>JAAGEH010001580.1:0-13138 GCA_011751065.1 Lasiurus cinereus
CCCACTCCCCAGTGCCTGTGTCCATGGGTGATGCTCATGTGCACGCCGACAAGCCCTGTGGCTGTTCTCTAACCAGACGGCAGTGTAAGGGCGCCCAGCACCGGGACGTGGTCCAGCGCCCAATCTGTGCCTTGGGATGGACCGTGCCTTCCCTCCGTCGTCTGGTCTCATGTCCAACACGCAGGTCCATGGTGAGTGTGGGCCAGATTCCCTCCCCAGTTTGCCGCTCTGTGGACTAGTGAGATCGCCAACCACTGACCTAGACTCTCGATTCCAATCATTACAGGCTGTTGTTGTTCCTGGTGATGAAGCCCCGATCCCAGTGGTCGGCAAACTCATTAGTCAATAGAGAGGCAAACCGTGGCTCGCAAGCTGCATGTAGCTCTCGAGCCACAGTTCGCCGACCATCTGGTCTAGAGTAGACCATAGATTGTATTATTAACATTTTATGAATCCTGTTATGCTCCAATAATTTCTATATTGCATGGCATGCACAAACAGCACAAATCAGTTCAACTAAGCTCAAAATTCTGTCCTTGAAGTCCTACTGTGTGCAATTCATGAGGGCTAACTCCTCCTCCTCTTCCTCCTCCCTATTCTCCTTCTGGAGTCTTCCTTCACTTGTTAAATGAGCTAGAAATGATTTCAACTATTTTTGGACCTTTCTCAAGCCACCAAGACTGGCAAATGCTACGAATGTCCACATTTTTCCCTTATGATGATAATAATTCATGGACAGTTGAGAGACGTTGATAAGCTTTCCAGGAAAAAGGCACTTGGAGGTGAAAAGCGAGCATGGAGCTATAAATTTTTCGGTAGATTTTCAGTGAGCGGAAAAGCATCCACGTTAAAATTTGCCCTCGGGTCACTATCACACACCCTCCTGATAACACAACGTGAGCTTGTGCACCGTTAAAATCCCGCACCAGTGGCGCTGGACCTGGACTTCTGTCATGTTTATAAGGTCTCCTGAATGCCCTTCACACGTTCTCCTCTGAATGATGGGCCGCACTTAGGAGACACAGTCTCACGGGAGCATTTTTAGGCAAGTTGGGTGCCCACTCCCCTGTTACGGACGGGACATGCAGGTCCAGGTGGCTTTACATAGACATGTTTCTCAGTGAGTCAGATACCCACCCAGGCTGGTGATTGTCAGCACCTATAATATTTGATATTCAAGAAAGAGCTACCGTTTGCAACAGCTCAGGTAGCCCTGGAGAGGGTGATGCTGAGAGAAATAAGCCAGCCAGAGGAAGACAAGAACCACAGGATCTCACTCATCTGTGGAATGCAATGTACAAAACGAATGGATGAACAGAGAGATCCAGAGACAGAGGCACAGGACAGACTACTGAATCTCAGAGGGTACGGAGAAAGAGACCAACCGGTGGACTTGTATGCATACCCCGTATTTTCCGGCGTATAAGATGACTTTTTAACCCAGGATAATCTTCTCAAAAGTCAAGGGTCGTCTTATATACCAGGTGTCATCTTACAGGGCGAGTATATCCCAAACTCTATATTTTAACTGGAAAAGTTGGGGGTCGTCTTATACGCCCAGTCACCTTATACTCCAGAAAATACGGTATGTGCATGACCCGTGGGCACAGACAATGAGGTGGTAAAGGCCTGGGGTAGCGGTGCGGGCGGGCTAGAAAAGATCAGTGGGAAAAAGGGGGACATATGTAATACTTTCAACAATAAAGGTTTTTTTAAAAAGACCGGAAACAGTATAATGTTTTGTGTTAATGCATGTAAAACCTGTTAGAAATTATATTCTAAACTCACGGTTGCTCAACATCTGTTCAAACTTTGGTTGAGATCCAAACCGTTTCAGAGGCTTGATGGACAGACTGCATTTCGCCCTTTCTTCTCTGTGTTCATAGCTGTCTGAAATCAGTGTCATAGGGGCACGTGTTTGAATAGCGTGGCATTGCACTCCACCTCGCTCCCCAAACCGCATTTGATCTGATACCATCCTTTGGTTTTGATGGATAAGAAGTTCACGTCTTGCCTTTGTTTGTTTTCAATCTCCATCCGTGCATTTAATTTTTATTGAGCTAGAAATAGGGTTGGCACAGGGAAAATAATGGCAAAGCAAACCAAGAACCCGGTCTCCTGGAGTTTAGAGGGTAGAGACCGACAACAAGGTGAATAAATGTGGAGCAATGGGCTAAGGGAGCTGTCCTGGGTCTCTGAGGCCCATAAAGAAGGGGTTTGGCCCAGTGGATAGAGCGTCAGCCTAAACACTGAAGGGTCCCAGGTTCGATTCCGGTCAAGGGCACATACCTGGACTGTGGGCTCGGTCCAATGCGCAGGAGGCAGCCAATCAACGATTCCCTCTCATCATTGATGTTTCCATCTCTCTCTTTCTCTCTGAAGTCAATAAAATGTATTTTAAAAGAAAGAAAGGGATTGACTTTAGTTAAAAGCTCAGTGGAGATGCTGCTTAGAGTGGCACATGGAACCAGAACCCATAGGTCCTTGCGGGTAAACTTAACGACTTTGACCTTTATTCCAAAAGCTATGGAAAGCCATTTAGGGGATTTGAGCACTAAGGCAACATCATCAGATTGTGGTATGTTATTCTTCTTTTGTTAATCTTCACCCGAGGATATCTTCCCCATTATTAATTAATTAATTAATTTATTTATTTTTAGAGAAAGTGGGAGGGAGAGAAAGGCAGAGAGGCGGGAAAGAGAGAGAGAGAGAGAGAGAGAGACATCAGTTGGTTGCCGCCCACATGTGCCCCGGGAGGGAGGTGGGGCAGGAACCTACAAGCCAGCTGCCCGCCCTCCACCAGGAAGGGAAGGCGCCTTCCCCACAGGCTGGCGCTCCCAGCGCTGCCCTCGCCGGTCAGGGCAGCGGGCAGTGCTGACAGCTGGCTCTGCCTGAAGAGCAGGAGGAGGCTGGAACGGGCCTGGAGGGCAGAGCTGGGCTCTCAGGCTGTGACTGGGGTACCTGTGGGGTGTTGTTGGGACACTGATTCCTCCATGAGGTGGTTCCCCGTCCCTGAGGGCCTCAGGGGGCGCTACCCCTCCGGGCCCCGCTCTGGAGTGGCTGGGCCCCCCCTGAAGTCGCACTGGTTCCCATGTTAGTAACACTCCACTGGCACTGATCTCCCAGGTACTATTACCTTGTGAACCCCAGGTTGATGTTTAAATAGTGTCACTGATTGTTCTCCTGTTCTCACTGTCCCTCTGAACAGCCAAAGCCAAGGTCCTGGCCGTCCTGTGCTGTTTGGGGCTGGACTCCCAGGTCTGGTGCTTCTCCTTCCTGCATTCCTGGCTTTGTCTTAATCTTTTAGCTGATCTGCCTTCGCCTCAATGCTTTTTGCTTAACGTTAGCATTACTCTGGACTCCTGGAGCGAAACACCTATGAGTAATTAAACAAAACCCTCATATTAAAATACTCATGTGGCCACTTTTGGAGAATCATCTAGCAAACGGGGAAGTGTTGACTGTAAGCCCAGCATATGTAAGAGTTATACTAAAGATGGAACGGGGGTGGGGGGGGTGGAAGAGGGGGTGAGGGGGCATCTGGGGGGTGGATGCTCGCAATAGCCCTCCTTCCCACGCGAGCGCTGCCCCTGGAAGACGACTGTGACAGCTCGTCTGTGTTGCTGGGAGCCCTATTGCTTCAAGATGTGGGAAGCTGGCCGCCCGGACCCAGACGGTGCTCGCTCTCAGCTGGAGCCCTAGCGCTCTCGGGGATTGTGCCAGGACCCCAGGAAGCCAGGAAGAATGGACTCCTTCTCGCCGGAGACATGGGCACACAGAGGGTCTCGGGGTGCTCAGCACCGGGGAGACGCCGTGTTTATCGGTCAACACGCCGCTTCCAGGAGACACCGTGGCTTCCTGATGGTTCCAGACATGGAGGTTTGCTCGCAGGCAGAGTCTGAAGACGGAGTTAGGACATGACAGGGGAACCTCCCGTTCTGCTGTTCTTTTTTTTTTATATATATTTTTTATTGATTTTTACAGAGAGGAAGGGAGAGGGATAGAGAGTTAGAAACATCGATGAGAGAGAGACATCGATCAGCGGCCTCCTACACGCCCCATAGTGGAGATGTGCCCGTAACCAAGGCACATGCCCCCAACCGGAATCGAACCCGGGACCTTTCAATCCGCAAGCCGACGCTCTATCCACTGAGCCACACCGGTCTCGGCTGGTTCTGCTGTTCTTTCTCAACGGGAGGATTTGTCTCAGTTCTTACTAATGCCTCTTACAGCCTTGAATGCAGTCCTCATCGTCTTGGGGAAATGTTTGACTGAAGGTGAGAAGGTGTGAGTAATATGGCCCCCCATTCATTGTGAGTAATATGGCCCCCTATTCATTATGAGTAATATGGCCCCCTATTCATTGTGAGTAATATGGTCCCATTCATTGTGAGTAATATGGTCCCATTCATTGGCTAGTCTTAGACCTTGAAAGACTGTGATGGGACAGCCAGTGTCAGTCTGTCCAGCTTACCAGGAGCACGGGTGACAGAAAGCTAACTCCACTGAGGAGCGGGTGCAAGTAGAGGCTCCTCCAGGGAACCCTGTTACCCAGAGTGCACGCGTTCACTGCCTCTGGCCTGCAGCGGCTCCATCTGGTCCGCACCTGTCACTTCTCGCCCGGTGGTCTGGGGCGGGCACTGAAAACTGGGTCAGATGGATGTCTCTGCAGGCACCCTGCTTCACGGTGCAGACCTCTTCATGCTTTTCCAAAGGCGGCTCTTCTTCATCCGCTTTTCCAACACTGGCTTCATCTCGGAGGTGTCTGGCCACCTTTAGCTGGACACTTTTTTAAATGTTATTTTATTGATTTCAGAGAGGAAGGGAGAGAGAGAAAAACCTCAGTGATGAGAGAGAACCATTGATCAGCTGCCTCCTGCACACCCCCTACTGGGAACTGAGCCCTCAAGCCGGGCATGTGCCCTTGACTGGAATTAAACCTGGGACGCTGCAGTCCACAGGCCAACAACGCTCTACCCACTGAGCTAACCGGCCAGGCTGTCTGTACTCTTCTTGAACATACTTCTGCGTGTGGCTTTCCTGTGACACGTGCACCTTCACCACCACCTTTGGGTGTGTTAGTTGTGGTTTTCCTTGGGCCTGGGCAGACCAGGCGAGGAACAAAGACTTGGCCTGGTGCAAGCGTGTCACACTCACAGGCTAACACGGCCAAATACACAAGGTTTACATTCATGTCGGCTGCAAAAAAAACAAAAGCTTCCATTTTCATGGAAACATGCTGACTACAAAGGGCTCAAGTAAATGACTAATCATTAACATAAAATAATAGAGCATTTTAATAAAAATTAATATTTTTTCTTGAACATTAACTTACCAGACACGGAATAACTGCACAAATGAATAAGCCTAATGCAAATAAACCTATTTTTCTTGTTCTCCGAAAGTGAAATATTTCCTGTAGCGCACACCAAACTAGTCAGTCCAAGACTAATAACGTGGCCATCAGCTGCTAGAACATTCTCTGCCAGTATTAGTGGAGAGATATGGTGCACCTGCGGGTAAGGCTTGTAAGGGAAATGAATACAACATGATTATAGGCATTAGGGAACGTTGTAGTTCCCTATTAATAATTATGTGTAACAGGGTGTTGTAAAAAATAAGTTTCTAAATTTTTATTAAAACATTTCTTACATAATATTATACTAGATGGGCCACAAAAATATTTATTGTGGGCCATATGTGGGCCACATGTGGGCCGCGAGTTTGACACGCTTGGCCTAGAGCAAAACCTGGGAAGGAAGGTCAGTATCCAGAACAAAACCAGGAGCATATCTCCATGAAGGTGAGTGCGCACGTGGCAAGCCTGGGCACCTGGCAAGAGTAAGCAGTGCAGGGGTTCACACTTGGCCGTGGCCACAAACAGAAACCCTCATGGGGTTTCCAGCAACAACTGTTTGCCCAGGAAGAGAAGTTTACATTATTTTTATTGAGACCCAATGAATGATGCTTATTACAGTTACGATAGGCAATATATGTCCTTCATGGAATATGACTTTACCCAACTTATTTTCTTCCATGAGATCACCAATCTTAGAATTGTGAAGTCTTTGTATTTAGAATATGGAACTGGAATTGGGAGGACAGAAGTTATATATATATTTTCTTCCGAATAGTAACAAAATATTGTGCAGGCACATTGTATTAGAGTTAGAGGGGGAAAAATTAGAAAAGTTGTGCTTAATTTTATTTTTATTTCTAAAAAAAAATTTTTAAAGCAAACACCCCCCCCCTTTTTTTTAAATATATTTTATTGATTTTTTACAGAGAGGAAGGGAGAGGGATAGTAAGTCAGAAACATCGATGAGAGAGAGACATCGATCAGCCGACTCCTGCACGCCCCCCACTGGAGTTGTGCCCCCAAGCAAGGTACATGCCCTTGACCAGAAACAAACCTGGGACCCTTCAGTCCGCAGACCGACGCTCTATCCACTGAGCCAAACCGGTCTTGGCTATGCTTAATTTTAGATTCAGGTTTGTTGCAAGCCACTGTGAAGGTCAAACTTGGTTCTAGATAATTCTCGGACCTGAAGGAATGTGAGGAAGGTGGGTGGTTTCAGGGTTCACAAGAGAATTCGGGCCTCTGGGTCTGGCTGAATTCGTGACCCCACAGAGCTACCCCTGAGCACCTCGGAACCTGCTGGAACTCAGCTCCCGCAGCGGTCCAGCTTCAGGTTCAGGTTCACGGCGGTGCAGGGCGAGGCCCCAAACCACGCGAGCAGCTGCCACGTGGAGACCTCAAACCGCGTGCCCTCCGCTGGCTCGGGGCACCGCAGCGGCTGTTGAGCGAGTCTCTTGCCTTTGGAACGCTGAGGTCTGCAGCGCCTTCTCCGACACTTCGCCGTCCTGTGTGTTTCTCATCTGTCTGTGTCAGCTGAGACGAGAGCAAATGTTTAGCAAAGCATTCCAAGCTCTTCGCACTCCTTGAGCAACACTGAAAGTATGTAGAGTGTAAGCATGTAATCATGTCATCTTCGTGTCTCAGTGGCACACTGTTGTCTCTAAATGGAAGATCCTTCTCAGATTTTTTTTCTCTCTCTCTCTCTCAGCGGTTCTAGTGCCGTCACTTAACCAAGATCATAGAGCCCGACTGGGTAGAGCATGGACCTATGAACCGGGAGGTCATGGTTCATGCCCAGGTTGCGGGCTTGATCCCCAGTGTGGGGCGTGCAGAAGGCAACCCATCCATGATTCTCTCTCAACATTGGTGTTTCTATCACTCTCTCCCTCTCCCTTAAAAAAAGATAATATAATGAAGATTGTGGTAGAATCTGAGTGGTTTTAGAGGAATGCAGGGCCCTCGGGTGCGGCTTACCTGGAGTAATAACGTGCACGTTGTCTAGGAAGGTGCACTCCCAGGCCTCAGTTTCCTCACCTGTCAAGGGGATTGACAGATATACCCTCTGGGCCAGCGGTTCTCAACCTGTGGGTCGTGACCTGTTTTCTGATGGTCTCAGGCTCTACAGCAGTGACCCACAGGTGGAGAACCACTAGCAGGGTCGCCTGAGACCATCAGAAAACACAGATATTTGCATGACGATTCACCACCACACGAGGAACTGTATTAAATGGTCGAGGCATTAGAAAGGTTGGGAACCACTGCAGTCTGGGCTCATTTGAAACCCTAAAATACATGATGCATCCGAGTGCTTCTCAGGATGCCTTCACACCCAGTTTATGTTCTTGTGGGTGATATTTGGGTGTATATCCTGACTTTCAGATGACTGGTTGGTGACTGCATGCTTGATTCTCTAATTCCCTCCTGACCCGCACTTCCCCTGTTGCTCCCACAGCGGGCACGGTCCATTTCCATCATCAATCCCCATTTCACCCCCCAGGGCGGTGCTGCTTTGTGGTGGAACAGACCGGAACCTGGTGTTTAAGAGCTAATGTTTTATTTAACAATACACTGTTTACTTAAACCAATGCATTTCATTCTTGGTGCACATAATCGAGGATTCCATAAAAACACAATAGGCAAAGTTTGCAATGTTCGTCACATACGAGGCATGTAGTTTACCGCGGTATCTGTGAGCCAAGCTTTTTGTTTAGTTCTGGAAGTGATGGAAGGAAAGTGTCATTGCCGTCAGCATTCTTTAAAAACAAAACAAAACAGCCCTCGCAGTCCATCACAATGCATTTTTTACATATTTCTCCCGCCTGTGGCGTAAATGTTCTCTGGACCCACATGATCTGATCTTTAGGATAAACGCATGTCTTCACAGCAGCGCAAGCATGTAGTTTGCTGGCTGTGACATGTGAGTACCTCCCGTCATGTGTACTTCATCGGCGCCTATCGAAACGGGGTGCAACACAGACCTTTCGCAAGTCCTTTCTTCAGGAATTTTCCGGGTCAAGCGGATGCCCTGCGGTTGGCGTTGGAAAATAAGGCATCTGTATTCGAGCCCGCCTTTAACGTGCTGGCTGTCTTCCTGGAGACTGGATGTGCTAAGGGCAGCATGTAGCAAAGTCTGCGTAGACGCACGGTTCTGGGACCTCGGCCTCCATAGGGGTTCCTCTCCTGGTGGACTGACTGGTTCCCAAACCCGCCCCATGAATGGAAGACCCCAGAAATGCCTAGGCCCCTGGAGATGGGCCCTGATGTCCAGCAGAGAGCGCGCTGGCTGCAGAGACACGTGTGGGAGTCATGGTGTGGCCACGGCATTGACACCCCAGGGCCAGGGGGGCCCCCATGTGAGTGGGGAAGAGAGGGATCCGAGGCTGAGCTCCGGGACATGGCTACCTCCCCAACACACACACACATATACACACACACACACATCCACACATGCACACACATACACACATACACACATGCACACACACACACATCCTCACATGCACACCACACATCCACACACGTATATTCATATCCTAAACATATACATAGCACATATATATCACAAGATACACAGATGCATACAAAACAGAAATGCATGTGCCTGTATTTCAACATTACTGTTCATTACTAGAGAGATTTTAAGAGCCTTGCTTGTGTGGAAGGTTAAAGTGCACGCACTTCACTTTCAGACTCAGAGACTGGAAGGACTTGAATGACGCTGTGCATATCGGCTACCTATTTATTTGCTTGTTTCCTTTTTCTAAATTTGGGGAGCAGGGTGTAGCGTAGATGAAAGCAGAAAGCACTGGAGGAAACATCTGCCAGAGACCAGGTAACTGTGAGGGGGTAGCCTTGACCTGAGGCGGTGTGGGCAAAGCCAGCCTTGCGCCCTGAGACCCCTTATATGTGCGCGAGGCTCCTGGACATGTGGCAGTGCCCGTGGCAGTGCCAGCAACGGGATTAGAGAATACTGCCCAGGCAAGGGTTTTAGTGCAAATTGTGGGTTTGCAGATGTTGAACTTGAGAGAGCTGTGAGATATTCATTTGTGTTTTCATTTAAAAAAATGGTTTTGTTAATCCTCACTCACCTGAGGATATTTTTCAATTGATATTTAGAAAGAGGGGAAGTGAGAGGGAGAGACAGAGAGAAACATTGATGTGAGAGAGACAAATTGCTTAGGTGCCTCCCTAACGCACCCCAACCAGGGTCAGAGATCAAGCCTACAACCAAGGCACATGCCCTTGACTGGAATCGAACCCGGGACCCTTTCAGTCTTCGGGCTAATGTTTTATCCACAGAGCCCCACTGAGCCAAACCAGCTACTGTCCCCTCCTCTATTAAGTGACATAACCCTTTGCTTAAATTCCATAGGAATACGTTTTGTGGATTGATGTTAAACTGTAATCTGAAAGCAATTCTAAAGAAGACCTGAAAAATATACTTCAAGTTGTTTAAGTATAAAATTAGGTGAATTTGTCTTTTTGAAGGAAGCGTTTTCAAATTTTCTTAAAAAATAGGGTTCAAGCACAAGTCATAATGGACTGCGGCATGGAGCCCACACTTCCTGGAGATCTTGGAGGCGGGATGGTGGGGCTCAGGAACCTTCTCTGTTTACAGCTGTCCTTCAAGACAGGCTCTCTGTGGGCAGCCACCATCTGACCATCTGCCAGGCCATTAATATGCTGGGAGCACTGGAGCCGCGGTGTATTAACTGTGCGTGGAGGGCACTACACACAACCACGAACGGAGCGAAGTCACTGCAGTGAAGCTGGGCGCGCCAGCGATTGCCAGGTTTTCGATGCGCGGGTAATTGGACCAGACAAACAGATGATGGAGGAAATGAGGCTTTCCCCGCAGCAAACAGGGGTGAGAAGCTGGCCGAGACACAATCACAGGGTGCTGGACTGAACCCCGACCTCGGGACCACCTGCGGGAGCATGTTGAGTACTGCCAGCTCACCCACACACAGGCAGGCTCAAGCCGCTCTTACAGCCGTGACCTAGCGAGACAGTTCAACAGCTACGGAGTGATGAAAATGGACTATTTCAATTATTTATTCCCACTATTCCAATTTAAAAAATATATATATATTTCATTGATTTTTCACAGAGAGGAAGGGAGAGGGATAGAGAGCTAGAAACATCGGTGAGAGAGAAACATCGATCTGCTGCCTCCTACATGCCCCCCATTGGGATGTGCCCGCAACCAAGATACATGCCATTGACCGGAATCAAACCTGGGACCTTTCAGTCCACAGACCAATGCTCTATCCACTGAGCCAAACTGGCCTCGGCTATTCCAATTTTTTTGATGGCAAACTCTTCTGGATTCTCTCAGGTGTTAACTGCATATAAATATTTATGGGATATAAGATGGACACATATGTTCCCAGTATCAGCACGAGAGGCAAACATGACTTAATGAAGTTAACTATGAAAATACTGCATTTTGACCTCTTAGTGAATACGACATAGACCTAACCTCCTTTTAAAAACCATCATCGGCCGAAACCGGTTTGGCTCAGTGGATAGTGCGTCGGCCTTCGGACTGAAAGGTCCCAGGTTCGATTCCGGTCAAGGGCATGTACATTGGTTGCGGGCACATCCCCAATAGGGGGTGTGCAGGAGGCGGCTGATCGATGTCTCTCTCTCATCGATGTTTCTAACTTTCTATCCCTCTCCCTTCCTCTCTGTGAAAAATCAATAAAATATATTAAAAAAACAAAAACAAAAAACAATCATCGGAGCTTATGTCATTAGCTCCTTCGTTGAAACATTATTTTAAAACTAGGCCTCTTCTATGTCTAGCCTGATGGGTTTGGAATTCAGAACCAGGCGGTCTTCCAGATTAAATATTGATGAGTTTAGATGGCCAGTTGGAAGGCGTCTGTCTCGTTTTTGAAGCACACTTTGATGACCGCAGTGAAATTGCAGGAAGCTAAGATCCAAATGAGTTCCTGGGTCGATGCACTTGCACGCCCCTCGCTCGGCAGGACATAGAGACTTCCTTCATGCTTGTCCTTGTCCTCGTCCTCGTCCTCCCTCCTTAAAGTCATACTCTTCTAATTTCCACCCTCCGGAGTATCTGTCTGAGTCTGATGTTCATTTGAATGGCCATCATACAGGAAGCTGCTGTGAGAAGACCTGCTTGTGTTTGGGGTCTATTTCTCAGAATAAAATCACTGCATCCGAGTGCAGAGCTGGTTAATAACCAAAATCAGTTTCCCGAGATGCTTTCCCAGCCTACATCCCCAGGAGCCCTGCACAGTATTGGCAGTTGCTCCTGTAGACACTGGCCCTTGTCACCTGTCCTTGTCTCATTAACGTCCTCATGAGCATGCCCTGGTGCTTCATTTAGTTCTCATTTGCACTTCCTTTACGATTAATAATTTTGAGCAGATTTGGCCATTTGAGTACATCTCTTTTTTTCAAAATATATTTGTGTTGATTTCAGAGAGGAAGGGAGGAGGAGAGAGAGAAACATCAATGATGGGGGAGAACCATTGATTGGCTGCCTCCTGCAAGTACCACACTGGGGATGGAGCCCACAACCAGGGCATGTGCCCCGACTGGGAATCAAACAGTAACCTTCTGGTTCATAGGTCAATATTCAACCACAGCCACACTGGCTGGGCGAGTACATTTCCTTTGAAGGACCTATTTTTTGTGTGTGTCTTTTGTCCATTTGTCTAATCGACAGTGTTTGGAGATGTTTATTATATAGTCTGGATGTGCACACACATCCATACAATGTAGATAAATATATGTAGGTTACGTATCTATGTAAAATGCATGGATTCCTTTACACCTTTCTCCCTCTTCATGGTGTTTTGTTTTTAGTTATACATTTTAAAATGTAATGAGACTTTCTTGATAGCATTTTCTGTGTCTAAGAACTTCCATTTCCCTGTTATTTCAAGTTGCTCATATTGATGTCTCGAGTTGGAGCTGAGCTGTAGCTTCTGCTTTATATTGTTTGTCAGATAATTCCAATTTCGGAGTCATCTGGAGTAGACATCAGCTCATCGTCTTCCCCTCGAGGAGTGGTCACATTTTCCTGGCTGTGGTCTATGCAGTAATGTTAGATGGAATCCTGGACATTGTTAACGCTCCGTCGAATGGACACTGGCCTCTGTTTCACTTATTTGGAGAAAGTTGATAGGTTTTCAGTTTTTAACTCGCTCTTTTGTACAAGCAGTTGGCTCACTTCCTGCGGGATGCAAATTGCAAAATCTGTCGTGTCCTTTCCGCATGGTCGTTGGGAGAGCAGAGCAGTTCCCGGAGCCTGTGCCGTGCTCATTTTCATGTTCAATGCGAACCCATCCCTTGTGGAGGTTGTGAACTTGAGGCTCTGGCGGTGCACACACAGAACGACGGGACCCCATTCTCTCTCTCTGTCTCTGCTTGGGGGTTCTCACCCTTTCCTCTCCTGGCAGGTGCTTTGGTGCCAGAAGAAAATGGGGAACCCACTTCATGCATTTGCTTCTCTCAGGGTTTACCCTCCTCCACAGTCCACTTTGTCTCATCTTCCAGGTGTGCAGGCGGCTGCTCTTTGCAGTTTGCCTCGTTTGGCTCGTAGGCAGCAGAAGGGGAGAGTTGCGGTGACCTGGGGTGTCACACTGTAACAGCAAGTCCACTTTGATGTCATTCAAATGGCCATTTTGATGTCATTGCTCTTCTGGTGCTCACAGCTATTCCATGGTCTTAAAAAAACACACCACCATTCAACATGTGGCTTTATCTTTATTATCAAGTCAGTTAAGATACCCCACCATCCCA
>JAAGEH010001581.1:0-12552 GCA_011751065.1 Lasiurus cinereus
AAAATACTATGAACAACTCTATTCCAACAAATTGAACAACCTGCAAGAAATGGACATATTCCTAGAAAAATATAACCTTCCAAAACTCAATCAGAAAGAATCTAAACATCTCAATAGTCCAATAACTATGGAAGAAATTGAAGCAGTCATCAAAAAGCTTCCAGCAAATAAAAGCCAGGACCAGATGGCTACACAGGAGAGTTTTACCAAACATTCAAGGAAGAATTAGAACCTATCCTCCTCAGATTATTCAAAAATATTCAAGAAGAAGGAACACTTCCAAACACCTTCTACGAAGCCAGCATTACCCTAATACCAAAACCAGATAAAGACAACACAATGAAAGAGAATTATAGGCCAGTGTCTCTCATGATCATAGATGCCAAAATTCTCAACAAATTTCTAGCAAATCGGATCCAGCAGTACATCAGAAAGATCATACACCATGTAGGATTCATCCCAGGAATACAGCGATGGTACAATATCCACAAATCAATAAATGTGATACATCACATAAACAGTTTGAGAGATAAAAATCACATAGTCATATCAATTGATGCAGAAAAGCATTTGACAAAATCCAACACTGTTGGAAACCAAATATTGTTCTCACTAAATGGATGTAAACAGGAAGCCAGAAGGCTGGTCAACCTTAACTGCTCTGAAAGGTCAGAGCTAATTATTCACTGTTTAGTTGAAACATTTGTTGGTTGAAGCAACCTCTATCTGTTCGTTTCATGTTAATTTCTGTTTTCGTTATTTCCTGCCTAAAGGCTAGGGGTGTGTCCCAAAGCCTTAATAAAAGGGAGAAAAAGGCCAGAGCAGTGGCAGTCCTTTCCACTAGAGGAAGGCTCCCGCCTGGCCCCCCAATATCGCCAAATTAATGCTTTCTAGTCTCTCATTTCATTTGCGTGCGGCCTCCTTCAGAACCCGAACCCTGACCCGGGAACCCTGAGCCATGCGGGACGTGGAAAGAGGTTCCCACACAACACCCTTTCTTGATAAAAACTCTCAGCAAAGTAGGAATAGAAGGATCATACCTCAATATCATAAAAGCCATATATGATAAATCCACAGCTAACATCATACTCAATGGGCAAAAACTAAAACCATTTCCCCTAAGAACAGGAAAAAGACTGGAATGCCCAATCTCACCTCTCCTGTTTGACATACTACTGGAAGTATTAGCCATTGCAATTAGACAAGAAGAATAAATAAAAGGCATCCAAATTGAAAAAGAAGAAGTAAAGCTATCCTTATTTGCAGATGACATGATACTGTACATAAAAAACCCAAAGGACTCCATCCCAAAACTAATTGACTTAATAAATGAATTTGGCAATGTAGCAGAATACAAAATTAATGCCAAGACATCTGTGGTATTTCTACACACTAATAGTGAAATTACAGAAAGAGAGACCAAAAAAAAACAATCCCATTTACCATCGCAGCAAAAAAATTAAGATACCTAAGAATAAACCTAACTAAAGAGGTAAAAGACCTACATGTAAAACTACAGTACACTGAAAAAAGAGATAGAGGAAGACGTAAACAGATAGAAGAGCATACCATGCTCATGGATTGGGAGAATCAACATCATTAAAATGTCCATACTACCCAAAGCAATCTATAGATTCAATGCACTACCCATTAAAATACCAATGACATATTTCACAGACCTAGAAAGAATTCTTCATAGATTCATCTAGAACAAAAAAAAAGACCACAAATAGCCACAGCAATTTTGAGAAAGAAGAATAAAGTAGGTGGGATCTCAATACCAGATTTCAAGCTATATTACAAAGAAACTGTTCTCAAAACAACCTGGTACTGGCACAAGAACAGACATATAGATCAATGGAATAGAATAGAGAAGCCAGATATCCACCCAAACCACTATGCTCAACTAATATTTGACAAAGGAGGTATGAACATACAATGGAGCCAAGATAGCCTCTACAATAAATGGTGGTGGGAAACTTGGACAGATACATGGAAAAAAATGAAACTGGACCACCAACTTACACCAAATACAAAAATAAACTCAACATGGGTACAGGACTTAAACATTAGAAGGGAAACCATAAAAATACTAGAGGAATCCACAGGCAGCACAATCTCAGACATATGCCAAAAGAACTTCTTCACTGATACTGCTCCAAAGGCAATGGAAGCTAAAGAAAAAATAAACAAATGGGACTACATCAAAATAAAAAGCTTTTGCACAGCAAAAGAGACCAGCAACAAAACAACAAGAAAGACCACTGTATGGGAGAACATATTTGCAAATGTTATCACTGATAAAGTTTTAATCTCCAACATCTACAGCCAACTTATACAACTTAATAAAAGGAAGATAAACGATCCAATAAAAAAATGGGCAATGGACCTAAATAGAACCTTTTCAAAAGATGACAGAAGGCCAAGAGAAACATGAAAACATGTTCAAAGTCACTAATTATCTGAGAGATGCAAATCAAAACGACAATGCGATATCATCTTACACCTGTCAGAATGGCAATCATCAACAAATCAACAAACGTCAAGTGTTGGCGAGGATGCAGAGAAAAAGGAACCCTGGTGCACTGTTGGTGGGAATGCAGACTGGTGTAGCCACTGTGGAGAACAGTATGGAGTTTCCTCAAAAAACTAAAAATGGATCTCCCATTTGATCCAGCAATCCACTCTTAGGAATTTACCCTAAGAAATTACAAACAGCAATCAGAAAGGACTTATGCATCCCTATGTTCATAGCAGCACAATTTACAATAGCTACAATTTGGAAACAGCCTAGGTGCCCGTCAGCAGATGAGTGGATCAGAAAACTGTGGTACATCTACACAATGGAATTCTATGCTGCCATTAAAAAGAAGGAATTCTTACCATTTTCAGCAACCTGGATGGAACTGGAGAGCCTTATGCTTAGTGAAATAAGCCAGTCAATGAAGGAGAAGCACCACATGATCTCACTCATTTGTGGATAATAAAGAACATTGTAAACTGATGAACAAATGGATAGATACAGAGGCAATAAAGCATCAAACAGACTGTCAAATTATAGCAGGAAGATTAAGGAGAGGTGGGGTAGATAAGAGATCAATCAAAGGACTTGTATCCATGCATATAAGCATAACCAATGAATATAGACACTGGGGGGTTGGGGTATGCCTGGGAGGGAGGGGATACAAATGTATACATGTAACACAATAAAAAAATAAAAAATAAAAAATAAAGTTAGGTTAAAAAAAAGAAAGAAAGAAAGAAATACACATGAGTACTAGATTATGGCTTCTGTTGAAATAAATCACTTATGTTAAAAATTCTGAAATTTTACAAAATTTTATTATATTTTAAGTTGAAGGTTTTCTCTTGACTTTTGTTTAAAAGTCAACATAAGGAATTAAAAATGGCAGCAGAGTAAATGGATGCTACACAGATATTCTCCCAGAACCAAATTGGAATTACAATTAAAATATAAATAAATAAATAAATAAATAAATAAATAAATAAATGTAAAAACCTGGATAATCAACTGAAGACTAGCTGGAGAGAACCCTGATAATTGAGTACAGAAAGTGGAAACTGCATAGACACTGGTAGGAAGGGCAGAGGTGTGAATGGGCTGGCTGGATTCCCACAGACAGCAGCTGAAGTTCCAGAGAGATATCTCAGCAGTGGAGTTGCCACTGAGACTTCTGGGGTTAAAACCCCAAGTTGGGCCCACCTCTATCAGAGAGTACCAGACCTGAGAAAAGTGCCCATATAACATTTGGCTGTGAAAAATAGCAGGGTTGATGTCTCATGGGAGAAGTGGCTAGAAAGGCAGCCACCCTTTTAAAGGGCCAATGCACAAAATTTCATGTGCAGCTACTCACCTTGGGCTCCAAGAGAGGGAGGGTAAAGTATACTAGGGCTGTGTGAGCAGAAACAAGGTTTGGGGGCTCTGGGGTTAGAGTTCATAAGGCAGACACCCAGGTTTCCTATGTTGAGTCATTCTCTCATGCTGCAAAGAACATCTTTCTCAGGCAGACCTTTGCTATACAGGCAGTTTTCGCCTGGGGGGAAGACAGTTGACCCACATTATTGGAAAACCTGTTGGAGTTTCTGAGGGCTATTAAGAAACTGAGAATAACAATCAGCTCACAGGCAGAAGCAATTGCTCCAACCTGTTGGAAAACTGCTTACCCCACCTGTGGATGATTGCCTGAGGCTACTCAAGACTGAATCAAATCAGTTTGCAGGCAGAGGTGGCCTCTGGAGGCTTGAGTCATTGCCTGCTATAATTAGACAGAAACAGTGTTTGACATTGTCCTGCACTAGACATTAGGAGGCATAGCAGATCTACCTAATACACAGTCATAAACCCAAATAGGCAGCCAAAATGTGGAAACAAACAAAAAAAAAAACCCAAAATGAAAAACAAGAGAATTGTCTAGATGAAGAGCTAAATGAAGTGGAGATAAGAAATTGATCAGACACAGAAGTCAGAATAATAATGACAAAGATGCTCAACAGCATGAGAAAAGATATAGTAACTATGAAGAATGACATAAAACTAATAAAGAACAGAATGGAAGGAATATACAAAAGATTAGGGAAAGCTGAGGATCAGATCAGAGAATTAGAAGGTAGGGTAGAAAAAAATCATGCAATCAGAGAACCAAAAAGAAAATGCAACTAAAAAACAAAAGGACAGATTAAGAGAGCTGTGAGACATCATGAACCATAACAATATCAACATAATAAAATATGCCAGAAGGAGAAGAAAATGAGGAAGGGACTGAGAATGTGTTTGAAGAAATAATGACAGAAAACTTTCCTAACCTGATGAAGGAAAATGTCGCACAAGTCCAGGAGGCACAGAGTCCCAAGCAAGAGGAACCCAAATAGGCCCACACAAAAACATGTCATAATTGAAATGCCAAAAATTAAAGACAAAGACAGAATATTAAAGGCAGCAAAAGAAAGGCAATTTGTTAGCTACAAAGGAGCTCCAGTAAGACTCAGATGATTTCTAATCAGAAATTCTACAGGCCAGAAAGGAATAGCATGAAATAATCAAGGTAATGAAAAGCAAAGCTCTGAAACCAAGATTACTATATTCAGCAAGGTTCTCATTCAAATTAGATGGTTAGATAAAGAGCTTCTTAGACCAAAACAAAGGCTAGAGGAATTTATCACCACCAAACCAGCACTAGAAGAAATGCTAAAGGGACTGTTGTAATGAGAAGAAGAAATAGAGAAAGAGAGAAACATAGTCATACAAAATTAAATAGTAATAAATAAATAAATAAATATCAATAAAAATGTTAAATGTAAAAGAACTAAATTCTCCAATCAAAAGACAGGTTACCTGAATGGATACAAATACATGATCCAACTATAGGCTGTCTACAAAAGATCCACCTCAAAAGAAAAGACTCACACAGGATGAAAGTAGAGGGATAAAAAATTTTTTTCCATGCAAATGGAAATGAAAAATAAAAGCTGAGGTGGTAATACTCATATTTGACAAAATAAACTTTAAAATGAAGGCCATCACTAGAGACAAAAAAACGTTACTACATAATACTAAAGGGATTGATCCATCCAGAGGATATAATTCTGGCATACATATATGCACCCAATATAGGAGCACCTAAATATACAAAAAGTATTTTTAGAGGACTTTAAGGGAGAGATCAATAGCAATACAGTCACAGTAGGGGTCTTTAACACCCTGCTAGCTTTACTGGATAGATCTTTCAGACAAAAAATTAACAAGGAAACAGTGACTATAAATGACACACTGGATCAGATGGATTTAATTAATACTTATAAATCATTTCACCCCAAAGCTGTAGATTATACATTCTTCTCACACTTGGGATATTCTCAAAGATAGAGCACATGTCAGGACACAAACTAAATCTCAACAAGTTCAAAAAGATTGAAATCTTATCAAGTATCATATCAAACGATAATAGAATGAAATTAGAAATCAACTACAGTAAAAACATTCAAACACATGGAGGCTAAATAGTATATTAACAATGAATGGTTAAAAATGAGATCAAGAAAGAAATAAAAAACTTCCTGGAAACAAATGAAAATGAACATACAACAACTGCAAAATCTCTGGACACAGCAGAAGCAGCCCTAAGAGGGAAGTTCATAGTACTATCAGCCTACCTCAAAAAAATAAATAAATAAAATTAACAAAATAAAAATTTTAACCCCAAAACTTAAAGAATTAGAAAGAGAACACCAAGAGTAAATAGAAGGAATGAAGTAATAAGGATTAGAGCTGAAATAAATGACCTAGGGATTAAAAAAACAATCAGTAAAACCAAGAGCTGGTTCTTTGAAAAGATAAAGAAGATTGATGAACCCCAGGAGGAAACCAAGATGGTGGCACAGGTGAATACCTAAGCTGCTGCCTCGCACAACAATTTCAAAACTACAACTAAAAGACAGAACACACAGGAAAGCTAGCTGAGTGAAAAATTCTACAACTAGAAGTAAAGAGAGGGACTCACAAAGATTCAGAGGAGCTGTAAAAAAAAAATGATGTACAGAGACACGCTCGTGGAGAAGACGGGTAGAGGAGGGTCTGGTTGGCTTCCTCTAGCAGGAGGAAGACGGAAATTCCCAACTGCACTGAACTCCAGCTCCAGGCAAGACTCATAGGGGGAGTCTGGACTGCTGTGAAAAAGGAGTGCATGGAAACTTAGGGGAGCCACAAAAGACAGAAGTCTGCGGGTGCAGGAAAATGCAAAAGTGCACGTGAAAGTACACACACAGTATGCTGACTGCTGATTGTGCCTGGCTTCCTCTAGCAGGAGGAAAACAGAACCTCACAACAGCATTGAAATCCAGGTCCAACTGCACTGAACCCCAGTTTCAGGTGAAACCCTAAGGACCCAGACTCATACGGGTCCCTAGAGCTCACAGAAACTCAGGGAAACTGAAAAGCAGAGTTCAGAAAGCACCCATTCGATTGGCAACTGATTTCTCAACAGAAACTATGCAGGCCAGATGGCAGTGGCAAGAAATATTCAACGTGATAATTAGCAAGAACCTACAACCAAGATTACTCTACCCAGCAAAGCTATCATTCAGAATTGAATGTCAGGTAAAGAGTTTCACAGATAAGAAAAAACTAAAGGAGTTCATCAACACCAAACCAGTATTATATGAAATGCTGAAAGGTATTCTTTAAGAAGAGGAAGAAGAAAATGGTAAAGGGAAAAATTATGAACAACAAATACATATCTATCAACAAGTGAAAAAAAAATCAAGTGAAATGAAAAGCTGATGAACAGAATAAACTGGTGAATATAATAGAATTAGGGGCATAGAAAGGGAGTGGACTGATAATTCTCAGGAGAAAGAGATGAGTCGGGGTGCAGGGAGACACTGGACAAAAATCATACACCTATGGATGAGGACAATGGGGGAGGGGTAAGGGCAGAGGGTGGAGTGGGAGCCAGGTGGAGGGGAGATATGGGGGAAAAAGAGGACCACTTGTAATAATCTAAACAATAAAGACTTATTAAATTAAAAAAAGATTGATGAACCCTTAATCACACTCATCAAGAAGCAAAGAAAGAGGACCCAAATAAACATATCAGAAATGAAAGCAGTGAAGTAGCAACAAACACCACAAAAATACAAAGGATTGTAAGAAAATACTATCAATAACTATATGCCAACAAGCTGGACAATGTGGATGAAATGGGCACATTCCTAGAAAAATACTCCTAAAACAGAATCAGAAAGAATCAGAAAACTTGAACAGGCAAATAACAATAGATGAAATTGAAGCAGTAATCAAAACCCTCCCATCAACCAAAAGCCCTAGTCCAGATGGCTTTACAGTGAGTTTTACCAAATATTCAAAGAAGTAACATCTATCCTCCTCAAACTATTCCAAAAATTCCAAGAGGAAGATAACACTTCTAATCTTATTATGAGGCCAGCATTATCTAATTTCAAAACCAGACAAAGACACCACAAAGAAAGAGAATTACAGGCCAATATTCCTGATAACCACAGATGCTAAAATCCTCAACAAAATATTAGGAAATCAAATCCAGCAATATATTAAAAAGATCATACATCATGACCAAGTGGGACTTATTCTAGGGATGTAAGGCTAGTACAATATTCGCAAATCAATAAGGTGAAAGATTTATGCTGTCTGAAGAGAAACCAGAGCATATTCGCAAATCAATAAACGAGATACATCACATAAATAAATTGAAAGACAAAAATCGCATGACCATATCAATAGATACAGAAAAAGTACTCGACAAAATCCAACACCCATTTTGATAAACACTCTCAGCAAAGTGGGAATAGAGGGAACATATCTCAACATAACAAAGGCCATTGATGACAAACCTACAGTGAACATCATATTTAATGGGCAAAAACTAAAACCATTTCCCCTAAGAATAGGGACAAGTCAGGGATATCTGCTTTCACCACTGTTACTCAACATAGCACTGGAAGTCATAGCCACAGCAATCAGAAAAGAAGAAAACATAAAAGGCATCCAACTTGGAAAGGAGGAAGTAAAACTGTCATTATTCACAGATGACATGATATGTATATAGAAAACCCTAAAAACTCCACCAAAAAATTACTGGATTTAATTAATGAATTTGGCAATGTAGCAGGATACAAAATCAACAACCAATATCTATGGGTTTTTTTATATACTAATAACAAATTCTCAGAAAGAGAAATTAAAACAATCCCATTTACCATTGCAATAAAAATATTAAGGTACTTAAGAATAAACTTAACCAAGAAGGTAAAAGAATTGTATTCAGAAAACTATAGGATGTTGAATAAAAAGAGAGAGAGAGATAGAAGATGTAAAAAAATGGAAGAATTTAGCATGTTCATGGATTAGTAGAATTAACATCATTAAAATGTCCATGCTACCCAAGGCAATCTACAAATTCAATGCAATATTTATTAAAATACCAGCAGCATATTTCACAGAGCTAGAACAAATGCTCCAAAAATTTATATTGAACCAAAACAAAAAAATTGCCACAGCAATCTTGAGAAGTAAGAATGAAGTCGGAGGGATCACAATACCAGATACCAAGTTATGCTACAAAGCCACCATAATCAAAACAGTCTGTTACTGGTAAAAGAGGTGACTTATAGATTAACAGAACAGAACAGAGAGCCCAGAAATCAACCCACGCCATTACGCTCAATTAATATTTGACAAAGGAGGAAAGAACATGCAGTGGAGTCAAGACAGTCTCTTCAATAAATGGTGTTCAGAAAATTGGACAGATACATGCAAAAAAATGAAACTAGATCACCAACTTACACCATACACAAGAATAAACTCAAAATGGATAAAAGACTTAATATACATTGTGAAACCATAAAACTCCTAGTAGAAACCAGAGGCAGCAAAATCTCAGACATCTCTTGTAGCAATATGTTTACAGATACATCTCCTAGGGCAAGCATGTTTGATATGATTGTCCTATGGCAGTTGTCAGCAAACTGAGGCTCACAGAGCCACATGTGACTCTTTGGTACCTCTTTAACAAAATACTACATGTGGGCATGCACGTAAAGTGCGAATGAAACTTCGTGGCCCATGCATAGAAGTTGGTTTTTGGCTCTCAAAAGAAATTTCAATTGTCGTACTGTTGATGTTTGGCTCTGGTTGACTAATGAGTTTGCCGACCGCTGTCCTAAGACAAAGAAAACTAAGAAGAAAATAAACACATGAGACTACATCAAAATAAAAAGCTTCTGCACAACAAAAGAATCTATCAACAAAATGAAAAGGGAGGCCACTGTGTGAGAGATCATACTTGGCAATAATACATTTGATAAAGGGTTAATATCCAAAAAACATAAGGAACTCAAACAACTTAACAAAAGAAAGATATAACATCCAATTAAATATTGGACAAAGAACCTAAATAGGCACTTCTCAAAAGTGTACATATAGATGGCCAAGAGACATATAAAAAAATACTCAGTCACTGATCATCAGAGAAATGCAACTTAAAATGACAATGAATTGTCACCTCACACCTGTCAGAAAGGCTATCATAAACAAATTATAAATGCTGATGAGGATAGGGAGAAAAGGGAACCCTAGTACACTGCTGAAGGGAATGCAAACTGGTGTATCCATTATAAAAACAGTATGAAATTAGGTGAAAAAGAAAATGGCGGCAGAATAGAGGATCATGTCCGGAGCCTTGTTGCTGAGCAGACAGAGAGAACCGCTGAGGGTCACACTGGGAGTGTTTGTTGGCAAGTTAAGGGACAGTTATTTTCCAGGAGAAGGTGGGGACTACTGGACTGGGCTCCCCTGACCAAGCAGCCCCATTGCCATGGGGTTTTTTCTCCCAGAGCCACCAGTGTAAACGCAGAGACCACGCTATCTTGGAGAAGAAAGTAGATGTTTATGGCAGCTTGAAAAGCTACAGCTATGGCACCCACCAAACAGCGGGGGACCCAGAACACAGCTCCCCAATCAGCACAAACACTCGGATTCAGAGGAGCTCCA
Source organism: Lasiurus cinereus (assembly GCA_011751065.1). Lineage (NCBI taxonomy): Eukaryota > Metazoa > Chordata > Mammalia > Chiroptera > Vespertilionidae > Lasiurus > Lasiurus cinereus. Next base: position 10,544 of record JAAGEH010001581.1, read on the forward strand.
CATGCCACATGGAAAGGTCAGATTTCGCCTGAGAGAAGGGGAGAGAACTACATAATCAGACACCCAAAGAAGAAAAACCATGGCCAGACAAAGATACAGCCTGCATATGAAAGAAAAGCAGGCATCATGAGAAAAGTAAGTAAGTGAAATAGAAGCAAATAACCTGCCAGAGAAAGAGTTCAGAGAAATGGTCATAAGGTAGCTGAAAAGAATGGAAGACAAATTTGACAATGAGTAAGAAGCAAGAGGAAATTATAAAGAATCAAGAAGAAATGAAAAGTGACATTGCTGCTGTAAAGAACTCAATAGAAAGCATCAAAAGTAGACTAGGAGAAGCAGAGGACTGCATCAGACAAGGTAGAAAAAAATACCCAAGTACAGCAGCTTCTAAAAAAAAAATTACAAAGTGAGAGGAGAGCATAAGGGAACTTTGGGATAACATGAAACAAAACAATATCCGCATAATTGGGGTTCCAGAAAGAGTGGAAACTGAGCAAGGAATAGAAAACCTGTTTGAAGAAATACTGACAGAAAACCTCTGATATAGGAAAGAAAAAAACCCACACAAACCCAAGAGCTAACAGAATTCAAAGCAAAATGAACCCTAAAAGACCGACACCAAGGAACATTATAATGAAATTGGCTAACACCAACAACAAAGTAAGAATCTTAAAAGCAGCCAGATAGAGACAAAAAGTTAGCTACAAAGGAAACTCCATCAGACTAGCAACTGATTTCTCAACAGAAACTCATCAGGCTGGAAGGGAAAGGAATGAAATATACAAAGTCATGCAAAGGAAGGATCTGAATCCAAGAATACTGTACTCAGCAAGGCTTTCAATCAAAATTGAAGGTGAAATCAGGAACTTCACAGACAAAAAAGAACTAAGGCTTGTATTACCACCAAACCAGAAATCCAAGAAATGTATAAGGTTCTGCTATAAAAAAAAGAAATAGGAAGGGAGCAAGAAACATAGGGGTAAACAATAAAAATGGCAACAGATAAGTACCTATCAATAATAACTTTAAATGTAAATGGATTAAATGCTCCAATCAAAAGACATAGAGGAACAGACTGGATAAGAAAACACGACCCATATATCTGCTATCTATAAGAAACCCACCTCAGAAAAAGAGATGCACAGAGATTGAGGGTGAAGGGATGGAAGACAATTTTTCTGGCAAATGGAAATGAAAACAAAGCTGGGGTTGCAATACTTATATCTGACAAATTAGATCTCAAAGTGATGGACATAATAAGATAATAAGAGCGTTGCCATCCCAACGCTCACTTTATAATACTAAAGGGAGCAATCCAACAAGAAGAAATAACTCTGGTAAATATATACTCACCCAATTCAGGAGCACCCAAATACATTAAAAAAAAAAAACTCCTGGAGAATATCAATGGAGAGATTGACAGCAATACAATCATAGTAGGAGACTTTAATACCCCACTGTCACCACTGGACAAATCCTCTAAATAAAAAATCAGCAAAGAAACATAAATTCTAAATGACTCACCCGACCAGATGGACTTAATTGACATTTTAAGAATATTTCACCCCAAAGCCACAGAATATACATGTTCCTCAAGTACACATGGGTCATTTTCAGATAGCCCAAATGTTGTGTCATATGAAAAGTCTCTTAAAATTCAAGAAGATAGAAATCATATCAAGCATTTTCTCAGATCACAGTGGCATAAAACTGGAAAGCAACTACAACAAAAACAATACAAGGAAATCAAACACATGAAGACTAAACAGCATGCTATTAAACAACAACTGGGTAACCAGAGAGATCAAGGAAGAAATAAAAAACATCAAGGCAACAAATGACAATGATAGCAAAACAATACAAAATTTATGGGACACAGTGAAAGCAGTCTTGAGAGGGAAGTTCATAGCTCTACAAGTCTACTGCAAAAAACAAGAAACAACGGTAATAAATTATCTAACTCTACAACTCAAAGAGCTAGAAAGAGAGCAACAAGAAAAGCCCATTGT
>JAAGEH010001582.1:0-23496 GCA_011751065.1 Lasiurus cinereus
ACAAACTGTTGTGTCCAGAGTAGGGCAGTCAGTAGACAGACTGTAAGCTGTATAAGAGCAGTAACTAATCCAGGTTTCCCATGGTTTTGGAAAAAAAGAGTCAAAGATCAAAGATAGCAAAGAGAGTTCGATAGCATTTAGGGTTGGTGAGAGGTGGTCTATTTTTTTTTTAATGTAGTTAATTTTATTTTTCTTAAACCACAAAATAGAGTCTTTGGTTATACCAACATCACTAGTTACAGTCTTGGAAGAGGTCCCGGCTAGGGAGGGAGCAGTTAATTGGTGGCCAGAACTCCTGAGGGATCTCTAAAATGCTAACACCCAGGTTAAAAGACTTGGGGCAAGGGTGGTGTTGGTGGTAGCAGGGCTCCCACCCCAAGTCCAGGAAGATACCCTAGGAGGGCACTGGGCCCAGGTCTCAGCGCCCCAAGAGGAGATCTTAAGGAGAGAAGCCAAGGATGGCCAAAGATTTCCAGTTTAGAAGGATGTGGGCATTTACAGAAATAGTGAAGATAGGAGGAGTTAATATAGATAATTCAATTTTATCTTATTTTTAAAAATGTTTTTATTGACTTCAGAGAGGAAGGGAGAGGAAGAGATAGAAACATAAATAATGAGAGAGAGAATCATTGATTGGCTGCTTCATGCATACCTCCTACTGGGGATGGAGCCCACAACCCAGCCATATGCCCTGACTGGAAAATGAACTGTGATTTACTTGTTCATAGATCAATGCACAACCACTGAACCATGCCAGCTGGGCTAATTCAATTTTAGACATACCAAGTTTGAGATGCTAGTGGTGTATCCCATTGCTGGACCTGCTGTAGAGAGGTTGAAAATGTTTACTGGGGTGTAGGGAAAGAGATGTTCATATTATCTTTTGATAATTCATATCTGAAACTAGAAAAGAGGAGGGTACAGTCTGGGCTTTGGAGACAACCCTATTTAAAGTTATGGGAAGAGAAGAGTCAGTTAAGGAGCAGCTAGGGAAGGATGGAAGAGGTAGGATAACTAGGCAAGTATAGAGACTACAGAAGTCAAAGTAGAATTTCAAGAAGGAAGAGTTGGTGGCATGGAAACGAGTAATGGGGGAAACTTGGAAAATGTAATTCTATTTAGTGAGGTCTTTTCCGAAGCCTGAAGGGGAATGGTGTTGACTTCTAGGGGGTTACACTTCTTTCCAATTCTGAGCTCTTAATTCCTGCGGGCACTATACTAGGTGCTGGAGACAATTCTAAGAAGTTCACAAGTATGTTGGAGGAACTGAGAAGTAAAATAACGAGATTCAATATTCAAAGTGCTTAAACAGAAGTGTGCATAAGATCTAGAAGCCTTGTGGAGTGGGCGACCCCACGGGGCGGGATAGGGAAATGGCGGGTACAACGGTTTGCTGTCCAGGTGCTCGCTGATTCTCCAAAGATTCCGCGGGGGCAATTCCAGTAGAACCAGTTCTCTGAGGTCACAGCTCTCCGGTGCCTGGGGCGGGAGGACACCCTGGGGCGCGAGGGGACCCTGGCGCCTCAGGGCGAAGGAACGTCGGTAACACCACGGTCCTATTTGAAAGAAGGGGGATGGAGTTGGCAGCCAGAAGATGGGATGCAGGAAAAGACGAATAGTTTGTCTAAATTCTCTCCTTTTTCTCACATAGGACAGAAAAGAAACAGGGCTTTTGGAAAGCGAGTAGAGACCCAAAGCCTCAGGTCTACTGCCTTAGGGATCTTTGTTACCAGTCCTAAGGCCTCCGCATCGGACCGGAACTCTAGTGTCAAAACGCCTGGTTTGGCGCCGGTTGTAAAAGCAGCTGGACCTACACCGGAAAGGGGAGTGCCCGGACGGGAAAAGCTGGGGACCCGGGTAGAGGCCGCTCTGGAAGCCCGGCGGGGAGGGCAAGTGGGTCTCTGCTGGTCGTTCGTGTGTCCGGAGCGTGCGAGGGCGACGCAGCCTAGCAGGTGAGGGGTGAGGGGACAACACCCCGACTCGGATTGGGAGCTTAATGCCAGGGCCCTAGCGTTAGTTTTGCTTCTTAGTAGCTGTAACGACCTCCGGTTATTGAATCTGGGAACCTCCGTGTTCTCATCCCTGGAATAGTGATAGTAATAGTACCTCTCCCAGAGTTGTTGTGAAGAGTCAATGGAAATACATTTAGAACAGTTTCTGGCACATGGTAAATCCTAAATGTATAATCTTTATAAAGACTGTTCCATTTAAGTGCGTCAAAAGCCACGAACTTTCAGTCCGGGATCATCCGTTAACGGGTTTGACTTTATTGGTAAAAATATGAAACATTTATAAGTAAAGTTGTATTAGAGACGTAACAACACTACTGAGGGTTTGGAAAATAGGGTGAATATTACTCATAACCCCATCATCCTATACTAGACTTTAAGACTTTTTTTTTTTCCTTGATATTTCACAGAGAGGAAGGAAGAGGGATAGAAAGTCAGAAACATCGATGAGGGAGAGACATCGATCAGCCGCCTCCTGCACGCCCCACACTGGAGATGTGCCCGCAAGCAAGGTACATGCCCCCGACCGGAATCGAACCTGGGACCTTTCAGTCCGCAAGCCAACGCTCTATCCACTGAGCCAAACCGGTCTCGGCTAGACTTTAAGACTTTTATTCCCTCTTCTCCCCCATCCAGATATAATTTTTTAAAAATACATATTTCTTGCTCTGACTGGTTTGGCTCAGTGGATAGAGCATCAGCCTGCAGACTGAAGGGTCCCAGGTTCGATTCCAATTAAGGGCATGTACCTTGGTTGCGGGCACATCCCCAGTGGAGGGTGTGCAGGAGGCAGCCGATTGATGTTTCTAACTCTCTATCCCTCTACCTTCCTCTCTATAAGGAAGCAATAAAATATATTGAAAAAAATATATATATATTTCTTTATTGATTTCAGAGAGGAAAGGAGAGGGATAGAGAGATAGAAACATCAATGATGAGAATCATCAATCGGCTGCCTCCTGCACGCCCTCTACTGGGGATCGAGCCCACAATCTGGGTATGTGCCCGAATTGAACCTGGGATCCTTCAGTCTGCAGGCCAACACTCTATCCATTGTCGGCTTTGGCCCAAATATAATTTTTAAAAATATTTTGGAGACAGCCTACAGTGGCGTTGTCTCCAAAGCCAAGTACTTTTCATTTTGAGAGAACGTTTATTAAAGCTGGGTACAGTGAGACAAGGAAGGGCTTAGGATAGAAGAAACAAGAGAGAGACTAGAGAGGCCTACTTTTGCTCTCCAGAAACTTATGGGCAAGAAGAGCCTAGGCAGAGCTGCTGTCAGCTCACTGCAGAGTCAGAGAAAAGGGGGCCTTGGGGACAGGTTCAGGGGGTTAGCCCGCCAGGAGAGGCTGCTGCCCATTGTCTCGTGGTGGGGAGGAAGGGTATCCCTTAGAGTTGGGAGATGTATGCCTGCGGAGAAGGAGAAAGACACTGGTGTCCTCCTGGGAGGGAGAGTGCCTCTGTACATCTTTTTTTTTTTTTTAATCTGTACATCTTTATACTTGTAATGTTCGCATATATGGTCTTGCATATTTTATTTCCTTTTAAAATATATATTTCTTTGTTGATTTCAGAGAGAAAGGAAGAGGGAGAGAGAGAAACATCAATGATGAGAAGCATTGATCAGCTGCCTCCAGCACATCCCCCACTGAGGATTGATCCCGTAGCTCAGGCATGTGCCCTTGGCTGGAATTGAACCTGGGACCCCTCAGTCTGCAGGCCAATGCTCTCCAATGCTCTATCTACTGAGCCAAACCAGCTATGGCTTTATTTCCTTTTAAGGGTAGCTGGAACAGGTAGAAGAGGGGACCATTTGGTCTTCTTGGTTCTGGCAGCACTTCCTGCCAGCACTTAAGAAATGTTGTTGTTAAGAGTAAAGTTGTTATTTTACTAGAGCAATAGAAGTTATATTGATAATGCTATACATATAGAAAGGCAGCATCATCAAGTGGAAGGACTTCAGACCAGCGTACTAGTTCTAGATTCCATACTGATTAACATTGTGGACTTAGGCAGGCTACTTCTTCTGTTGGTGTTTTGTTTCCTAAAGAAAGGAAATATCTACCTGCCTTGTCTTACAGGAAGTCATATGTACATTAAATGTGATATGTCAAGGAGGCTTGAAAATATTGAGAATGGTATTTAAATGTGATAATATTAGTGTTACTGTTTATTTCTATCTTTGAGGACCTCAAATAGTGATAATGATAGTCAAAGCCTTGTTACTCAAAGTGTGAGCCTTGGACCAAAGTGTGAGCTTGTTAGATATGAAGAATCTTGGAGATCCTGTTAGACTTACTGGATCAGAGAACCTTATAATCATCATTCCATCTGATCTTCAGAAAAATCCCTTAACAGTAAGGGAACAATCACCCCCAAGGAAATGGAGACCTCAGAAGATCAACTGGTTTACCTGAGGGTAAACAGCGTTAGTAGATTTAGCCATATGAAATTGCCAATATTTACAATACTTACAACCTAATACAGTGGTACCTCGAGATACGAGTTTAATTCGTTCCGTAACCCTGAGGCGTGGGAAACTGAGATGCTTGAGTCGCGGTAAACTGGTGGGTTGTGTGCAGCGGCCGATCCGCGCGATTACTCGTATCTCAACTGTTGCTCCTATTTCAAAGCAAAAATCGCTCACTCGACAGCTCGTATCTCAAAAATCTCGTATGTTAAGGCACTCGTATCTTGAGGTACCACTGTAAGAGGGCAGGGCCAGGAGTCAAGTCAAAGTTTTGCTTTTTAAAAAAATATCTTACCTGGAATTTTCCTTTTTTAAAATGTTTTTATTGATTTCAAAGAGAGCAAAGGAGAGGGAGAGAGGAAATAGAAACATCAATGAGAGAGAATCATCGATTGGCTGCCTCCTACACACCTCTTTTTTTTTTTAAATATATTTTATTGATTTTTTACAGAGAGGAAGGGAGAGGGATAGAGAGTTAGAAACATCATTGAGATAGAAACATCAATCAGCCGCCTCCTGCACGCCCCCCACTGGGGATGTGCCTGCAAACAAGATACATGCCCCTGACCAGAATCGAACCCGGGACCTTCCAGTCCACAGGCTGATGCTCTATCCACTGAGCCAAACCGGTCTTGGCATCCTACACACCTCTTACTGGAGATCAAGCCCATAACCCAGGCATGTGCCCTGACCTGGAATCGAACCTCTGACCTCTTGGTTCATGGGTTGACGCTCAACCACTGAGCCACACTGCTGGGCAAGTCCAAGTTTTCTGATTTCATATTCAATGCACACATCTAAGTCCCTTTTTTTCTCTCTTTAAATCTTCAAAAGAGGATATATTTTTTGTTACTGTTTTTTAAAAAAAATTTTAATTGATTTCAGAGAGGAAGGGAGAGGGAGAGAAACATCAATGATGAGAGAGAGAATCATGCATGAGCTGCCTTCTGCCAACCCCCGACCAGGGATTGAGCCCACAACCCAGGCATGTATCCTTGTCCGGAATTGAATCCGGGACGCTTTAGTCCCTAGGCCAATGCTCTATCCACTAAGCCAAACTAAGTAGGGCATCACTGATTTTTGAGAGAGAAAGAGAGAGAGAGGAAAAATCGATTGGTTACCTCCCCTAGGTGCCTCACCCAGGAATTGAACCTGCAATCTTTTGGTATACAGGATGATATAGCACATTTTGGCTCCTCCAACCAATGGAGCCTCGTGCCCGGGGCTATAAGGCCCTGTTCTTACGAAGTGCTAACTGAAAGGGTTAAAGAGACTAATATGTCAATTAACTTAGGTCCTGGAGTGAATGAATTGAATACTTTATTTTTGAAACCAATTATTTCTTTAAAAATCCAGTCCTGCCCTAGCCAGTTTGGCTCAGTGGATAGAGTGTCAGCCAGCAAACTGAAAGGTCCCATGTTCGATTCGAGTCAAGGGCACATGCCCAGGTTGTAGGCTCTATCCCCAGTGGGGGACTTGCAGGAGGCAGCCTATCCGTGATTTTTTCTCATCATGGATGTTTCTGTTTTTCTCTCTCTCTTCCTTCTCTGAAATCAATAAAAAATATATTTTTAAAAAATCCAGTCCTGCTGAGACCGGTTTGGCTCAGTGGATAGAGCATCGGCCTGCAGACTGAAAGGTCCCAGGTTCCATTCCAGTCAGGCACAACTCCAGTAGGGGGGCGTGCAGGAGGCGGCTGATCGATGTCTCTCATCGATGTTTCTGACTTTCTCTCCCTTCCTCTCTGTAAAAAAATCAATAAAATATATTAAAAAAAAAAATCCAGTCCTGGTGGAGTTGCCAAAAAACAAAACAAAACGAACACAAAATCAGCATAAAAATTTGTTTTAAAATGAACACAATCTTTTGATATACATACTTGAATTATTTTGGGGTTGATTAATCATAAATTCCATGAAGGGTTCTGTATATTTATTTATTTTCACAAAGCAGCTGGATTTGTTATGTATAGTGCAAACAATATTCTCAGCACATGTCCTGGATAAATGTTTATAGAGTTAGAAAATAAATTCATGAATTTCGCAATACATGATTTATGTTGAATTTGAAATGTGATATACTGTTTGCTACACTTGTAACTCTTCAATGTCTCTTCTATTATAGGTGGAACTGGGCTATTAGCTGAAGCTTCTTTCTCTGGTAGCCCAGGGAGAAATTTACATTTCGACTTTTTCTTACCATGGCTCTGGTTCACAAATTGCTGAATGGCACTCATATTCTCAGTAAATACCTAAAGCCAAGTGTTGCCTCAGATCCATTTTTGAGTACCCGCTTTGCAGACTATTGTTCCAGTAGTCTTCAGAAACCAGTGGCTACTCCTGGCAAAGCTTCCACTCAGAGAAACTCTGCAGGGGGTTTGCAAGGAGATCACCAGAGAGAAGTTGATTTGGATATCACTTCTCCTGAAGAGGAGCCTGAAGCTAGTTTTGATAAAGCAATTAGAGAAGAAATCAAGGAACATTTTAAGCTTTTGAAGGATGAGGTTGTGAAACATTGGATAGGGCCTGAAGGCCGCCCTCTGCAGGAGGTCATTATGGAACAAGCCAGAGTTGTCTGGCAGTTCCGTAGAAAAGAAGATTTGGATAAGTGGATAGTGACTTCAGATAAGACAATTGGAGGCAGAAGTGAAGTGTTCCTGAAAATGGGCAAGAATAACCAGAGTGCACTGCTGTATGGAACTCTGAGCTCTGCGGTACCTCAGAATGGGGAGAATAGTCAGAGCGGATACTGTGCCATGATCTCCAGGGTTCCAAGGGTAGGTCAGGCCCAGCAGCTTGAGCTTTCTGGTGAACTGGGTGAACACTGTAGCATGAACTGTAACAGAGTTTCTGTAAATGAAAACACCTGCTATCTCATCTTGTTTGGGGTTGTATAACTACTGGGCACAAGTACAGAGCTGAAGCACAAGGGGGAAGCGGCTCCTGAGGAGGGACTACTTGTTTCTGGGCATCACTTTGGTCCAGAGTGGTGCATTCTTATGTTTAACACGTTAAGCGCCAAGCCTGTTTTGTCTTCCTTCCATTTCAGTCACCGGTGACTGACATGGCGCTTAACGTGTTAAGGAGCCCTGAGAGATTAGACAATTGAACAACGATCTGGGGAGGTTTGCATCTCCTCTAACAGAACACAGACCCTGAAATGGCCAGGGGTTCCTTAGTGTGGATGTAGGATCAGTCTGTAGCTTTTTATTTATTTTAATTAAAGTAAACTTAAACTTAATTTTAGAGTAGTTTTAGTTTTACAGAAAAATTGCAAAGTAGTACAGAGAGTTCCTGTATGGCCCTCACCAAACTTCTCCAGTTGTTACCATCTTACATTACTTTAGTACATTGCAACTAAGAAACCAACATTGGTGCATTACTATTAACTAATTCCAGACTCTATTTGAATTACACTAGCTTTTTTTTTTTTTTTGCTAATATTCTATTTCTGTTCCAGGATCCCATCCAGGATTTTACATTACATCTAAGAGTCATGTCTCCTTAGTCTCCTGTGGTCTGTGACAGTTTCTTAGTCTCTTATTTTTCATGAGGATTTGAGAAATACTGGTTAGGTATCCTCCTATATAGTAAAGAGTTAATACGCTAATTGGGCTGAACAGCAGAATGACTGTCCAGACAACCTTCTGGATGACCTTCAGAATGAAGCCGGGGCTGTGAGGGCTGAGCCCCTTGCATGAATTTCTTGCATCAGGCCTCTTAGTTTTATATATTGACCTTCAATTTGGGATTTTCTGATTAGACTGGGGACCTGGGGTTTTTTTTTTCTCCTGATTAGACTGAGGTTCTGGGTTTTTAGGAAGAATGCCACAAAGTTAAAGTACCCTTCTCATTAAATCATATGAAAGATACATGTAGCGCCCTGGTCAGAGAGCTCAGTTGGTTAGAGCATTGTCCCAATATTCCAGAGTTTTAGGTTTGGTCCCTAGTCACATAACAGGAGTCAACCAATGAATACATAGATAAGTGGAGCAACAAAAATCAATGTTTTGCTTTCTCTCAAGTCAACAAAAAAAGATATAATTTATTTAAAAAGAAAAGAAAGGTATGTGCTAGCAACATGATATCACTGATATGTTAACTTTGATCACTTGGTCAAGGTAGTGTTTGCCAGGTTACTCCATTGTTCAGTTACTTTTTTTCTTCTTTTTAAAAATAGTTTATTGATTTTTATAGAGAGAATGGAGAAAAATATCAATATGAGAGCACAACATTGATCTGCTGCCTCCTCCACCCAACCCAGGCATATGCCCTGACCAGGAATTGAACTGTGACCTGGTTCATAGGTCAGTGCTCTGCCACTGAGTTATGCCTGTTGAGCTTTTTTCTTCTTTCTATACCATGTTCTTTGGAAGCAAGTCATTAAGTGTAGCCTTCTTTCAAGAAGGGAAGGTTGTAGGATTAAATATCTCCTGAAAGGTGTACTATACACAATTTACTTGGGATTCTTAAGAAAGAAAGATTTGTTTCTTCTACATTTATTTGTTAGTATGAACTCACACTTTTGATTATAATCCAACAATGTGTTGTTTATTTTGTTGCTGAAATTGTTCTATATTATGCCACTGGGAGTTCTTCCAGGTTGGCTCCTGTCCCTTGATCTCCCTCCATTCTTTTGAAAAAATATTTTTGTTGATTTTCAGAGAGGAAGGGAAAGGGAGAGAAAGATCCATGTGAGAACAAAACATCGATTGGGTGCCTCCTGTGTGCCCTCTATTGGCGATAGAACCCAAAACCTGGGCATATGCCCTGACTGGGAATCGAACCATCAACTCTGGTGCATAGGATGATGCCCAACCAACTGAGCCACACCGGCCAGGGCCTCATCCTTGAATGCATGCGTGTGTGTGTGTGTGTGTGAGTGTGTGTGTGTGTGTTTAGTACATTTTGGCTCTTCACGATGTTCTAGTTCATCTTGTATTTCCCTTGTCCTAACCGTAGAAAAAGCTATTTCTCAAAAGAGTTCTGTTGTTGTGTGTGTGTTTTTTTTTGTTTTTTATAAAGGAGGTTATTATAAACCAGGATCTGGGCAATGAGTATGTTCGTTGTTACAGGGATGACACTATATCTAGGACAGCTAAGTGGACATAGCTAGGAAGTATATGTATACATACCAACTTGTGTAAGTACATGTTTATAATTTCTATATTCATATTAATTTTTTAAAATCCTCACCCAAGGATATTTTTTCCATTGATTTTTAGAGACTGGAAGGGAGAGGGAGAGATGGAGAGAAACATTGATATGAGAAAGACACATTGATTGGTTGCCTCTGTTATGCCCTGGACCAGGGCTAGGAGCCTGCAACCGAGGTACGTGTCCTTAATTGGATTCGAACCCTGGACCCTTCAGTGTACAGACTGAAGTTCTGTCCACTGAGTCAAACCAGCTAGGGCCATATTAATCTAAATATGAATTCATACTAATGCTCTGACTTTAATTCAGTACCATGAGGTTCAGTCTTGCTTCTGTAACTTCATTCTGTAACAGTGAGAAACACATCCTCCACCATTTAGCATCTATTTATGTACTAGTTTAACCTTAATATACATGTAAAGCAGTTTTAGGATTTTTAAAAACTATATTTTTGTTGATTTCAGAGTGGAAGAGGAAGGAGGAGAGAGAGGGAAACATCAATATGAATAGAGTCACTGATGGACTGCCTCCTACACACTCCCTACTGGGGATGGAGCCCGAAACCCTGCATGTGCCATGATGGAATCAAACCTTCAACCTTTTGGTTCATTGTTTAATGCTCAACCATTTAGTCATACCAGCTGGGCAGTTTTAGGATTTTTAACCCAGAACTCTGTGAGACAACTTGACCAAGTAGAATACAGTGTTTATGCATAGTTTCTTTTGTCTTTAGTCTTATAGTATCTAGTCAGAACACTATTTTCTAAAGTTACTTAGGTTAGTTCTTTTATCTCTCGACTGGCCTATGGGCTTTTTGCAAATTTGCTGAGCAGGTATTGTTTCAGGGCTTCTCTAGACAGATTTCCATGTCTGACCTTGGCCACAGCTTCTGCATGTGTGCTTGGATATTGTGTTTAAGGAGAAAGGCAAATGTTAGTAGTAGTATTGGGCTCTATCTCTCCAGATAATGATGAAAAAGAAAGGTAGGTATTCTTCCAGAGGCAAGAAATTATGCACACCAACTTACACACACCAAGATTTTTCCTCAGGCCCTGAAAATCCTCAAAATGGAATTGATAGTCCACAGCAAGAAATAATTCTATGGCTAAATATATATTGTGGAGTAATAGAAAATGTTCATAACATTTTTAAAAATATGTTTTTATTGATTTTTTTTAGTAGGAGAGTAAGGAAGAGGGATAGAGAGAAAGAAACATCCTAGAGAGAAGAATATTGATTGGATGCCTTCTGCATGCCGCCACTGGGGATTGAGCCTGAAACCTGGGCATGTGTCCTTGACTGGAATCGAACCCGCTAGGACCCTTCAGTCTGCAGGCCAAACCAGCCAGGGCAAAGTGTTTAAGTTTTTCAGTAGGTGGTAGCTATTATAAAATAACAATTTTAAAACCTGAGCTCTATCATAGTTTTCTAATTTATTGGAAGGCAATTGTCATTAAATGGCCCACTCAGAAGTCATTGCTCCATAGAACCAGGGAGAGAAAGTACATAATAGTAATTCTTTTCCATTCAGTGATACGAGTGCCTGCCCCATGTAAACACTGTCCTCGGCCATTCATGTCTTAAGCATTACCTTAGAAACATACTGTGTCAGTATTTTGTACTAAAGTAGGAATCACTAGGTTTATCTTCTCCCTTGTGAGGGAATTGAATCTGAAAAAGAAAAATGATCCCTTTGTTATAAAAAATGCTAACTCACATTTTGCTAATGATGGAAAATGAGGTGAAATTAACTTTCCTTCTGTACCTTAGGGTGCTTTTGATAGAAAGAAGTCTTACGATTGGTCTCAGTTCAATACCCTGTATCTCCGTGTCCGTGGAGATGGACGGCCTTGGATGGTGAATATCAGGGAGGACACAGATTTTATTCAGAGAAGCAATCAGATGTACAGTTACTTCATGTTCACCCGTGGTGGGCCCTACTGGCAGGAGGTCAAGGTAACAGCCCAGGTCTTTACTGTACAACTTTTGAGATTATGGTTACATTGTAGTTTTTCTTATTCCTTTTGGAAGGTGTGGGAAGGGAAAGAAGGGAAAGGACCAAGGAGCAAGATTTACGCAATTGACTTTTTCTTTGATTAATATATATATTAGCCTACTAACCAGGAAATATTTTTATAAGGATATGGACTGGTACATGCTAAGTCATGGGTACATTTCTGATTTATGCCTAAGTAGATGTTTCTTTCAAAAAATATTTTAATATGTTTTTATTGATTTCAGAGAGAGGGAGAAAGAGAAAAATCAATGATGAGAGATACTCAACCAGCTGCCTCCTGTATGCCTTCTACTGGGGATCAATGGGCCCTGATTGGGAATGGAACAGTGACCTCCACATTCATGGGTCAACACTCAGCCACTGAGCTACACAGGTGGGGCAGATACTTTTAATTTTCTGCTGTATCACCTCTTCAGGGCAGCTCTATTAATATAGTGTCATTAGCTTAGTAGAAAGGCTTCCTTAAGAGGAATAAATACTTCATCCTTTACAATCATAAATATTTTTATTTCTTGGTAGTAGAAGGCAGTCTTATTTTGTAAATGAGAAGGTAAACAATGTTAACCAGGAGGAAAATAAGTAGAAATTCAGGAAGGACTAAATCAAGGGTCCATTCCTGTCTTCTAAATTATGAAGGTTTTTAATCCATGTACTCAAAAGAAAGTATCCATTTTGTTCATCCTTAAACCTAATGCTTACCCTGGATTCCTTTTCCCTCATCCCACATCAGTCTATTAATAAATCCTGTCATAGCTACTTCTAAAATGCACCCAGAGCCTGCCATTTCTAGCCATCTCTCCCACTGTCCAGGCTTTGGGATTACTTGGCAGCAGCTTCTTTATTGGTTTCCCTTTGTCCGCTGGCCCCCCTAAAATCCACTCCCCACACAGCAGACAGAGTAATGAGTTTTCTAAAGCATACCTCCAATTACATCTTTCACATGCTTAAAACCCTCTAGTGGTTTTTTTTCCTTATAATGAGAATAAAGTCCAGACTTCTTAACATGGCCCCCTAAGCCTCTGATATCAGACCCCTGTTTTCATTTTCTTTTTTTAAAATATATTTTATTGATTTTTTACAGAGAGGAAGGGAGGAGGGATAGAGAGCTAGAAACATCAATGATGAGAGAGACATCAATCAGCCACCTTCTGCACACCCCTACTGGGAATGTGTCTGCAACCAGGATACATGCCCTTGACCGGAATCGAACCTGGGAACTTTCAGTCCGCAGGCCAATGCTCTATCCACTGAGCCAAACCGGTTTCGGTCTGTTTTCATTTTCCATCTCCCCTCCTAATCCCACTCCTCCACACTGGTCCCTTTTCTGTGGGTCAAACTCAACAAGCTAATTTTTAAAAAATATATTTTATTGATTTTTTTACAGAGAGGAAGGGAGCTGGAGAGAGAGTTAGAAACATCGATGAGAGAGAAACCTCAACCAGCTCTCCTGTACACCCCCTACTGAGGATGTGCCTGCAACCAAGGTACATGCCCTTGACTGGAATCGAACCTGGGACCCTTGAGTCCGCAGGCTGACGTTCTATCCACTGAGTCAAACTGGTTAGGGCAACAATTTTTTAAATATATATTGATTTTAGAGAGGAAGGGAGAGAGAGAGATAGAAACATCAATGATGAGAATCATGGATTGGCTGCCTCCTGCACACCCCGCACTAGAGATCGAGCCCACAACTCTGGCATGTGCCCTGACCAGAATTAAACCGTGACCTCCTGGTTCATAAGTCCATGCTTAATCACTGAGCCACACCAGTCAGGCCTTTTGTAGTTTATGCAAATATAAGCAAATAGGAATATAATGTTCTCCTTTTTTTAAACTAAAAAAATAAAAATTGCATAATTTGTGTGTGTTCTGTTTATATTTTTAATATTTAGATCCTGAAGACCTTCCATATCACTACATGAATTTTTTTTTTTTAATATATTTCATTGATTTTTCCACAGAGAGGAAGGGAGAGAGACAGAAAGCCAGAAACATCGACGAGAGAGAGACATCGATCAGCCGCCTCCTGCACACCCCACAGTGGAGATATGCCCACAAGCAAGGCACATGCCCCCAACTGGAATCGAACCCGGGACCCCTCAGTCCCCAAGCCGACGCTCTATCCACTGAGCCAAACCGGTCTCGGCTACATGAAATATTTTTAATTCTTTTTATGTGTGTGTGTTTAAAATGTATTAATTTTTTACAGAGAGGAAGGGAGAGGGACAGAGTGTTAGAAACATCAATCAGCTGCCTCCTGCACACCTCCCACTGGGGATGTGCCCACAACCAAGGCACATGCCCTTGACTGGAATCGAACCTGGGACCTCCAGTCCACAGGCCGAGCTCCATCCATTGAGCCAAACCAGTTTTGGCTTATGTGTGTTTTTTTGTATTTTGTTATGTGCATATTCTATAGTTAACTGAATGAGTCCTGTATTGATGGTCACTTGGGTTGTTACCAATTGCTATAATGAATATTTTATCACAGTTCTTGAGGTGTTTTAAAAATTAATTTAGCCGAAACTGGTTTGTCCAGTGGATGGAGCGTCCGTCTGCGGACTGAAGGGTCCCAGGTTCGATTCCAGTCAAGGGCATGTACCTTGGTTGCAGGCACATCTCCAGTAGGGGGTGTTCAGGAGGTAGCTGATCGATGTCTCTCTCACTGATATTCTAACTATCCCTTTCCCTTCCTCTCTGTAAAAAATCAAAATACATTTAAAAAATTAATTTAAAAAAACTTGTAGATTTGTCTATATCTTACTTTTTGACTAGTAATATATTGTGAAGGTCTCTCTTTTTTTTTGCTATTAGAAAAAAACTATATTTTTATGTTTTTATCAGAATTTGTCTGAAATATAAATTCCTAAGTGTGAAATTGGTAGGTCAGTTATGACATTTAAAATTTTTTAGTGCTGTTGATTTTCTTTTGCTACATAAAAAAAACTTCCATAAACTTAGCAGCTTCAGAAAACACATTTATTAGCCCATAGTTCTGTAAGTCATAAGTTGAGACAGTAGATCTGGGTTCAATCAATGCTCAGGGCCCTATAAGGTTGTACTCGAGTTAGCTGGCCTGTATTCCTTTCTAGAGGCTCTGGACAAGAATCTTCCAAGCCCCTTCTGGTTGTTAGCTAATTCAGTTCCTGTGATTGCAGGGCTGCTATCCTTCCTTTACTGGCTGTCAGTGAGGGGCCACTCTCAGCTCCTAGAAGCTGTCGTACTGCTTGCCAGGTGGCTGCCTCCATCTTCAAAACCAGCAGTGTAGAATCACCCCACCCCATTGAGTCCCTTCATGCTTCTAATCTTTTACTAGTCAGTCCCTTTTACAGGTTCAAGTGATTTAGTCAGGCCTACAGAGAATAAGCTATAAAAAAGTCAACTGATTTAAGACCTTATTTTTGCAGAGTTTCTTCATAGCAACATTGAGATTGGTGTTCGAATACCTCAAAGAAAGTATGTGTACACTAGAAGTTGGAAGTCTTGGGGGTCATCTTAGAATCCTGCCTACCACAATCGCCAACTGCCCTCTAATAAGAGTTAATAATTTCCACCCCTACTAACAGTTTACAAGTGTGCCTCTCTCTTCACCCCATATTTCTATTAGGTTATTAATCCTTTTCTTAGTTATACATCTGTGATCCAGATAACTAGCCACTTGTCATAACTGCATCTATGAAATAATTTTATAATTAAATTTAAACTATTATTCTTTTATCATTATAATTACATACAAATGCTTGTTATGAAGTAAATGGTTTTCTTTTTTCAGATTCCTTTCTCCAAATTTTTCTTCTCTAATCAAGGAAGAATCCGGGATGCCCAGTTTCAGCTTCTACTTGACAAGGTAACATTTTCCTTTCATTCAGAACTATATTCTCTTTAGTGAATCAGAACTCCGATGAGGATGAATTCAGCCATTTTGGAAGGCTGGCAAATGAAAGATGGAAATTCCTACTTAAGGTTCCCCCTAGCCGAAGCCGGTTTGGCTCAGTGGACAGAGCATCGGTCTGCGGACTAAAGGGTCCTAGGTTCGATTCCAATCAAGGGCATGTACCTTGGTTGTGGGATATCTCCAGTAGGGGATGTGCAAGAGGCAGCTGATCGATGTCTGTCATCGATGTTTCTAACTCTCTCCCTTCCTCTCTGTAAACAATCAAGAAAAAAATTTTTTTAAAGGATCCCCCTGTAATACCCAGACAGATGTTTACACAAACTTGTCCTTTGAGCCAAATCCCTATCGTGGTGAATTTCATCATGGTCTTCTCTTGAGCATGCCTAACATTTTATTTTAGCTTTAAAATAAGAGAACAGTATTGAGTTTAGGAGAGCTTCAAGAACCTCCATTAGATACCTATGTTGTCCTCACTAGTCTTAGTGGCACTACACTGAAGGAAGAAGAAAGGAAGTAGAGTGTGGAAAGAAAAATAGCCCTGTATTTCCTCTTATAATTCACAACTCATTATGGCATACTTGCTAAGGGCTGATAGTGTAGCATAAAGGTTCAGCTATAGTAGTCACCTCATGGAATTTTAAAACTCCAGGAATATCAGTATACGATTTTGATCAATTTCTCTATTTTAAATTTAGATCTCCTCTATTGGATTCACCCTGGCTGATAAAGTGGATGGCCCATTCTTCCTGGAAATAGATTTTATTGGAGTGTTTGTTGATCCAGCCCACACAGAAGAATTTGCCTATGAAAATTCTCCAGTGCTTAATCCAAGACTTTTTAGATAGAGATCATGTAGTAGTAGTGTAGTATCCATGCTGATAACAGAGATAAAATAAAGTATTTCTTTAATGGCATCCATTCAGTAGCTGGTATATGTTCCCTAAGAGAAAGCTAAATGCTGCTCCTAAAAGGGACCATATAGAAGGAAACCAAGTTCTAAACTATACCTTAACTCAGAGAATGCAGTTACTATGCAGAGATACTACAGAAATAACTGTTTTTGCTTAGAACGATTTGTGTTAGAGACGATTCCTGCATGGTTTCCAAAGCAAGGAGTCTCTGAGATGACTGTTGATGGCCTTCTGTTTCTTCTGTTTTCTAATCCATCTTTGAGGAAGACCGCTGAAGAATCCTGTAAAATAAAAGCTTAGGTGGTGTTGTGCTCTCACAAGATATTACAAGATGGCTGCCACAAAGATGGCCACCAAAAAATGGCTACCACAAGATCCCTGGCAGGGGAGGGCAGTTGGGGGCGATCAGGCCGGCATGGGAGGGCAGTTAGGTGTCAATTGGGCCAGCAGGAAAGCTGTTAGGGAGTGACCAGGTTAGCAGGCAAAAGCAGTTATGGGGAATCAGGCAGGCAAGCAGTTAGGAGCCAGCAGTCCCAGAATGAGAGGGATGCCCTAAACAGCAGTTGGACATCCCCCAAGGGGTTCTAGATTGGAGAGGATGCAAGCTGAACTGAGGGACACCAACCCCCCACCAATGCATAAATTTCATATACCGCACCTCTAGTATTAAGATAAAGGTGCTATTAAAGTCCCAGAGAAAAGATACCTAGATGTGCTTAGTCTGTTTGGGCTGTATATCAAATTACTATAGACCAGGTGGTTTAAACAACATACATTTACTTATCACAGGCTGACAAGTCCAAGATCAGAATACTTGCATATCTGCTATCAGATGAGCATCCACTTCTTGGCTTATGGACAGCTGCTTTCGTAGCTGTATCCACGTATGGTCTCTTTCTGTTCTTTACAAAGACACTAATCCCAACACAAGGCTTCAATCCTCAAGACCTAATTGCCTCCACAAGGTCCCACCTCCAAGTACCATCATGTTGGAAATTGGGGTTTCAACATAGGAATTTTGGGATGTCACAAACGTAGTCTATAACATGTACGCAGAGAACAGCTGGTCCTCTAAAGCTGCATGATCTTTACCAGTTCTTACTTTATAGTGACCTTTAATGTAACCACTAGAAAAACTAAATCAGGTTCATCCATGTTGCAGCATGTTAAAAGTACTTCATTCCACCCTACCTGGTTTTGCTCAGTGAAGAGCGTTGGCCTGCAGGTCCTGGGTTTGATTCCAGTCAAGGGGCACATGCCAAGGTTGCGAGCTTGATCCCCAGTAGGGGGCATGCAGGATGCAGACGATCAATGATGTTTCTCCTTTCCTCTCCGAAATCAGTAAAAACAAATACATTTAAAAATATATTTTATTGATTCTATACAGAGAGGAAGGGAAAAGGATAGAGAGCTAGAAACATTGATGAGAGAGACATAGAACAGCCGCTTCCTGCATGCCCCCTACTGGGGATGTGCCCGCAACCAAGATACATGCCCTTGAATGGAATCGAACCTGGGACCCTTGAGTCCACAGGCCGACGCTCATTCCTTTATAGTGCATAAGTATTTTAAAACTCATCCATTGATGGACAGCTGCACTTTTTGTTTACTTTGAATAATATTGCTATAAATTTGTGTGGACATGTGTTTTCATTTCTCTTGGTAAATACCTGGGTGTAGAGTTTTTAGGTTATATGGTAGACATACATTTAAATTTTTAAAGAAATTACTAAACTGTTTTTCAGGGTGGTTGTATTTTTCTCAGCAGCAGTGTATTTGACAATTACCACAAGGTTTCTTTCTTTCTTTTTTTAAAAATATGTTTTATTGATTTTTTACAGAAAGGGAGAGGGAAAGTTAGAAACATCGATGAGAGAGAGACATCTATCAGCTGTCTCTTGCATATCCCCTACTGGGGATGTGCCCACAACCAAGGTACATGCCCTTAACTGGAATCGAACCTGGGACCTTTCAGTCTGCAGACTGATGCTCTATCCACTGAGCCAAACCAGTTTCGGCACCACAAGGTTTCTTGATTGATCTGATATCTGCCTCTTGATAGCAAAATCTAAGTTTATTAAGTTTCCAGGAATATGCCCTGTTCAGTGGGTTCGTATATGTCAGTGGTCTGCAAACTGTGGCTCGTGAGCCACATGCGGCTCTTTGTCCCCGTGAGTGTGGCTCTTACACAAAATACCACGTGCAGGCGCATGAAGTGCAATTGAAACTTCATGGCCCATGCACAGAAGTCAAAAGAAATTTCAATGGTTGTACTGTTGATATTTGGCTCTGTTGACTAATGAGTTTGCTGACCACTGATATATGTGAAAATACAAAAGGACATGGGCATTTCTTCTTGGGGTGGAAGTAGGTTGTCAGGAGAGGATGCTTGAGGAATACATCTTATTTGGTCAACTAAATTTTGGAAGCCAATTTTGTTTACAAAGAATGAATTAGCCGAAACCGGTTTGGCTCAATGGATAGAGCGTCGGCCTGCGGACTGAAAGGTCCCAGGTTCGATTCTGGTCAAGGGCATGCACCTTGGTTGCGGGCACATCCCCAGTAGGGGGCGTGCAAGAGGCAGCTGATCGGTGTCTCTCATTGATGTTTCTAACTCTCTATCCCTCTCCATTCCTCTCTGTAAAAAAAATCAATAAAAACATATTGAAAAAATAAATAAAAATATCGCAGTCCCAACATCATCTCAAAAAAAAAAAAAAAAAAGAATGAATCTACCCCTGAGAGAAAAACCTTTATTTATGAAAATCTGAAGCAGTACAAAACTCAGAAGTTCCACTTAGGTGCAACAAACATGGATATGATGCTAAGTCTTTTCATAAGTTGAATAAAATTTAAGTTTAACAGCATAGTAATCCTTAAAAGCAGCAATCCTGAAATTTCAACATGGCCTTGTATATTGTTAAATAAGCAAAGTTAGAATGAGCTATAGAGTTTTTGTTTTTAAGATATTGAATGAGATGACAATTACATGAAGTGAGTTGAACAAAAGGTACGTAAGCTTGAAAAAAACACACTTCTTATGGGTAAAATTTTGATGTCATAACCAACCATATGGCCCCTTTTTTTTATTAAGATGACTAGATTCTCTGGAGGATGAAAAGGGGACTTCTCCCATCTTACCCTATCCATATCTTATTACTGGTCAATTTCTACTAAGGCTTGTGTTATAAAAGCTACCTCTAGTTAAATGCTCTTGCCTAGAAGAGGATTGCAATTCTGTTAATATTAGAGCTAGGAGGGTGAAACTGACATTAAAAATCTAGGTCAAGAATAGAATGGAAAAAAAAACACTATAGGATGGGGGGAAAAAGTATAGGACAGATCTCATGAAAATATTGAGTTATACGGGGACTTAGGAACAAAGTTAAGAGCAGAAAAAGATCTCTTGACTAAAGTAGGAAGGACAGTATAAAAATATTTACAAAAAAAGTTTCAGAATAAAGTAATATTTACAGAATGTTAAACTATTAATCTGCAGCCATAGTAAGGCCCCTTCGAGTTCCCAAAACCTTTGCTTTCTTCTCCTTTCGTTCTTGTTCGTGTTTCTTCCGTTGCTCCTCCCTAAAAGGGACAGGTACATATTAGGCTCTAGTGAAGCTCCACAACAGACCACTTGGAAGCACTTGTTAGACTAATGTCCAAACTTAACAAGATATCTAGCATACTTGTGCAAAACATAGTTATATGCACGCTGCAGTCTTATCTGGTGGTCTGTGATGAAAATCATTGCTGTGTTCAAGGGCTATAAATTCCAAAGTCAAGCACAGAACTGCAACCTGAAGGTACCCTGGTACCTGAACCCAACCCCTGTATAGTTTTAATTGGTAAATATCTACTTCTGGAAGTCAAAGGTCAAGCTCAAAATTACATAGTCTAGTGAAAACGTTGAAAGTAGGAACCACTGATTTAAACCACTATGTTTTTTTTCTTTAAAAAAATTTTTTTTATTAATGTATTATATGTATACATATCTTCCCATTGCCCTCTCACCCCCACTCCCATGCATAACCTAACCCCCCAGTGTCTTGTGTTCATTGGTTATGCTTATATGCATGTATACAAGTCCTTTGGTTGATCTCTTATCTACCCCACCTCTCCCTAACTTTCCCACTATAATTTGACAGTCTGTTTGACGCTTTACTGCCTCTGTATCTATCTTTTTGTTCGTTAATGATGTTCTTTATTATCCATAAATGAGTGAGATCATGTGGTATTTTTCTTTCATTGACTGGCTTATTTCACTTAGCATAATGCTATCCAGGTTGCTTCAAATGTAAACCACTATGTTTTTATGAAAGGGATGAGGGCAGGGGGGAGGGAAGTCCCAGGATCATGTTAATGATCTTAACAGCAAATATAGTTATTCAAGATTTTGGTGGCAGGTAGATGAGGCAAGTCAAATGACAGGTAACTCTGTATTAGGAGTGTTTCATGCAGGAGTCGACTCAATCTGGACCAGTTGCAGCCAAGGACAAGCTCTGGCTTTAACTTGGTTTTCATATAGATAAAAGCCTCTAAGGACCATCCTGGGTTTTCATCCCCGTGTAGGGCCTTGAATCCTAGTAAGCCTGGTTTTCCTGAAAGTAAAAAATTTACATCCAGCCGAAACCGGTTTGGCTCAGGGGATAGAGCGTCAGTCTGCAGATTGAAAGTTTGCAGGTTCGATTCCGGTCAAGGGCATGTCCCTTGGTTGTGGGCACATCCCCAGTAAAAGGCTGCAGGAGGCAGCTGATTGATATTTCTCTCTCATCGATGTTTCCAGCTCTCTATCCCTCTCCCTTCTTCTCTGTGGAAAATCAATAAAAAAATATATATATATTTTTAAAAATTACACCATCTGCATAACTAGGTGCCCTGGGCACTGTTATCTGGAGGTATATCAGGTACACAGTTTGGGCAGACAGATCCTATAAAAGCAGTGCTCTGAATCGGTCTTCTTGTGAATAACCTGTAGAGCTTTGGATATAATGCAGATGCTTGGGACCCACCTTTAACCTACTGAATTAGAATCCACAATTAGAACTTTTAGAAAGTTCTGTGATTCCACTTCTAGCCTCTTATACACCACTTACTGAGACTCTCTATCCCTCAAAGGTTCTGCTTTTATATACAGTCTTTCAAAATTAAGACTTATAGAACTGGATAATTATGTGCTCACCTGGTCTGAAGACGAGGTTGTTTGTAAGTTTTCTTGTGGAAGCTAACTCTGCTTACATGTTCATTCAGAGATTTATTTTCTTTAGATTGTCCCCATGGTTTCAGTTTTCCTAATTTAGGACAGAGACAAAGATAGATCAATGAAGACTTTTGTATTTATAGTCTTAAGTTTATTCATCTGTGGCTATTTGCTTGCTATCAACATTTATACTTTGTTTTAATAGACATTTGCCAGTGTAAGTCTTTTATTAATTTCAATTTCATATTCCATAGATATAAATTGTATTTTTTCTCTAAATAACATGTTCTATTTTTAAATAATATTTTTATTTATTCCAGAGAGGAAGGGAGAGAAACATAAATGATGAGAATCATTGATCAGCTGCTTCCTGCATGCTCCCTACAGGGGATCGAGTTCACAACCTGAGCATCTGCCTTGACCTGGACTCAAACTGTGATCTCCTGGTTCATAGGTAGATGTTCACTTACTGTCCCACTCTGGCTGGGCATGTGTTCTATTTTTTAATCCTTGGAAAGCCAAAGACAAAACCTTAATGTTTCTCTCCCATCGGTGATATTTTTTTCTCTCTCCCCCTTCCTCTCTGAAATCAATAAAAATATATTAATTAAAAAAAAAAACCTTAACAACTAAAAACAAAAAACAACTCCCATTACATAGCACATTAAAAGGAACCATTACAACCAAACAGTTTATTTCAAGGTTGCCTAAGTATTATGTTTAACTAGTGGCCTGGTGCACGATTGTACACATTGAAAGGAAATTAATGAAAAGAAATATTTTAATATCGCTATTTGCCCTTTCTCTTTAATAGAAGTGTCTACCAAATTCACGATAGACAATAACAGACCGAAATACATGCGTGTGATTGGCGCCAGTGAGTGCTTTATTTGTATTTTGTATGAGCAAGTCAACTTAGCCATATATATATATATATATATATATATATATATATATAATAAACTTGCTTAAATAAACCTGCTTTCTGATTTAGCTAAACTTTTCCAGCCCAGTGAAGCACCCCAACTTCTCTTTCAGGTAATTGTCAGCAACAAAGCAGTAAATATCAACACAAAGCAGATTATTTTAGATCACACAGGGGGAACAAAGGGTAAAATATTTAACTGCAGCAGTGTTTGACTATATTTTGCGTGAGAAAATGAAGGGATTTTTAAGGTCCACCATTTCTTACTTCTTTTCAGTGGGGTCAAGCTTCTAAACTTTCTAAATCTGGAAATTTTCTGGCTAATGAAAAGAAAATATGATTCTACCGAGTCTCTAATCTTCCTACTCCAGGACTTCTGTGAGGATCAAATGAGGTAAGGTACGGGAAAACGCTTCACAGACATTTGGTTAAAGTGTGAAATGTTTGCACTTGGCTATAAAGCAAGTTGGGTTCCTGGACTGGAGAAAATCCAAGGAGGCTAGTTGTTGCTAGGGAAAGGAAGCTGGGCGTTGCTATGTGACATCATTACTGGGATGGTTGGACACTTAGCATATTAGCTTTATATGTCTATATTTATATATAGATATTAAAGTGGTATTTAAAAAAAGTGGTACTTCACCTGTGCAGTTTGTTGTTATTGTTAGCTCATAAATTGTATTTGGAGTAGAACAAGTGGGAATATTATGTTGGTTTTAGAACAAATTCCAGATATTTAGATATTGCTGTATTTTTAGTTTGTGACCTATGTCTGAGTACCACTGATTATCATTTGAAAGTTTACCATTTCATAAAAATGATGTTCACACCCATAATTACTGAAGTAGTACTTATTTTCCCTTCCATAAAGGAACTGACTTCCCTAGGATATAAAAATAAGAAGCACAGATGAAGCTTT
>JAAGEH010001583.1:0-10890 GCA_011751065.1 Lasiurus cinereus
TCTTCTTCTTCTTCTTCTTCTTCTTCTTCTTCTTCTTCTTCTTCTTCTCTGGAAGACCCTTTAACATTTCTTATTATACTGGCTTGGTGGTAATAAATAACTTTAGCTTTTCCTCATCTGGAAAGCTCTTTATTTCTTCTTTAATCTATCTATACTAATAAAAGGGTAATATGCTAATTAGACCAGACATCTTCTGGACAAGTCATGGTGGCAGGGCCAAGGCAGAGGTGGTTAGGGGTTAGGTGGCGATCAGGCTGGCAGGGGAGGGCACTTAGGGGTGATCAGGTTGGTAGGGGAGGGAAGTTAGGGGGCAATCAGGCTGGCAGGGGAGGGCAGTTAGGGGGTGATCATGCCAGGAGGCAGAGGCAGTTAGTGGTCAATCAGGCCAGCAGACAGAGGTGGTTAGGGGTGATCAGGCAGGCAGGCAGGTGAGCAGTTAGGAGCCAGTGGTCCCAGATTGTGAGAGGGATGTCTGGATTGGAAAGGGTGCAGGCCAGGCTGAGGAACCCTCCCATGCATGAATTTTGTGCACTGGGCCTCTAGTGTGTGTGTGTGTGTGTGTGTGTGTGTGTGTGTGTGTGTGTGTATGCCAAGTGACCAAACGGCAGAATGACCAGAATGACCACACTGACCAGTGGCTATGACATACACTGCGGCAGCCAACTGGTCCAATCACGGGTGGGGCTGGCCAGCCAAGCACCCATAGTTCCTCCCCCTGCCAGTCCCACCCCCAAGTGGATCCCCCTACTCTAATCACTGAAGTGTGACCTTCAGTGATTCTAAGTATACACTCTCCAGCCTTCATAGACCAGAAAACTGCATGGTGAGTGATCAGGAGGAAAATGGCTCATGGTCTGGACCATTAGTCAGATGTCCAGGAGAGGTGCCCAACACAACCACCATCTTCCTGCATTCTCTCTCCACTGCTTACTACCAAAGAGAGAAGCCACATCACACCATGGCTTCTTTTTAGAGGACTTGTCAGCAGGGAACTAAACTGCATTCCCTGTCTAGGAAGAGGCTTAGAAACAGAAGCTGTAAGTGTCCCTGACGCTAAAGCACCTTTGAAACTTCAACTCATCCAAAAGCCAACAGCAAGCATGTATACACCTTGCAAAGATATTGACACTAATAACTCCCCCTGGCCAGCCCCACCCCTTACCGCCCCACCCATGCACAAATTTATGCAGTGGACATCTAGTTTTAAATGATAGCCTTGCTGAGTAAAGTAGTCTTGGTTGTAGCACTTTACTCTTCATCACTTTGAATATGTCATGCCAATCCTTTCTGACCTGAAATGTTTCTATTGCGAAATCAGCTGAATGCCCTGGCCAGAAGGTAGTGGGTTCAATTGCCAGTCAGAGCACATATCTAGGTTTCAGGTTCAATTCCTGGTCAAGAAGCAATCTCTCTCTCTCTCTCTCTCTCTCTCTCTCTCTCTCTCTCTCTCTCTCCCCACCTCTATCTTCCTTTCTCTCTAAAAAAAAATTTTTTAAAAAGAAATCAGCTGGTAGTTTCATGGGAGCTCCCTTGTAGGTAACCATCTTTCTCTGGGTTTGAAATAGCTTCTACCAAATATGTAAACTTATATGAAATTTGAAGGCAGAAATGAAGCCAAGGCCACCTTACCTGCCATTTGAGGCTCCTTTACCCTTGCAATCACATGAGAATGTTCTACAACAGTGTAATAGTATCTATTCTGCAGCTTCTTGGACATTAAGAGGCAATACATCAGTGTCAACAGTATTTTCTGACTCCAGCTTCTGTTCCCTGGGCCACAACAATGGTGCTATGTTCTTGAAATCAAGCATTCCAGTGGCTGTCTCAGAGATAATTAGCCAACTGGTAGATGAGTTCTATAAGAATCTGGGAGCAAGTTCTTTAGGCCCAGCCTAGAGGCCATTCTTCGAACCCTTCCAAAGATTTTTAAACTATATAAATTCCTTATTAAATCCCCTTCTACCAAAAATGTTTAGACTAATTTTTGTTTCTTATACTGAATCCTGACAGAAACAGGCAGCCAAAGTCAGAATCCAATATCTTTAACCAATTCCACACAAGAGCTGACTCTGGGAAAATATGGGTTATAGACATGGGCACTTCAGGTAACAGCTAGCTAATATAGCAGGAAAAAACTTTTTATCCATAATTATTCTGAGTCACAGATACTGTCATACTACCCTTGATTAAGGCCAACACTAAATGTAAATACATAACTGTGGAGGAGCAGAAAGGAAGGGAGCTATGAAGGTAACACAAAGTGTCAACTATGTATCAATTACTAACCTAGACCTTTTCACATGTTCTCATTTAATTATTATGATAGCTCAGGGATATACATATAATTATTCCCAACGAATCTAACCCTGTACATACATATTTCTGAGTATAGTACACATTTCTGAATATAGTAATGTCCATTTCCTTTGGGCTAGTGTGGCTCAGTGGTTGAGCATAAACCATGAACCAGGAAGTCATGGTTCAATACCTGCTCAGGGCACATGCCTGGGTTACAGGCTCGATCCCCAGTAAGGTGTGTGTAGGAGGCAGCCAATTGATGTTTCTCTCTCATCATTCATGTTTCTAGCTCTCTCTGCCTCTCCCTTTAAAACATTTAAAAAAATCTTACCTAGCATGGGGACCAGAATGTTGGATGGGTCTAGATTCTAAGTCACTCTGAGGATCTCAGTTGCAGAAGTATGTGACCTTGTGTCAAGTGCTCTGCAATTAACATGACTTGGCTCCATTCTCTATGTCTACTTCTTTATGTTCTGCTTCCTACTGGTAAGTTTACTGTATTATGAATCAAACTTCCTGAAGAAATAATCTGTATCTGTTCATCTTAAGCCTGGGCCACAAAAGTCAGCTTCTAGCCTATGGTTGGGCAGCATCCCTTAAAGATAGGTATCTGTCCCTAGTCCAATCAAATGCGATTCAGAGGAGTGGTCTCAGATCCTGGTAAGAACTCAGCAGGATGATGAACATGGAAGAACAGATTTTGGCATCTCTTGAAAAAAACAGAATATTTAGAAACACTGATCCCACATTTCTATAGGAAATAGGAGGAAGGAGTTCCCCTTCACAGTTTGTTGCATGTCACTTGTTTATGTTAATTGCAGGGTCCTTTTAGACTTTTGAATTTAATAAATCCTAAGTTCCTTCCAGCTCTAATAATCTTTAATTCTGAGATTCTCTACTCTTCTGGATTCTTTTATACTGAAAACATTGTGGATTGACATGAGCCTCATTGAACAGATAATTTGGAAACAAGCTGAGAATGCATTTCATCTTTCTACTGATTTGATTTTCTAAATAGGAACTCTACATTTCCACACTACAAAGCCATTATTCTTCTCTATTGGCGCTTCTGTAATTCTCAATGTGCCATGTATTATCATCATTCTGTCAAAATGAAAATCTTACAGAAAGCTTGTGAGGGCCTTATCAAATCAAGTGGAAGTAATTAAGGACAGTAGAGAATTAGAAGAATTATATATATACACACACATACTATTAAATAATGCAACAGATGAGAATCCAACTAGTATTCAGATTTTCATAAGTAAGGCTTATAATTTGATATTTTGTTAACTCAATAGAAAATTATCAATTCATTAAATGATTAAACCATTTATAAAAACTTAGAATGACAAAACAATCAGAGGCTACGATAATCAGACTCTAAGTCTGTTATTCGTGTAAAATTCAAATGCACCCAGCACAATACAATTTTGCACTTAATGTCATTCATCTAATCAGCATATTTCTGCTCCAGTGTGAGATATTTATTTGAACATGAGATGCAACATATATGGAAGCCACAAAAATCTCATTTATATAATCATAACAAGCATGTTATCATGGTTGTCAAAATTAATTAAACCTAATTCGCTCTATTTTCTAAGTTAAAATTGACACAAAACATTTTTGTGAGAGGCAAAGAAGCTGAAAATCACAGAAATAAGTATAAACATGAATATTTTAAATGCCTATGTTTTTAGAGAGCTAGCTAATATTGATTATGATAAATTAGATTCCCCCAAACACTTTTAAAAGATTAGTTGAATGTGAACATTTATTCTATGAAAGTCCAAACCTTTGACCTCTTTTGAGTATTAATGAGTCCCACTGGTGCAATTACAATAAATGTAAATATTTCTCAGGAAGACATTCTTTCCTAAGGCAAGGGCCACCGTTATTTTATATTATACTGTCATATTAATCATCCTCCTTTTAGAACCAAAGTTACACCAGTACTTGTCAAACTTAGGTTATACATCAGAGACACTTGGGTTCAAATGGTCTTGGTGGAGCCTGAAAATTTTGTATTTTTAACAAATAACCTAGACATTTTTGTAAATGATTCAAGAACCATATTGTGAGAAACATTGACCCACATACAATGTTTTCTTTCTCTCTTTGCCTTATGCTGTTTTGAATTCTTACATTATAAAACCTTCTAGTGTCTCCCTAAGTGCATTTCACATGTCCCAATCAATCTCCACTAATATTCCATGGGCTCCACCTCATCTCATGAGCCTGATTCATACAAGGCCTTCACACTTGTACTTTCTCCTTTGAAAATCCCAAGTGTGTCAGAACAGAAGCTCTTCAAGTAAATACATAAGCTATGTTTCTTAAAAACCTCTTTGTTGCCAAGGAAAGGCTTATTTACTACTCTGTGGAGTAGTACTGAGGACAGAACAAAGAAGGACAAAACAAAGAAGGATCTCAAAATCATCTATTTAACATATTATTAGCAGCTAAAAAAAAGTTGTTAGCAAAGAGCTAAAATTATACATTCTTGAAAATTCACAATTGTCTGTTGATATGAATTATACAAGTTATTAATGAATTCTCATACCACAAATACAGAATACATAGGAAACTATTACCTGGGAACTCACTTGGGGAGCTTCATATAACCCTATATATCAATATCTGGGCCTTCCTAAAACCAGAGTTTCTCAACTTTGTTACTATAAACATTTTGGTCAGATAATTCTTTTCATGAGAGGCTGTCCTGTGTATTATAGGATGTTTAGAAGCATCATTGGGCCTACTCTATGTCAGTTTACCTCTTTCTCAGTTATATATCTAGACATTGCCAATTATATCCTGAGGGGGGGGCAAAATTTCCCCCAATTGAGATCTATGATACTATAGCAATTAAATCAGGACTTCAAGGTGTGGGGCCTGATATTCTTTAAAAGCTCCCAGATAAATCTAATGTGTAGCCAGGGCTAAGAGCCAGTACTTTAGGCAAATATCTGAGTCTCAGCTTTCACATCTATAAGATGGTAATATGAGACTAGATATACTTCATAGAGTTGTTCTAAAGATAAAATGAAATGCGTGTGAAGGAGAATCCAAGATGGTGGCATAGGTAAACACCTACACTGCTGCCTCGCACAACAATTTCAAAACTACAACTAAAAGACAGAATGGAGAACGGACATTATCCAGAACCACAGGAAAGCTGGCTGAGTGGAAATTCTACAACTAGAAGGAAAGAGAGGGGCTCACAGAGACCCAGAGGAGCTGCAAAAAGCTGAGGTACAGAGACGCGCACGTGGAGAGCGCGAATGCCAGAGAACCTGGCTGCCTTTCTCTGGCAGGAGGGAGACAGAGATTCTCAATGGCATTGAACCCCTTATCCTACAGTACTAAACCCCAGATCCAGCCAAAACTCATACGAGGGGAGTTTGGACTGTGAAAAGGGAGAAGTGCATGGAAATTCACGGGAGTCGCAAAAGATCAGAAGTCTGGCGACATGCACAGCACTGCGCGCAGAGGACTGACTGCTGATTGTGCCACTGGCTTTCACGAGTGGATGGGAGACAGACCCTCCCAACTGTGCCAGTTCTAACTCCACTAAACCGTGGTTTTGGGCAAAACCCTGGGGACCCAGACTTATATGGTCCCGGAGCGCAGGGGAGCTGGGAAAGTAGCAGTCTAGAGGCACTGCGAGAGAAAGAGCAGTGCACAGGGACGGCTCCAGTGATTACCCAGTCACGTGAGACTCAGGGGCCATGGAGGGCGGGGCCGACTGGAAGGCAAGGCGGTCCCTTAAGCCCTGAGACTCCACCCATCCCAAGCTCAACAGAGAGGCTTTTGCAGTTTTGCAAGTCTGGTATTATAAGGCTGAATGCAACACAGAAGTTCTCCTGGCATAGTGAAAATGCCGAGACAAGGGAAGGGATCACAAACAAAAGAAATGGAGGAAAACAAACGACTGGCTATAGAGTTCAAAACCACGCTTATAAGGTTTTTCAAGAATATCCTAGAAATGTTAGATAAAATTAGCAAGACCCAAGAGGAGATGAAAAGGAACCAACTAGAGATGGAAAAGATCCAACTAGAGATGAAAAAGGACCAACTAGAGATGGAAAAAGACCAACTAGAAATTAAACATACATTGACTGAAATAAAAAATATTATACAGAGACCTAACAGCAGACTAGAGAAAAGCAAGAATCAAGTCAAAAATTTGAAATATAAAAAATCAAAAAACACTCAACTGGAAAAGCAAGAAGAGAAAAGAATCCAAAAATGTCAAGATAATGTAAGGAGTCTCTGGGACAGCTTCAAACGTACCAACATCAGAATTGTGGGGATGCCAGAAGAAGAGAGAGAGCAAGATACTGAAAACCTATTTAAAGAAATAATGACTGAAAACTTCCCACATATGGTAAAAGAAATAGACTTACAAGTCCAGGAGAAAAACAGAACCCCATATAAAAGGAATCCAAAGAGCACTACACCAAAACACATCATAATTAAAATACCAAGAGCAAAAGACAAAGAGAGAATATTAAAAGCAGCAAGAGAAAAACAGTTCATTACCTACAAGGGAGCACCCATACGACTGTCACCTGATTTCTCAACAGAAATGATGCAGCCAGACGGGAATGGCAAGAAATATTCAACGTGATGAATAGCAAGAACCTACAACCAAGAATACTCTATCCAGCAAAGCTATCATTCAGAATTGAAGGGCAGATAAAGAGTTTCACTGATAAGAAAAAGCTAAAGGAGTTCATGAACTCCTAACCAGTATTACATGAAATGCTGAAAGGTACCCTTCTAGAAGAGGAAGAAGAAAAAGGTAAAAGATAAAAAATTATGAACAACAAATATGTATCTATAACAAGTAAATCTAAAAATTAAGTGAATTAAAAATTTGATCAACAGAAGAAACTGGTGAATATAATAGAATCAGGAGCACAGAAAGGGAGTGGACTGATCATTCTCAGGGGGAATGGGGGGAGGGGTTGCAGGGAGAGACTGGACAAAAATCATACACCTATGGATGAGGTCAACAGGAGGGAGGTAAGGGTAGAGGGAAGGGTGGGAGCCGGGTGGAGGGGAGCTATGGAGGGGAAAAAAGAGAAACAAATGTAATAATCTGAATAATAAAGATTTAAATTTTTTAAAGAATAAAAAAAAAACTAAAAATGGAACTCCCATTTGACCCAGCAATCCCACTCTTAGGAATATATCCTCAGAAAGTAGAAACACCATTCAGAAAGGATTTATGCACCCCTATGTTCATAGTAGCACAATTTACAATAGCTAAGATTTGGAAACAGCCTAGGTGCCTGTCAGCAGATGAGTGGATCAGAAAACTATGGTACATCTACACAATGGAATTCTATGCTGCCATAAAAAAGAAGGAATTCTTACCATTTGCAAGAACCTGGATGGAACTGGAGAGCCTTATGCTTAGTGAAATAAGCCAGTCAATGAAGGAGAAACACCACATGATTTCACTCATTTGTGGATAATAAAGCACATTATAAACTGATGAATAAAAGGATAGATACAGAGGCAGTGAAGCATCAAACAGACTGTCAAATTACAGCAGGAAGGTTAAGGAGAGGTGGGGTAGATAAGAGATCAACCAAAGGACTTGTATGCATGCATATAAGCACAACCAATGAACACAAGACACTGGAGGGTTGGGGTATGCCTGGGAGCGGGGGTGGGGGCAGGCAATGGGAAGATATGTATACATGTAACACAATAAAAAATTTTAAATAAAAAATAAATTTAAAAAAATACCACAATCTGATTAGCTCCTATTAATGCTCATGGAAATTTAACATTGGGTGAACAGGCTGGACCCAGTGCAAGACTATACCTAACAAACTATCTTCATTCAGTTGCCTTTATAGACAGAAGAACAAACCAAAAAGTTTACAATGTAATACTGGTTTTTAATTTTTTCTTAAATAAAAAATTAATGTAAAATGAGGAATAAATATGTAAAAAATGCAAAACGTTAAAATCATCCACAACAGACTGAGTGGCATGGCTTAGTGGTTGAGCATCGACCTATCAACCAGGAAGTCATAGTTCAATTCCGGTCAGGGCACATGCCCAGGTTGCAGACTCAATACCCAGTATGGGACATGCAGGAGGAAGCCCATCAATGATTCTTTCTCCTTTCCTCTCTGAAATCAAAAATATTTTAAAAAAATAAAACACAACCACAACTTCACCACCATAAATAACCCTCACTGATATTTTATTTCCCTCCTGTCTTTCTATGAATAATAAAATGTTATCACTAAATACACACAGAATCATTGACAGTTTTTTGTACTTAGTGTTATATCATGGACATTTCTGTCATTCTTCTATAACATTATTTATAATGGCCAAATACTATTTCAACATGTGGATATACTGTGACTCACTTACAGAAGTATCATAATTAGTTAATCAACTCCATATTGGGGGTTTTTGTTTTTTTGCAACCAATAATAAGTACTCTTTTTTTTTTTAATCCTCACACAAGGATTTTCTTTTTTGCTTTTTTGCAAATTCATTTATTAGGTCATCAAAAATTATACTTTTAGCAAATTCATTTTATTTTTTTATTATTGTTGTTGTTTAAAGTATTACAAATAGTAATACATATGTCTCCTTTTCTCCCATTGACCTCCCCCACCCTCACATATCCTCACCACGCTACTGTCTTTGTCATTGGTTATGCTCATATGCATTCATACAAGTCCTTTGGTTGATCACTTACCCCCATTCCCCAACCTTCCTCTGCCCCTTCCTGCTAAAATTTAACAGCTGGAGGGGAATCAAGATGGTGGCATAAGATGTACGTGCTGTCTCTCGCAACCACACCAAAACTACAACTAAAAGACAAAACAACTATCCCCCAGAACCATGGGAAAGCTGCTAGAATGGAAGTTCTACAACTAGAAGGAAAGAAAAAAGTGCATTCAGACCTGGCAGGATGTGCAGAGGCTCAGAAAGGCAGAGATACAGAGACGCGTGAATCTGGCTGGCATGCACTGTTGTTTTTCAATTGGGAGGGAGTTTCAATTTCCCGACTTTCTGACTACAGTTTCCAGGGGGATTCTGGGGACCCAGACTCATACAGGGAGAAACTGGACTGTCTGCCATCGAGTCAGAAATGGAGGGTGGCTCTCTCTCTGAGTTGCGCACTGGAATCATTGTTTACTGCGCTGGAGCTCGGGACACAGGACACTGATCAGAATGCTGCAGAGAGGGCTGACTGGCAGCCATTGCTATTTGCCACTCTCTAGCCTAGAGACTCCCTGAAACCCCACCTCGAACAATTTACAAACCCACCCAGCTTTTGCATATGAATGGCCTGCCCTCTGGCAGCTTAACCTAAAAATTGCAACTGGGTCAAACAACTCCAAAACTTCCAAACTCCAAGCAAAGAGGAGAAATCAACTACAAAACTCCCAAACTCCAAGCAAAGAGGAGAAATCAGAAAATCTCCCTGTAGTTCCTGCTGGGTGGCCTCAGACACTAGCTGACTTGCACCTCCTTGGAGATCCAGGAACCGATGCTTCTTTGTGTTTATTTTTGTTCATCTCTGACTGGCTTATGTCACTTATCATAATGCTTTCCAGTTCCATCCATGCTGTTCCAAATGGTAAGAATTCCTTATTTTTTATAGCAGCATAGTATTCCATTGAGTACTATAGATGTACCACTGTTTTCTAATCCACTCATCTGGTGAAAAACTTAACCCCTATTCACATATAAGAAACGTAACCCCCTATTCATGTAAGTATATGTGTTCTAAGATTTAAAATAATATGATTACTTTTCAGCTTAAGTCAGGTGCTCTATCTATCCGGTTATAGGTTCCCCCTATCAGGATTACTGGGTCAAATGGGACTTCCATTTTTAGTTTTTGAGGAAACTCCATACTGTTCTCCACAGTGGCTACACCAGTCTGCATTCCCACCAGCAGTACACAAGGGTTCCTTTTCCTCCACATCCTCACCAGCACTCGTTGTTTGTTGATTTGTTGATGATAGCCATTCTGACAGGTGTGAGGTGGTACTTCATTGTCATTTTGATTTGCATCTCTCGGATGGTTAGCGACTTTGAGCATTTTTTTTCATATGTCTCTTAGCCTTCTGTATGTCCACTTTCATGAAGTATCTATTTAGGTCCTTTGCCCATTTTTTTACTGAATTGTTTATCTCCCTTTTATTAAGTTGTATGAGTTGCCTGTAAATGTTGGAGATTAAACCCTTATCAGAGATAACATTGGCAAATATGTTCTCCCATGCAGTGGGCTTTCTTGTTGTTTTGTTGATGGTTTCTTTTGCCATGCAGAAGCTTTTTATTTTGAAGTAGTCCCATTTGTTTATTTTCTCCTTAGTTTCCATTACCCTAGAAGTTGTATCGGTAAACATATTGCTATAAGATATGTCTGATATTTTGCTTGCCCTAGGTCTTTTGATTGTAGTATTTAATTTATTTACACTTAAAGTGATTATACTAGTAGATAGTATGTATTGATTGCCATTTTATTCTCTGTAACTCTGTTTTTTCTCTTCTTCTTCTTCTTCTTCTTCTTCTTCTTCTTCTTCTTCTTCTTCT
>JAAGEH010000062.1:0-11993 GCA_011751065.1 Lasiurus cinereus
AAAAAAAAAAAAGAACTCCAGGAGCAAATAGTGCATGCTGGGAGTTTTCAAAAGACCCAGATGTGCGAATGCCTGGCCCACCTGGTCCTTTCGTCCGCAGATGCTCGGATCCCCTTCCTATCCCATCAGCAGCCATGTTCCTTGTTTTCTAGGCTTGGCCTGGGCTGTGTCCTCTCTCAGAACCTCTTCCCCCTGCTCTTCTCATCCTTGGGGGCTCAAGTTCAATGCCATCTTCAGAGGAGGAGCCCTCCTTGAGTGCCTGAGGCTCCTGTAAAGTCTCAGATCCTTTGGGAAGAGCTTGGGTTTTGTTAGTCACTCACACCTTAGTGTGAATTAGTCAGAGCAGCCGTTGCGCTGGGTCTGGCTCTGGGCCGGCAGCGATGGACCAGACACTCCATCTCACAGCCAGGGGAGGTGGCCAGGAAGGTGGCAGGTGGCTGGGCCTCTTTGGGAAGCAACAGCCACTCCCAGATGCCTGATGGGGAATGCAGTCTGGGGGGGGGGGGGACATGCTTTCTGCCCGGCCCACAGCCTTCCCTCCCTGCGGCATCTCTGCCCTCCAACTCTGTTGTACACACGTGCCTCTTTCATGCGTGGACAGAAATGTTCCTGTTTCTCTCACCCTGTATCCTTGCCATCCCTGTGTGCGCCCCCTGTGACTTGAGAGTAACCGGTTTATCTCTCCAGAGATGAGGGCAGAAAGGGGGAGCTCAGAGGTGGGCAGGGGCCCTCTCAGGACCTGGCAAGGTCAGGAGGGGGCACAGGCTCCTCCATCCAGCCCTGGCCATGTTTTACCGCCTGCTCCTGGGATGACCTTCATGTTTTGGGTCGTGCCCTGGATATGGTCAGCTTTCTGCCCAGGCCTGAGCCCCACTGGTGAGGGGGTGCCGCCTGTGGGAAACCAGCCTCAGCCGGTTGGCAGCCTGTGGTGGGTATTGTGACGGATGTCCCAACAGTGAGTCCTCACCCTTCCGAGGACAGGGGTGGTTCCCAGAGGGAGACGTGCGGCCAGCGGATCCAAGGGCAGCCCCACCCCCCTCACACCGACCGACGGCTCCAGGACGGGCATTTGGGGTCGGGAGGGAAGTAGAGAGAGCGCAGGAAGCCAGCCCCGGCCAGCGGGCGATGGAGCACGGGAGCCCCAACACCCTGCTGATGGCAGGCAGAGCGAGTGGGAACTGGGGATACGGAGACACCTGTGATTCCTGGGTGCACTAGGCCTGATCGGCACCCGTCTCTGGATGGACCAGTTCCAGGGCGTCAGCCACGTTGCTGTTACTTGTCGCCGATGGCACCCCCACCCGCACAGCCTTCGCGGTTGTCCAGACCCCGAGACAGCTGCCCGTCACTCAGCTGCCCGTCACTGGCCACCAGGATCCAGGACGCGTGGACCGGAGGGTCTGAGTTGCTCGCTTTCTGTGGTGGGAACGCCTCGCCTCTGGTTTATTGGGTCCCCATCAAAGCCTCCAGGTCTGGTTTTCTGCTGGGGGTCCTGGGCTGGCGTTTCCATCCCGTATAGATGCCCAGGATTGGGGTCAGAGCCCCGCGTCCCCTGGGGTCTGGCCTGGTCCCTGATCCTGGTGGGCTGCTCGGTCTCTCCGAGCCTCGGTTTCTCCTCCGGGTTGTTGCTTCGATCACGGAAGGGAGGGATGTGCCGCCGCTTGATGCTGCCACCTCTCCTCCTCGAACCCCCACCCGGGGCTGTAACTAGCCCGGGGTATGGGCTGGCCGGCCCGGGCCTGGACACAGCCAGCTTTAACCAGTATTGTCCGCTGGCAGTGGGTCTGTTCTTTAGGGTCAGTCAGACTGGCCGCCCAACGCCATCCCCGCCCCGGAAACTGCAGCTAAGAGGGGCACTTGCTTGTGGGGTGCCCTGGAGCCAGCCCAGGGGGCGCAGAAGCGGGGGAGCCAGCCCAGGGGTGTGTGTATGTGGGGGACCCAGCCCAGGGGGTGCAGGGGCCCTGGGAGAGCCAGCCCAGGGGGCGTGTGGGGGAGCCAGCTCAGGGGTGAGGGAGGGGGGAGCCGATTGGGGGGTGTGGGGGAGCCAGCTCAGGGGTGAGGGAAGGGGAGAGCCAGTCCGGGAGGGGGCGTGGGGGAGCCAGGCCAGGGGGTGCAGGGGCCCTGGGAGAGCCAGCCCAGGGGGCATGTGGGGGAGCCAGCTTAGGGGTGAGGGAGGGGGAGCCAGTCGGGGGCTGTGGGGGAGCCAGCCCAGGGGGTGCGGGGGCCCTGGGAGAGCCGCCTCTGGTTTTGGGAAAGCAGGGTGTGGCTGCTCAGATTTTGCTCCATTCGGGAAGCCACTTGATCAGCTCCCCTGGGGTTCCACAGACTCCCGTCGCCTCCATTTCAGGGTGGGCGGGCAGAGGCGCTGCAGGACCTTTGGGATGTCCCAGGCACAGGCCTCTCTGAGCCTCCGTTTCCCTGCCCTGCTTCCCGCCCATGTTGCCACAGGCCCTAAGCAGCGGAGGCCAGGGGGACCCCAAAGGCCTCCCCGTGATGGGGGTGTCGTTCTCAATTCCCCCACCGGCACGCGGGAAGCCACACACTCCTTCACTTTCCACTAACCCCCACCCGCGTCCAGAGCAGGTTTTTCCTCAGGGAGATTGACGTCTAATCTGTGTCCCCACCCCACCGCCTGCTTCTGCGCCTGCCGCAGCTTTTGGGGTTCATCCTGAAAGCTGCAGGGCCATGGGCTGTTTCCGTCCGCGGTGCCTGAGTTTGGGGGGGCGTCTGTGAAAGGCTGGGCCTCCGGGGGCGCTGCAGAGGAGCAGGCCGGTGCTCAGCCAGAAGGCCCGCAGCCCCTCCAGATGCGCCGCACCAGCGGCCGATGGTTCCTCAGTCTTTGGAAATGCCGTGTTTGTAAGAAGAGCTGTGATCGCCCCTTGCAAACCGTCTGGAAGCTGATTTCTGGTTAAGCACGAGGGGTGAGACTTTCCCGGGGCTCGGCTGCGGGCCGGCTTCACGGTGTGCACCTGTCCGGCCTGTGGGGCCACCCTCAGCGGGACCCCGGTGTGGCTCAGCGGCTGCGGGGGCCACCGTGAAGTCCTCCATCATTTTACCTGTGAGCTGTGCTTCATACATGATATCGGAGGGGACGATGCATGTATGTGCGAGCAGAGGCCGCACGTGTACGTGTCTCTGGGCAGCTCCCTGGCGCCTGGCCCGCGTGCCCGTGGAGGGTAGCCGGCTCCCTGCGTGGTGGGGCCGGCGGGGCTCAGCGCGGTTGTGACTGCGTGAGCAGAGGCGGCCACAGCCCCCAGAGGCCCTGCTTCCGTGTGAGCCGGAACGCGAGGTGGACGCAGGGAGGACGGAGGCAGTGACACTCCAGCGGAACCAAGGACCAGGGTGCCCTCTCCGGTGCTTTCTTGCTCCGGTTACTTCCCGTGTGAGCCGATCACCGATGCTGGGAATGATGCCGGCGGAGGAGGGGAAGTAGTAGGACCCGGGGTTCCTCCCTGTTCCCAGCACCCAGCCCAGCGGAGAGGTGTGTGTAGAAGGGGTGAGCATCACCCAGGGGAATAAAGCCCGGCCGGCGTGGCTCCGCGGTTGAGCTTTGACCCAGGAACCAGGAGATCACGGTTCCCTTCCTGTTCAGGGCACGTGTCCGGGTTGCAGGCTCGATCCCCGGATGAAGGGGATGTTCAGGAGGCAGCTGGTCGATGATGTTCCTCTCTCATCACGGATGTTTCTACGTATCTCGCTCTCCCTTTCCTTTCCTCTCTGAAATCAATAAAACTAGTAATAATAATAATAAAAGAACCCTGGCTGGTTGCTCAGAGGTGAGGGCATTGGCCCAAGGACTGAAAAGTCGTGGGTTCGATTCCTGATCAAGGGCACGTACCTCCGACGCAGGTTCCCCAGCCCTGGTAGCGGAGTGTGCAGGAGGCAACCGATGGATGTGTCTCTCTCAGATCACTTTCTCTCTCCCCCTCTCTCTTCCCCTCCTCCCTCCCTTCCACTTGTCTAGAAGTCAATGAAAAAATATATCCTCTGGCGAGGATTGAAGAAAAAGTGGAATAAAAACAGATGAGTTGGCCGAAACCGGTTTGGCTCAGTGGATAGAGCGTCGGTCCTGCGGACTGAAAGGTTCCAGGTTCGATTCCGGTCGCGGGCATGTACCTTGGTTGCGGGCACATCTCCAGTAGGGGGCGTGCAGGAGGCAGCTGATCGATGTCTCTCTCTCATCGATGTTTCTGGCTCTCTGTCCCTCTCCCTTCCTCTCTGTAGAAAATCAATAAAATATATATTTAAAAACACACACACACAAAAACGCAAAAACAAAAAAGAACAGACGAGTTGGTCTGGGGCAGCGTGTGCTCTGCTCCGGGGAGAACAAAGCAGGTGGCTGTCGGAGCCCCCAGCTGCAGACCGTGTCTCGGCGGTTCTGTGCCCCAGCTCCCCGCGCTTCGATGTGCGTTTGAAACTTGAATTGCACCACAGAATGAAGAGCGACAAAACGTAGGCCGATAATTTAAACCTTGTATTTCACTTGCCATTAAATGGCAAATAAATAACGCCGTGATAGGTCATGGAAAAAGGAAAGGGCTTTATATCTTCACTCCTTCCGTGACACTTTCCCGCTGCTGTTGGAACAAGGGGCTCTGTGCGTTCATTTTGTCCTGGGCCCCACAAATTATGTGGTGGCCCCTCCTGTGGGACTTGGCCCGCCTTCCTCCCACCCCCTTGGCTTTTGTGATTGTTGGAAATGTGAGACACCATCACCCATTGGGCAGCTTTTCCCTCCTGGGTGGGGTGATAGTATTTAAGAGGCCGCTCAACTCCGTGGGCTGTTCCAATTAGAGGCACTGAGCGCTTTCCCTTTAAATTTTTTAAAATGTATTTTTGTTAATTTCAGAGAGGAAGGGTGAGGGAAAGATCGAAATACCAATGATGAGAGAGAATCATTGGTCGGTTGCCCCCTGCATGCCCCCCACTGGGGATGGAGCTCACAGCCCAGGCATGTGCCCTGACTGGGCATCAAACCGTGACCTTCTGGTTCATAGGCCGATGCTCAACCACTGAGCCACACCGGTCTCAGCCATTTCTCTCAGT
The DNA here is from genome assembly GCA_011751065.1 of Lasiurus cinereus. NCBI lineage: Eukaryota > Metazoa > Chordata > Mammalia > Chiroptera > Vespertilionidae > Lasiurus > Lasiurus cinereus. Next base: position 5,050 of record JAAGEH010000062.1, read on the forward strand.
TTAGATCCCAACCTTTATTCCCATGTCTCCCCACAGGCCTGGGGGGGGGGCAGTGGAATAGGAGCCCCCCAGCCAGCCCCTCAAGTTTACTGTTAATGAGGCAGGTCTTTGTGTACCCCAGCCCTGCCTCCCCACTTCCTTTATCAGCCGCACACCCCGCCTCTGACACATGCCATCGTTCACTTAATCACTTCCGATTGTTGGGGAATTATGTGGCTTTTATTTTTATTTTTTTGCTTCTATGACCAACACTGAGTGAATGAACACGGTGCATGGAGACTCCCTGCTCACGTCCCTCCTCCAGATTTTGAGATAATTCTCTTGAGAGAGAGAGTCCTGTGCCTGCAGTTTTATGTAAAATCATGAACGCGTTCAATGTTCCTGATGCAAGTGACCAAATCGTTCTCCAGAAAGTTTCTGTTTTACCACCTGCCGCTCAGCATTAGGCATTCTAATTTGTTTGCCCATTGCAAATATCACGGGCAAAACGTATTTGTTTTACCTCCTGTCTGAATACCAATGAGGCTGAACACCCTCTTCACTTGTGTTCCACAGACAGTTAGTGATCCCCTGTCTACGCCCAGGGGGACGGACAGGAGATGCTGGATGGTGGACATTGAGGATCAAGGTCGTTGCTCTCACTCACTCATTCATTCATTCATTTGCTCACACATTCACTCAATTGTTCAGTAATTCATTAATTCAATCATTTATTCACTCATTCATTCATTCATTCGCTCACTCATTCACTCACTCATTCAGTTCAGTTATTCATTCATTCACTCATTCATTCACTCACTCATTCATTCATTCAACAGCTATTTCTAGAATGACCACTGCCTGCTAGGCAGGGAGAATGAGGGCGGGTGAGAGGAAAGAAGGAAGAGCTGAGGCTAGAGGCCCCAGGTTCCCCCACATCCAAGAAGGGACATGGCATTCTGGTGCGTTCCAGGCAGGAGGAGCGGCATGTGCTAAGTGACATGCGCAAAGTGACCGTCCAGGCTCCTCAGCCTGAGCCCAGGGGCACTTGCCAGCTGCCCGGCGAACAGGCCCCCCTGGGCCTGCTGTGCTGCCCAGGACGGGCCCAGCCACCTGGCACAGTGAGGGTCGCTGTCCTCCGGAGCCCTGGCTGAATGGGCCATTGAGGCAGAACAAAGCGGCTCAGGGCCCCCCGCTGCCCGAGCGGGGGTGGGACCTCCAAACTGCAGTGCAGGGCCACCCAGGCAGGCCGGGCCTCCTCTCCCTGCGCTGCTGAGGCTGCGGCCCCGGACAGCGGAGAGATGCGGCTTCCCCCCGTGAGGCAGACAGGCCTCCCTCCGGGCGTGGTCCCCAGTGAAGGATGCGCACCCTGAGCGTGAACCTCAGTCCCGGGAGCTGTCTTCATCGTCCCTGTCAGCCTCTGCCGCTGCCGTCCTTTCAGAGGCCTCTGTGGCAGCTCTCTCATTCCTGGGGACACAGAGGGGTGCCCTGTGGACTGCCCCCCACCCTCTCTCGCCTCCGGTGTCCTCTGGTTTCGCTGCACTGTCTTTGGTCACGGTCCCCTCCTTCAGGCCCCGGGGCTTTGAAGCAAACCCGCCTGCACCCGCCTGCACCTCTGACAAGGGCGGGCCTCTCCCTCAGAACTAGCATCGCCACCGCCACTGCCACGCTTTGCACGACAGGAGGACGGGTGCCTGCTCGTCGGACGCTGGTGCCCCTGCAGGGCCCGGGTCTCAGCAGTGTCTCCTTCCAGTCAGGGGTTGACTTGGACCTGGAGTCCGGCCCCTGCAGCTGGGGGGATCTGTCTCTCCAGTCTTTTCTGACCGAGACCATCTGCCCCTTGAGGGACCCCGGCTGCCGGAGACGGCCCCAGCTGCTTTGTAAGGCTCCCCGTACTGTCCCTAGCCCATGTCCGGGCCCCCACACTCTCTCCACTGAGCCAAACCGGTTAGGGCATGTTTTTTTTTTTTTTTTTAAATCCTCACCTGAGGGTATTTTTCCATTGATTTTTAGAGAAAGTGGAAGGGAGGGAGGAGAGAGAGAGATAGATAGATAGGGACATGGGTTGGTGGCCTCCTGCATTCGGCCTGCAACCCAGGTACCTGCCCTTCACTGGGAATTGAACCCTCGATCCCTTGGTCTGCGGGCTGACGCTCTGACCACTGAGCACCAGCCAGGGCAAGCCACTGGTGTTTGAGGTGACCTATCACCCAGCCACAGATAACTGAAATAGTTGTGGGTCCCTGAAACCGAACCCCCAGTCCTGCCTAGCTCCCGCTCTGTCTGAGGCCACTGCCCAGCAGCCGCGCCCTCTCCTTCATCCTGTGGCTCCCTCAGCGCCTTCCAGTAACTTCCTTCTTGCTTCTAGGAGCCTGTGTGAGCCGTGGCCCGGAGCTGGGGCACCCAGGGCCAGCCGGCTCAGATCATGAGACAGGACATCGAGGACCGGGTCCTATAGATCTCAGTAGAGACCACCCTTGTGCCTCTCTGCTTCTGCTTACGCAGCTCCCACCCGGTCTCTGCCAGGGGCTGGTCCCGTGTTTGACACATGGCAAGCCCTCAAATCGGGCCTCAGAGCAGTCTGATTCTTTTTTTAAAAAAATGTATTTTTATTGATTTCAGAGAGGAAAGGAGAGGGAGAAAGGGAAACATCAGTGAGGAGAGAGAGTCACTGACCCGGAGCTGGCCTGTCTGCTTCTGGAACAGCCCATCAGGGGGTGAGCCGCTGGAGGAGGCAGGCCTGAAGGGCAGTGGCTCCTACCCGGGCTCCGGTGTGAACGGTGATCCAACCCTGGACCCTTCAGAGCCCCAGAGGCGCGGCTGTGGACAGAGGCCGGGAGGCCTCATCTGTCATCCTGGTGTCAGTCAGACTCTGGTGTGCGTGCATGTGTGTGTGTGTGTGTGTGTGTGAGAGAGAGAGAGAGAGAGAGAGAGAGAGAGAGAGAGAGAGAGAGAGAGAAGAGGCTCCCGGTGAGAAGACCTTGCTTTCAGTTCCACGTTTCTCCGTTAATAATCAGTAGACACAGCGGTAGCATAAAGAGAGGGGACATACGTACCTCCTGGCCGCCCTGCCCGAGCCCCTGTTCGAGTGGTTCTGTTTCCCCCGCCCCCGCCCCTGCCGATCGCCGCAGAGACCCCGGTGGTGAGCTTTTCAGTATTGAACACGCTGTCAACACGTCCCGTGCTATCGCCTCGCGAGTAAACCCTCGGATCGGCTGCATGATCGTCTCCGTGGGGATGTAATTATCGCGTTAACGACTGTGCTGCGTGGACCCGCTCATCAGGCTGGCGGCTGGCCTGCGGTGGGGGTGGGGGTGGGGCCGGTGCAGGGGGAGGACTGGACGCTGGAGCCGGGGAGCCTACACCGATGATCAGAGCCCGGGGGAGGGGAGCTGGCCTGCCTCGGGGCCCGGTCCCAGCCTGGGCTCCCTCTCGGTGCCAGTGGATGGCCCTCCAGGGACCTCATTGCGCAGGCGTGTCCTCCTGTCCTGGAGTCTGGTCCTCGAGATATGAGTGCCCTCACATACGAGATTTTTGAGACACGAGCCGTCGAACGAGCGATTTTTGCTTTGAAATACGAGCCACATTTGAGATAGGAGTCATCGTGAGGATCGGCCGGCTGCACACGACCCACCAGTTTACCGAGAGTCGAGCGTCTCATCGTTTCCCACGCCTCAAGGTGACGGAACGAATTAAACGCGTATCTCGAGGTACCACTGTATCTCCCTGAGAGCCATGCCCTCGGGGGACGGAAGTTAGATCTGTGAGGGCCCAGGTTCCCCAGGGAGGCAGTGGAGTCCAGAGGTGGTCGTGGTGTCCTGCCACCTTTGCCCGAACGGCAGGGCACCCTCACCTCCCAGGGGCGGCTCCCACCGGCACCACCCTCCTCCTCCCCTCCGCCAGGGAGAGGGGAGGAAAGGGTGGGGGAGGAGGGGAGGGGGAAGTTCGCCCCCACCCCCACGCATTGCGTCACATTTTCGGCAGCTCATCTCCCTGAATTGTGAGCAGCCTTAAGGTGCGGGGGTTCTCCCCATTTTACAGGCGAGGAAACTGAGGGTCCCAGCAGGCATGCCCTCCCCCAGCCAGGAGGAGCTGGGTGCGTTGTGCTGGGGCAGGGTCCAGGTGCAGGGGGAGGGGGGCCCTCCGATGGCCTCCACTCCTTCCTCTCTGGGGACCCCTCTGCCTGGCTTAGTCCCTGGTACGTGCACATCGCAGTGGGGAGGGCATCGAGACACTTGGGTCCCCCAGGGCCAGCTTCCCTCTGTGCCTGCTGCCCTGTGTGCCCCTGTGGTGTCAGCTCTGAACTGGAGCCAGAAAAATGCCCCCTGGGGATTTTATTTTTCTTCTTTTTAAAACATATTTTTATTGATTTTTTTTACAGAGAGCAAGGGAAAAGGATAGAAAGCCAGAAACATTGATGAGAGAGAGACATCGATCAGCCGCCTCCTGCACGCCCCCCACTGGGGATGTGCCTGCCACCAAGGTCCATGCCCTTGACCGGAATCGAACCTGGGACCCTTCAGTCCGCAGGCCGACGCTCTATCCACTGAGCCACACCGGTTTCTGCCCCCTGGGGATTCTTAACGGCCACTGAGCAGGCACGGGTGCACCTGGACTCGGGAAGGTCCCAGCAGAGGCGGGTCTTGCCGCTGACTGTGGGCCACGGTGCAGGGGTCCACCCACCCCGTCCTCTGTCAGCATCTAGGGAGAGGTTGCGGGTGACTCTGCGGCCGTGACCTGCCCTCTGACCTGCTCAGCCCCAGCCCCGCCCTTGACCACAGAGGGGGGGCGGCCTGCCGTTGGAGCACGCGGAGCTGGGGCCCGGGGTGGGCAGCCTGCGGGCTGGGTGTGCAGCTGGTGGGTGGCCCAGGCCAGAGGCTCCCTGGTGCCAGTCTGCGCTGGGCCAGAGGGGGCCAAACCTGCAGACCCCACGGGGCTGGTGCGTCCCGTTGGACCCCACGAAGCCAGTGATGACGTTGCTTCTGTGCGACTCCCCGAGTCCCAGGTGAGGAGCTGGGAGCCCTCGGGGTCAGCCTGTGACCCCAGCACACCTTGCCGATGGCTCCTTCTGCAGGTGACCCAGTTTCCCAAGCCCCAAACCGGGACACTGGTCCGGGTCCAGGTGCAGGTCCATATGGGGCCGGCGGGCTGGCAGGTGAGAAACTGGGGCAGTGGCTGCCAGCCTGGGGGCGGGGTCAGGCGCCTGTGTCTTTGCAAGGAGCTATGCAGTGGGGTGACGGGTGGTGAGGTGGGCTGGGGACCCCTGTGCAGGCCCAGGCGGTGCTTGACCGGCTGAGTGACCCCGGGGAGCCCTTGGCTCCATGGCTGTTTCCTCACGTGTGACGGGAGGCCCCACCTGGGGGCCCAGCGTGTGTGCTCGGAAGCGGGACGCCTGCAGACGGGAGAAATCACCGGGTCCGCGGCCCCCATCCGGGGACCGGATGCGATGGGGGTCACACTCTGAGGGGGGGACGTGCAGTGTCGCTGTGAGGGACCAGGCCCTGGGCAGACAGGAAGCCGCTGGGTCGGTTTAGATGCCAAGGAGGCACAATCCGGTTTTCCCTGGGGTTGGATGGTCCCTCGTCCCCAGCCTGGACCCTCCCCACCCGCTCGGGCTGCTCCCCTGGGACAGCTCACGGCTGGCTGCCCGCTCCCCGCCCGCTGGCCTTTGATGTTGGCAAGGAAGCTGGGAGCATGCCGAGGGCCTAGGGGCCGGAGTCCCCCGCGCTGACCGCTGTGCCAGCGTCTGGCGCTTCCTGCGGGCACTGGGCGAGCTTTGAGGGGCGGCCGAGCCGGGCTGGGTTTCCTCTGACCCCGATGGGGAGCCGGGCGGCCCTCCTCCCGTGCCACGCCCTGGGTGCAGGTGGAACGGGCGCAGGTGCAGGCGGGGGAGCCAGTGTCTGTGGGATGGGTGCCCAGAGCAGGGTTGGGTGACAGCTATAGGCTGCACAGTCTTCACTCAGCCGCCATCTACACACGCACCCCCACCCCACCCTGCAACCCACCCCGCACCCCAACCCGCATCCCCACCCTGTACCCCCACCCCGCACCCCCGCAGTGATGAGAAACAGAGGCTCAGAGAGGCCAGGCTCCCTGCCTGGGCTGCCCAGCCAGCGGGCGGTGGAATTGGGGTTCTGCCCAGCGTTGGGGCTCTGCCTCCAGAGCGCACGCTCTTCCCACGGCACCCGGGCCTCTCAGCTAATTTTGCTGCCGCAGGAGACGCCACCCCCGGCGCCATCTGGGACAGGAACCCCGTGACTCAGAGAGGGTCCCAGAGAGGGGGTGCACCTCTCCACACAGCCCTGCCTCTCCGGCCTCCCGGCCCGGGGCCGCGCCTGCACCCAGGACGGGCTGTTGCTCTGGAGACGGGAGCCGGCAGCTACACCCGTCCCGGCCGGGGCTCTGAGCCCGGCTCTTCCCCGCTGCCCACAGCGCGGGATGGTCACGGTCCCAGTCCCGGTCCCGGTCCTGGTCCCAGAGGCACAGGAGCCCGCCTGCCCCCGGAGAGCTCAGCAGAGGCGAGGCCTTGCCGCGGGATTTCAGGGTCACCAGGTCACAGCCTCTGCCTCCACCTCCACTGCAGGGCCGGGAGCCCATGGGGGGGCTGTGGGGAGGCGGGCACTTCCGGGCCCTCTGCTCTCGCTGAGGCACCTGAGAAACTGGGCCCCTAAGTGCAGCGGCCTGTCCAGGTCACGCTGCTGCGATGAGGGACGCTGAGGGGACCCCAGGCCGTGTCCCCTGGCTGGCATGGAGCCTTCTCCAAGGAGACTGCGGTCGCCCGTTTCTTCACGTCTTCCAGGCCCAGGGCGTGTGGTCTTCCTGCACCCAGGCCCTCGACTTGGCTGCTGGGTGGGGGTTGGGGAAATGGAGGGAGGCCTGGGCCAGGTGTGGTCATGGCTGCTGGGGAGGGGGGTAGATGGAGGGAGCGTGGGCCAGCCCTGGTCATGGTGCTGGGAGGGGGGATG
>JAAGEH010000062.1:15235-41700 GCA_011751065.1 Lasiurus cinereus
GGTGTTGGGTGGAACAGGCTGGAGTGCCATGTGGGGAGGACAGTCGCCGTGGCTTGTTGTCATGGTATTGGGTGGAATGGGATGAAGTGCCATGTGGGAGATAGACAGTCGCCGTGGCTTGTTGTCATGGTGTTGGGTGGAACAGGCTGGAGTGCCATGTGGGAGATAGACAGTCGCCGTGGCTTGTTGTCATGGTGTTGGGTGATGACAGTCGCCGTGGCTTGTTGTCACGGCGTTGGGTAAAATAGGCTGAAGTGCCTTGCACAGTCTGCCCTTTCAGAAATTTATTTAATTAAATCCCCTGGAACTGGTCCAGTTGGTGGGGTTAAATGCCCGGTCGCCGATCCAGATGTGCAGGAGATGAGCATGTCACGTCGGACCTGGGCAGCCAGCGCCAGGGTCTGGAATGTTCTAGCTGCTGCGGAGATGACCAGGGGTCACCTTGCGAAGGCAGGGCGAGGTGTTTGATGCCACCGGGCGGTGGATGGGACAGTGCCGCCCACACACGGTCCCTGAGCCTGCTTGTCCGCCCACCGGACTCTGGTCTGGGCGGGATCGTTCTAACGCGTCACGTGTCACACGTCACAGTAAACAGCGCGGAGCCCCCACCATCGTTCTGCTCATGGTCCCTCGGACGCACGGAGACGTTCTGGGTGTGTGCCATGATTCTCCTCCATACGCAGCCCTGATGCTCAGAGGAAGGAAGGAACTGAGCCTCCCCCCGCCGCCTCTGAAACGCAGAGCTGCTGGCAGGGCAGGGGCAGTGGGACGGGGAGGGTGGAGAAGGGTGGGGTCACCGAGAGACACAGGGAACTGCTGTGTGAGGACCTGAGGGGTCACGGTGCATTGGGAATGAATCTCCAGTTGTCCTTAAGCCTCCGTCTTCTTCTCTGTCACCTGGGGGGTGACCACAAGGCTGGGAAGACCCCATAGGAAGGGGGTGAGGGAATGGCTAACTCCTATGGCCCCCAGCCCACCGGGCCCCCACCCGATCCTGGGGCTGCCTCTGGTCCGTGTGGGCACTCGGGAGGCGCCTGTGCTGTCCACCGCTGTCCACCACTTGGTCTGGCTGCAGTTTCCCGGGTCTGTCCACTCTTCCCTCACCAGCTGCTCGCCCGGCGTGGGTTCCCAGCCTGGCCACCGGCAGGGGCGGTGGGCGTGCAGCTCTTCCCGGCTGGTGCGTGTGCTGTGCCGCCCGGGGCCAGCCCGGCCCGGCCTCCTCACGCTGCCTGCACGCCGCGTGGGCCGAACCGGGCAGGAGTGCCCGGAGCCATCTGTTCGCAGCCCTGGGACCAGATGGTCTGCAGGGCTCAGGCGGGGCGGGGCGGGGCGGGGTGGGGATACATTTGCCGAGCACCCAGCGTCTCCCAGGGCCGCTCCCAGCCCTGCAAGCCGTGGGCACGCTCACTGATGATGCAGACCAGGAGTGTGGGGCTCAGACCAGTCCAGTCGCACGGGAAAGTCACACAGCCAGGAAGTGTGACTCGAACCCAGGGCTTCCTGGCCTGTTACCTCTCGCTCTGTCCACCAGGCTCGGAGGTTGGCCGTTGTCTTCCAGCCGAATGCAGCCTGGTGGCCCACAGGAAGTAGCCACAGGTGGGGGTGACGCCTGCAGGAGTGAGCCGACGCACTCCCGGTGACCTGTGACCGGTGACCGAGGTCCTGGGTGCCTCTGCCTTTCACACGCCCGCGGGGGCTGCTTCCAGGAGTGCGGGCAGCCAGGGTGCAGGGTTATTAGAGAGCTTTTTGCCTACAAAAAAAGCTCTTTAATAAATTCAATCAGACTGTTCTGTTGTTCAACCTCCCCCGAGGGTATTTTTTCCACTGGTTTTTAGAGAAAGTGGAGGAGGAGGTGTGAGAAAGAAAGGAGAGAGGGAGAAAAATCAAGAGAGAGAGGAAGAGAGAGAGAGAGAGAGAGAGAGAGAGAGAGAGAGAGAGGCAGAGGCAGAGACGTCGATGGGTTGCCTCCCGCACCTGCCCTGATGGAGCCGGGAAGTGAACCCACAGCCCAGGTCCGTGCCCGGGACCAGAATCGAACCTGCTGGATGTTTACAAACTCGGGGCCTCTTTAGGGCCTTGCTCTCCAGGTGGCCCCCCGTGGAACACAGGGCCCCCCACAACGTGTGGAAATGGGGGTGAACGGCGGTAAACAGGCAGGGAGGCGGAGTTCTCAGGCCGACCTCTATCCACTGAGCCACACAGGCTAGGGCTTGGCGGCTCCAATTATGGCCGCGTCCTCACCGTGCCCTCTCCCAGCTGTGCCGGGGGCCATGGCCGTTTGCGCTGAGCCCTGGGGCCTGGTGCTCCTGAGCTCAGTTGAACGGAATGGCCGGCCAAGCTCCACGCTCATGGATTGGCGGCTCCCGGGGCTGAGGCAGGTGGCCGAAGGCGGTGTGTGTGCTTCCTGCGGGGGTTCGGAGAGTCTACGTCGATTGGCCCTGAGCCCGGGCTCTGTCCACTCGCCCACCTTCCTGCCAAGAGCGGGTGGGAGCCGACGGTCCCGTCTCGGCAGGAGCATCATCTGCAGCTCCAGCTCGGGAAGGAGGCGGGGGTGGGCGCGGGCCTGCTGGAGGGAGCAGATGGCCGGAGGGCGGCCAGCGCCGGGCCCAAGCTCGGGAGACGGCGCCTTAGACCGGTGGTCGGCAGATGGCGGCTCGAGAGCCACAGGCGGCTCTTGGGCCCCTGGAGGGTGGCTCTTCCACAGAATACCACGGCCTGGGCGCGTCTATGTTGAAGAAGTGGCGTTCGAAGAAGTTTAAGTTTTAAAAATGTGGCTCTCCGAAGACATGTCCGTTGTCGTGCTGTTGGTATGTGGCTCTGTGGACGGAGGAGTTTGCCAACCCCTGGCTCAGCCGGTCTGGCGGCCTCCTCACCCTGGGCCGCCTGAGTGGCTGGCAGTCTCATCGCACACATGGCGCCACATGTCACCGCCTCTGAGTCACATCAGAGCGTGACAGTGAGCCCAGCAGCCCGGGAGCAGGACGAATCCAAGGACGAGGGGGCCATCCTCGCCATCCGGCCTCTGCCGCCCCTGATCTGTGTTTGGCTGCGACGGGCGGTGTGCTGGCCTCGACCCCATGTCTGGTGGCTCTGCCCTGGCCTGAGCTGCGCACGGAGGGGCCAGGGCGGAGGAAGGAGCTGTGTGGGGCTGAGAGCTGCAGGCACCGGGCATTTCATTCTACAGGAGGGTCTGTGACCCTGAGCTATGGACAGAGATGCTGGGACCCAAGAGCTGGGTCCTGGCCCAGAGACACCTGGGAGCCATCATCTCGAGTGGGTGTGGTGGCCCAGCCCCTCGCTTTCCACCTCGAGGTCCCTTCCCTCCTCTCTGGGAGGGGAGCAGAGGCCGGGGCAGAGGAATGGGTCTGGGCTGGGTGAGGGGCAGGGAGGGAGCCAGGGTGCTGAGTAGTTGCCGAGAGGAGGGTGACGCCTGAGTCGCCAGGCAGGCGGGCAGCGGGAGGCTCGCAGGGACAGCAGGCCATGCCGCTGGCAGGACGGTGCAGTGCAGGCTGGGAGCTGGGGCTGCAGGAGCCAGGCCTGCGGGGCAGGGGAGGGGACTGACCTCCCTGCAGCCGGTGCGGCCAGGAAGGGCGTGGAGCCCAGCCGTGAGCCGAGTCCTCCAGTGGAGAGGGGCATGAAGGCGAGGAGACGGGAGGTGGGGCTGTGGCTCCTGGTGAAGGGATCCGCTCAGCCCCCCATGCTGTTTTCCTGCGCGGGAACCACAAAGTGCTTTCTTTCCCAAGAGCCTGCATCTGGCTGAGACGGGTTTGGCTCAGTGGATAGAGCATTGGCTTGTGGACTGAAAGGTCCCAGGTTTGATTCCGGTCAGGGGCATGTACCTTGCTTGCGGGCACATCTCCACTGTGGGGCGTACAGGAGGTGGCTGATCGATGTCTCTCTCTCATCGATGTTTCTGACTTTCTATTTCTCTCCCTTCCTCTCTGTAAAAAATCAATAAAATATATTAAAAAAAAAAAGAGCCCAAATCTGGTCTCCCTGGCGGCTGGCATGTTGTCTGCCTGTGCCTGGGAGCTGGAAGTCCGTGGCATCCGTGCCCTCACCTCACCCTGTGGTGTATACCCCTTGCCCCCTCGTTCCTGGTCAGGACACCCTGAGGGCGACCCCCACGGACCAGAGCCCCTGTCCCCGTCCTTGGGACTCACCTGCCTCACGCCCCTCTGGGCCACCATCTCTCTCCAAGAGGTCCCGCTTCCCAGCCCTTCCTGGTTTTTCCTGGAAACACTTCGGCTCAGATTCCGGGTCAGGGCGTGCTTCTGGGCACAGCCGAGTGCAGGGCAGCGTAGATGCCAGGAAACTCATCCGAAAGGAAGTTCAGGGGCCCGGCCAGCGTGGCTCAGCGGAGGAGCGTCGACCTGGGAACCAGGAGGTCATGTTTGGGTTCCTGGTCAGGGCACATGCTTGGGTTGCGGGCTTGGTCCCCGGCGTGGGGCGTGCAGGAGGCAGCTGATCAATGATTCTCTCATCATTGATGTCTCTCTCTTCCTCTCCGAAATTAATAAAAATACGTTTTAAAAAAGGAAGTTCAGGGGAAAAAGGATGAGACGGGACCAAGCAGTGACATCAACTTTGCCAGGAGGTCCGAGGCCACGCCAGGTGGGAGGGCAGAGCTGAGGCCACAGGAGAACCGGAGGCTGGAGATCAGCACCGCGGACAGCGCCCCCAGAGCCCACAATGGGGTGAAAGAATCGGGCATTTGACCTGCAGCCTGTTTCTGCGTTGCTGGAAGCCCGTGTTCTCTGGTCAGTGCCATGGTGCCGGGGCGTGGCCTCCCTCAGGGCGTCTCAGATCCGTCCTCTCACACGCACCCTGCGCGTCCTTGGCCCAGGCGGACAGGCTCTGACCAGACTCTGGGTTCCCTGATCTGCTTGCTTTTCCTGCCCCTGGGGTGGGGGTTCTGGCTTGCACTCGCCGGGTCGTGGGACTGATTGTTCAGGCGCAATGCTCCATTGTTATTTATTTATTTTGGTTAATCCCCACCTGAGGATATTTTTCTATTGGTTTTTTAGGGAAAGTGGAAGAGAGAGGGAAAAACGGAGAGAAACATAGATGTGAGAGAAGCACATCGATCGGTTGCCTCCTGCATGATCTTCGACCAGGGCCCGGGCTGAGGAGGAGCCTGCGACAGAGGTTCCTGCCCTAGCCCGGACTCAAACCCGGGACCCTTTGGTGACCCGAGCTCTAAAGGCAGATGCCCTTAATGGGAACTCCCAGAGAGCGAACTCCCCGAGAGTGAGTCCGTGGAGCCAGGCTTTCCGGTCCGTCAGTCTGTCCATCCGGCACGATTTGGTTTCCAGTGGTTTTTGACCCCTTGCTAGGCCCTGGGGACTAGAGATGACTGGGGTGGAGGGAGATGGTTGGCTCGGAGACAACGCCAGGTCACTCGGGCAGGTTCTAGGGGAGAAGGGGCAGGGAGGCTCCGTCGTGGCGGAGGGAGGCAGAGGGGCTGTATTTCCTGAGCTGGTCTACGAGGTCAGCAAGAGTTTTCCCAGCAGCCAAGTGACGGGGGGCCAGCTGGTTGCGGGGAGGCGCTGGCACCTGAAGGACTGCAGTGGCACACGGTGCGGACAGCCAGGTGTGGCCCAGGCTCACGCTGGCCCAGACGAGGCGGGGTGTGGGCTGATAGGAAGGACACCGGGCAGTGGGCCTGGGTCTGAGAGCTACGCTGTGGGCAGAATCAGGACTGTGATGGAGTCAAGTTTCTGATTGAGGAAGGTCTCTCCCACCTGGAGGGGAGAGTGGGCAAGAGGGGGGCCTGCAGGGGGGCTGGCAGTGGGGGAGAGTCCCCCACTCTCCTGGAGGGGGAGGGCTGCCTCAGGGCCTGGCTGGGAGAGGCTGTGACCAGCAGCATCCAGGAGCCCAGGCCGCGTCTCCCTAATTTAGAGAAACGCCGGAGGAAAGACATCCCTCCTCTCTGCTCTCCTGGGCGGAAGTGACTTCGAACCAAGCTCCAGTTAGACGCCTAATTTTCCTTCTAATCCGTCTCCCTTCGAGCAGTGGAGGCCGAGGGCGCAGCCCCATCTGAACGAGGTGCCATAAATCAGCACGCGCCACAGACCGCGGGAGGAGCCATCGCTTGTGCTTGTAATCAACCGGTTCCTTCTCTTTGGGGGCTTCAGACGGGAGGATGAGTCGTTTCTGCTGATACCAGCAAACCCATGCGTGCGACGGGTCCACGGGGAGCCATCTCTCTGTTCTCTTGGCTGTGGCGCGTGGACGTCAGTGTGGCTCTGCCTCCCTCCGGAGAGGGGACGCCCTGTTTACCGCTCTGCGGCCTTTTCTAGAAATCGGGCGGCGAGAATAGTAACCCTCACCACGTCCCGAGCTGGCACCACCTCTTCGCGCTCAGGGGCTCGTCATGGATGGAGTGGGTCCTGCCGTCTGCTCCCGGGACTTCTGGTTGACCTTGCCGCGTGCTGTGTGTGCTCGGGGGCCTCGCTGTGTCCTAGGCAGCATCCTAAGAGGAGGAAACCAGCAGCACCTTCAGGTGGTGGGGGAGAGGCCCCGGTGGATGTGGTGCGTGACCTTGGCAAGGCCTGTGGCCTCTCTGGGCCTCGGGGTCCACAGTGTCCCTGGCGGGGGGCGGGAGGAGCAGGCCATTCCCAGACAGGGTCCGCAGGCCTCCTCGGCGCTGTGGGGTGCGGCTGGTCCATCCCACACGCTGCTCCCCAGGGACCAGCCTACACTCAGAGCCTTTCTTCTTGGTCACGACTGGGCTTTACCCCCGGCTGCACACTCGCTCGATCAGGAATTGACGTTCAGGGCTTCGTGCACAGCAAAGCCCCAGCAGCTGGTTGAACGGAGAGGGGGGGAGAGATAGGTGGTGAATTCGGCTTTTCGTGCCTGTCGGAGCTTTCTCGTACCCGGGAGCAGGGTGGAGCGACGGGGGCTCTGCTGTGTGTGACTCAGTGCGTCTGCTCGCCAGTGTATAACGGCCGAGCTGGCGGGCATTCGATCCTACGTGACTGCGTATCCGTGGCTTCCTTTTCAAGTGCCTTGCTGACGTCTTGGGTGTTTCTTCATGCACCTTAAATTCAAGTCCCTCGGAGCGAGGCTTTTGATCCTCATGGTTGTCTTTCTGCCAGGTACGAGGGCCTGAGATGCGCTGCTGATGGATTATTGATGACCTCGTGGGAGCCATCCATTCACTGTGCAAAGGGAGATGAAAAACAAGCTTGGAAATGAGTTACAAAGAGGCCATGTCGTGGCCAGAAATTAAGGCTGGCTCCTGCTGCGGCCTGTGGTATAAGGACAGAGGGTGGGCCCACTCCGGCCCTCCGCCTGTTTTTGTAAATAAAGTTTTATTGGAACAGGACAAGTACAGGGGTCCCCAGGACCGCATGTCCAGCGGGCTGGGCCAGTTCCCGGTGGGCCTGTGAGAGCCCGTGGCCGCTGGGCGGGGCTGAGGGAGGGCAGCGTGCCCGTGATTCACGCGTCGTGAGTGAGCTTTTTCGCACCCTCACTGCCGGTGGTTCCGGCTCAGGGAAGGAGACGTTGGCAGTGGTGGGCTTGGCAAGGAGTAGGCCGTTTGTCGTGGTCCTGTGCCAGCCTGCAAGTTGGTGTACAGCCTGGCCTCGGGGAGGGCTGCCCACTGGCAGTGGAATAGAGAGTGTGTGTGTGTGTGAGAGAGAGAGAAAGAGAGAGAGAGAGAGAGAGAGAGAGAGAGAGAGAGAGAGAGCGGTGCCCACCCCCCCCTTGACACAATGTTCCTGAAGGGGCAGCAATAGTGGATGGGAAACACTGGGGGCTCCAGACAGGAGCGGGTTGAACAGTGTCCCCCGAGTTCATGTCCGCCCACAGCCTCAGAAGGTGACCTGATTGGAAGGAGGGAGGGCCTTTGCAGATGCATTTGCTTGACCTAAGAGGTGGGCATCGGCACTGGGGGGCTCTGAACCCAATGAGCATCTTTCTAAGAAAAAGACCGACGCAGGGACATGAGGCTGAGCCCACAGCCACAGCACGGCCAGGGGTGCTGGCACCCCGGATAGCAGGAGAGGGGCATGGCCGGATCTGCCCTCAGAGCCCGCCGAGGGGGCCACCTGCTGACACCTTGACCTTGGACTCTGACCCCAGACCTGGGGAGAGCACCCTCCACGGCTCGAACCTCCCCGTTGGTGGTGGGAAGGGAAAGGCAGGCCCGGCCCCTGGCTTTCTGGGTGCAGTGTGGCCCCCTCTGCCTCCTCTGTGAGGTGAGGTGCTGGCGGAGCGGTGACACGGATTCTGGACCAGCCAGGTGGTCACGGTGTAGACTGTGCCAGCCGCGTGCCGTGCCCGCTGCGCCTGTGTTTTGTTGCCTGTTTTTCTTTGTCGTCGTTGTTTGTGTTGCAGGCCTTCAAAGAGGCAGAAAACATAAAAGAAGCATTTTATTGATTTCAGAGCAAAAGGGGGAGAGAGGGAGACAGACACATCAGTGATGAGAGAGAATCATGCATGGATGGGCACGGCCCCCTGTGGGGGATGGAGCCTGCCACCGGGGCCTGTGCCCTGACTGAGAATTGCACCCTGACCTTCTGGTTCGTAAGTCGATGCTCAACTACTGAGCCGCACTGGCCGAGCCGAGAGAAAACATCCTGGATCGTGGGCTGGGTCTGGCCCGAGGGCTGCATCTCTGTCCATGGGAGCCCCCGCCACATGCATCGGGCCAGGTGGTCGCGGGTTCTGCCGGGGGCCCAGCTGCGGGCAGGGTGTGTGTGTGTGTGGGGGGGGACGCGGGTCTGGAGCCCCAGGCGCTGGCTTCCTTGCTCGTCCCAGGGAACGTGCCTGGTTTTCCCCTGGGAGGGAAGGCCACAGGGCCCGTGCCGGACGGACGCCTGCCTCACCGTCTTCATGCGCAGCCTTTAACTGTTCTCACTCCACTCCCTGGCGCTGGGCACAGGGTGGGCACACAGGGGGCCTGGCACATGGCGGGGCACCGGGGAGGTTTGCTGAGGAATGAAGGAACCTTCTGGAAGCCGACCGTCTCTGAGCTGCCTCTGCCATAACAGGGACTCCCTGGTGCCAGCGTCTGTCCCTTTGGGAGGCGGGCGCTCTGCTGAGTCATCCTGCCCGTGTGGAGGATGGGGAGCTGGCGGGCGGGGAGGCAGCCGCAGCGGGTGCCTGCCTGGAGCCAGCCCTCACGGAGAGAGGTGCTGGGCCCGGCTGGAACGCGAGGTGCAGGTCCAGAGAAGATGGGGATGACCCGGGAGCCCCTTGAGCTGATGCAGGGGCACAGAGTTGGCAGGCGGTCCGTCCAGGGTTTGAATCCCGGCATTGCTGCCCAGTGACTGTGTGTCCCCGTGTGAGTGTCTGAACCTGGCAGGGCCCCAGGGCTGCACACAGGACGGAGGGCCCGCAGCCGGGCGCTCGCTCTCGGCCACAGCTCTCGTTCACGGGCTTCGGTTCCTGTCCAGCCCTCTCTCCCCACAGAGGGGGGCCTGTCCCCACCCCTGGAGGCCTTGCCAGCCCGCCACTGGCCAGAGGTTGCTCTGGTCACCCCCGTCCACACAGGAGGACGTGGAGGCTCAGCGAGGCCTGCCTGAGGCGCCAGGCAAGCGGCTGGACAGGCGCCCTGGCTGGGCCTCCTCCTGCCTCTCCCCTCCCCCCCTCCGGAGTCACTGGTCACTCAGGGCCTTGTCCCCGTGGCGGACGGTCAGGCCACATGGTCCCGGACAAAGGAAAACTCCGTCATCTCAGATCGTTGGACCGGATGACACCAATCTGCCGGGACCTCTGCCACGGAGACCTCGTGACTCCTCCGAGCACCGCCCTGTGCCTGCTCCTCCCTGTCCCCCTGTCCCCCCTCCCCCATACACGGCCCAGCCCCATCCCTGGTCCCAGTCTGGCCTGAGTCAGAGTCTTCCCGGGAAGGCCTGTGTGATGCCCTCGGCTAGGTGGCATCTTTGAATGACTGTGCGAGGCTGGGCCCCCTGCCCAGAGCCTCGGCAGCTGAATGTGTTTACTCAGAAGCAGAGCCGAGTCCAGAGGGAGCCGGGTCGGCTGGGCCCTGGGGTCCAGGAGCCTGGAGCGCCTCCTCTGTGGTCTGCAGGGAGGGGGAGGGGTGCCATCCAAGGGCAAACCCAGGTCACAGAGGGGACGGCCAGGGGCCCCAGACGGGGGGTGCATCTCATCAGGAGATTCAGAGGCGACAGGCAGTGGACTGTTGGGGGGGGGGCTTACTCTGACTGGCAGGGGCATCCGGGGGCGGGCCCATCCTCCTCCTGTCCTCTTCCCTGTTTTCTCAGAAGCACCGTCCCACCATCACCCCACCTTGGCCCTCTCCCTTCCCCTCTCCCCGCTCCTGGTCCTTTATGACGTCCTGACAGGTGCTGAGCGCAGGCCCGGACCCCACCATGACACCCCCTGGGCGCAGCCCAGAGAAGCAGCAGACGCGGTGGCCCCGAGTGGAGGGTGGGGGACCTGGTTTAGCCACAGGGCTTCCTCACAGCGAGGCCCAGCATTCAGCTGAGTCCCGCCCACCCCTGGCCGGCCGGCCTGCCGGGCGGGGCACAATGGGCAGCCCTGGCCCTGGGCTCCCAGGACTGGGGGGGGGGTGGCTTCTCCTGACCAGCCCTCCTTCCAGTGAGTCACCCGCTCCCAAGGCGGGGAGAGGCCGGGAGCCACACAGGGGAGGGCTCCCCTGTGGGAGGACAGTGGGGTCTGGAAGAAGCGTCTCCCCAGCCCCCTCATCTTGGGCCAGATGGCTCCAGCCCTCCTTGTGGGGGGGGGTGGGCACCGTGTGGTCCAGGGGTGGCCGCCCACCTCCTGAGCAACAGAAGGGTCTGGATGCGGAGCCTGGCTCTGCCAGTTGGCATCGGGGCCGCCGGCGGGCACGCTGGCAGCCCAGGCCTGGCCGGCAGGTCAGTGTGAGGAGCAGGAGGGGGAGGGAGTCGGGGAGCAGGAGGGAGGCTGGGCGGGTGGCGGGCCTGCTGATGGACGGGGAGCGCTCAGGCCGGAGGGGGTGGGGCAGTAGGGCTCCAGGTGGAAGTGCTGAGCCCGGAGCGGGCGGAGTGCGGGTCTCGGGGCGGGTGCAGGAGGGGCGGGGTGTGAGGATGGGCAGGCCTGCTGCGGGCGGGCTGCAGCGTGTTCCTGGGCAGCGAGGCCGGACCTGGCTGTGAGTCCGGCTCCCCCTCTTCCAGCTGCGTGACTTGGTCAGTCCTGGGGTCTCTCTGGACCTCAGTGTTTCCTCTGCAGAATGGGGGACTCCCAGCGCAGGCCAGGCCACAGGAGCCTCCGGAGACGGGGCCCTGGATGGTGTAGCATCACGAGGGAGGTGGGGGGAGGGAGGCGTGTGGAGCTGTCTCCGGTTCAGGCTGGGCTGGGGTCAGAGCGGGAGGAGAGAGTCTGGGAGATGGCGGGCTGGGTCCTAGGCGGAGGGCGTGCACGCCGCTAGTGAGAAGCCCATGGAGAACCCTGTGTGACAAGCACCATGGGAAGGAGAATGGGCCTGCGTCCTGGGGCTCAGGAGCTGGCGCGCCGGGTGGGGCTGGGCCCACGGGGAGCCACAGGGAAGACACAGGAAGTAGCACCCCACAGCTCAGCCGCCCCGAGTGGGAATGGGCTGCCGAGGAGGTAGTGAGTTCCCCGTCCCGGGAGGAGTGAGAGTCGTGGCTGGAGGTCTGCTTGGGGGGCCACAGGAGAAGTGGGCAGGGTGCCCGCAGCTCTGCCCCCGCTCAGGGTTTAGGGTGTAGGGGTGCATCCCCAGGTGTCCTGGCACCGTGGCCCAGGGCACCTGCCCTTAGGCTGGACGAGCTTATGGAGTGTTTTCAGTTTTCTTACGGCAGAAACCATTAACGTCGGCCCAAATTTGCCTTTGAAATAAGATGCTGTGCGTCTGCCAAATGCAAATGGGTTTCAGCAGCTGAAAGCCTGACCTTGAGTCTGTCCTCGGTCTCACAGAAGGGCTCTGAGACCCATTCGTGCGGCTGGGATGGCCACCGGGCTGGCGCTGGTGGGCATGGGGCCTGGGAAGGCGCCCTGGGTGCTCACCTCTGAGGGAGGGAAACACGTTGTCCTTGAACCTGGGCACGGAGGGCGCGGGATCCGCCAGCTCAGCCATCACTTCCGGGCTGTGTGACTTCGGGCTCCTCACTTGCCCTCTCTGATCCTCAGCCTCTTCATCGTCAACGTGGGGGGTAAGGGTCGTCCCACTCCACAGGGCTGTCATGAGAAAATCTGAGGAAGTGTATGTGAAGGATTCGGACTCCGCACAGGTGCATCTCAAAAGAGCCACTTGCTGAAACAGGTTTGGCTCAGTGGAGAGAGCTTTGGCCTGCGGACTGAAGGGTCCCAGGTTCGATTCCGGTCAAGGGCATGTACCTTGGTTGCAGACACATCCTCAGTAGGAGGTGTGCAGGAGGCGGCTGATCGATGTCTCTCTCTCATTGATGTTTCTAACTATCCTTCTCCCTTCCTCTCTGTAAAAAAATCAATAAAATATATTAAAAAATAAAAATAGCCGAGACCAGTTTGGCTCAGTGGATAGAGCATTGGCCTGTGGACTGAAAGGTCCCAGGTTCGATTCCAGTTGGGGGCATGTACCTTGCTTGCGGGCACAACTCCAGTAGGGGGTGTGCAGGAGGCGGCTGATCGATGTCTTTCTCTCATCGATGTTTCTGACTTTCTATCCCTCTCCCTTCTTCTCTGTGAAAAATCAATAAAAAAAATATAAAAAAAATAAATAAAAATAAAAAGAGCCCCTTGCCACCTCCCTCGGTGGTAAGGGGCAGAGCCGGGTGTGGACCTGTCTGTCTGCCTGTACGCCACGCCACCCCACCCCATGTTCAACCTGGCCCTGCCCACGAACTAGCCAGAGGACCCCTCGGTGGCCCTTTCTTCCCAGGCCAGACACTTCCTGCCCCTGCCCCGCAGGCACCATCACCGGGAATGCCCCCTTATCTCTCTGGCATCTTATCTCCCCTCTAAATGGCGCTCGAGTCCAGGCCCCACGGCGGGTGCACAAGCTCCCTCCCTGGACACACCCGGGTGCTGAGTCACTGCCGCTCCCCACGTCGGGGTGGGGCCTCCTCCTTCGACACGGGTGGCTGGGGCACGCGGGAGCGGAGGGTTAATGAAGCCGCACGGCGAGGCTTGTCGGACACGGGACGCGTCATTAGGTCCTGCGTGATTGAGCGGCCCCTCCGCCCCGGCGCCCGGCTCCCGGCACGGGCCACTGAGCCGGAGCTAGTACCGCCTCCGTGCAGCTTCCCTCGCCTGGTGAGCCCCCGGGGCGGGGGGCTTTTGCCTCTGCAAACCCTCCCTGCCCCCCGAAGTGGCCCTGAGCCTCAGAGGCCCAGCTCTAAGCAGGCATGTTCCACTCTTGCCAGCTTGCAAGGGTGCAGAGCTGGGTCCCCTCCCATGTCATTAAGGGCATCTGAGGGACATGTGTTAGGTTTATAGGGTGACACCAGCGGGCTCCTTGGCTGTCAACAGCTGCTGAGAGATTTCCCTGTGAAATGGGGCGTCCATCCAACAGAGGCCCAGTGGGAATGAAGGGCGTTCCAGGTCCATCCGCTCCAAACTGGTGAGGGGTGCCTGGCAACTTGCCTGGGAGCTCCCTGAGGCCACCCTGGGAGGGTGATCTATGGTCCTCTGTGGCCCCCGAGACAGTGATGCCCCCGGACTGGCTCCTGCCCCCTAACTCCACTAGGGCAGCCGTCCCTGCTTGCTCCTGAGCTCCAGCCTCCTCTCTACCCACCAACCTCTGCGGCTGCCCTCGGGGTCTCCCACAGTGTGACCTGAAGGCCTTATGTAGCCGGCACACTCAGGGGCTTCCCAGGCCCCTGCCCAGCCTTCCAGGGGCCGGGCAAAGGGATTTGAATTCTTTTTATTTTTTTAATATATTTTATTGATTTTTTTTTTTACAGAGAGGAAGGGAGAGGGACAGAGAGTTAGAAACATCGATGAGAGAGAAACATTGATCAGCCGCCTTTTGCACGCCC
Organism: Lasiurus cinereus; assembly: GCA_011751065.1. Taxonomy (NCBI): domain Eukaryota; kingdom Metazoa; phylum Chordata; class Mammalia; order Chiroptera; family Vespertilionidae; genus Lasiurus; species Lasiurus cinereus. Next base: position 29,170 of record JAAGEH010000062.1, read on the forward strand.
CCTACTGGGGATGTGCCCGCAACTAAGGTACATGCCTTGACCGGAATCGAACCTGGGACCCTTCAGTCCAGAGGCCGACGCTCTATCCACTGAGCCAAACCGGTCTTGGCCGTTTTTTAAGTTTAAAAAAAAAAAAACAACCAAATGGTGCACACAGTTTTAAAATCCCCAATAAAAATCATCAAATGTTCAGCATTCTCTATGTGAGAGCTGAGTCATAGCAGCATAATGCCAACTCTAAAACTTTCTAGTAAAAAGAAATAGGTGCAATGAATTTTAATAATGAACTTACAGCCCCAAAGTAAGACTAATCTATCGTCAGTACTGAGGTTATTAATGAGACGTCGCGCGTCCCGTTTTTCACACGGCGCCTTTGAAATCTGGTGGGTGGTTTACGCTTACAGTCCGCCTCGGTCCGGCTAGCCACGGTGCAAGGCCCGGTGGCACGTGTGCTTGGTGGCTACCGTACCGGGCAGCGTGGCTCTGCATGGTGACTTCGCTGCACAGCCCTTTCCATGCGTTGGTGCCCACGTTCGGACAGTTTGAAACAGTGTAAGGACCTTTCAGTGTGCTGTCTGAGAGCAACGGACTGCAGACTGTTGGGCTTCCAGCAGCAAATGCTCGTGCCATCTGCTGGGGTTTTGCAGGATGATGCCCCTTATGTTCCCCATTCTCTGCCTCCTGTTCTTGCTGGGTGTTCGGTCCCGAAGGAGGAACGCGCGAGGCCGGAATGGTGAGGGATTACGAGTCTATTCGCTCATCTGCACACCAGGTGCCGCCTGGGTGGCTCCAGCTCCTGGTGACAGAGCCAGCGGCTTTTAAAGGGCTCTGGGCGGGCTTTTTCTGGGCAGAGAATTTTCTCTGTGCTGGTCCGGGTCCTGGGAAGTCGGGTGGGGAGAATGAATGGTCTTAGCAAGGGGAATGAGGCCTAGGCAAGTGGAGGGTCCATTGGGAAGCGGTCTGAAGGTCAGTTCCCAGGGGAGGGCTGTCGATTCAAGAGTTCAATCAAACCTGGTGACACAGAGGGTCCTTGTGGACCTGGCCAGGTAGACATCCTCAGGGTGCATGTCTCACTAGGGAATGTGCTGGTTTTCTGGGACCGCCTCAGACTCAGTGGCTGCAGATAACTGGAATGCATGTTTTCACAGTTCTGCAGCCAGAAGTCTGAAATCAGGTGGTGGTAGTGGGGGGGAGGGAGCTGTGTTCCCTCTGGAGCCTCCCCACCAGCACCCCCATCCTGGGGGAGAGAACCCGCCCTTGCTTCTTCCAGCGTCTCAAGACTACCAGCATTTCTTGGCTTCTGGCCGCATCACTCCAGCTTCTGCCTCCCTTGTCACATTGCCGCCTCCTCCTCAGGGTGCCTGTCCTCTGCGTGTCCCTTCTTGAGACCCTTGTCCCTGGATTTAGGGTCCACTTGGGTCCCCCAGGATGATCCCACCTCCAGATTCTCACCTGTACTGCGTCTGCAAAGAGGCTTTCCCTAAATAGGGTTGCCCTTACAGGTTCCGGGGATCGGACCCGGGACACATGGTCTGCAGGGCCACCCTTCCGCCCTCCTCCGTGGAACGCGAGGATGCTGACAGTAGGCGTGCAGAAGCGGGGATTTTAAAACCTGGCATCAGCCGAGACCGGTTTGGCTCAGTGGATAGAGCGTCGGCTTGCGGACTGAAGGGTCCCAGGTTCGATTCCAGTCGGGGGCTTGTACCTTGCTTGCGGGCACATCTCCACTGTGGGGCGTGCAGGAGGCGGCTGATCGATGTCTCTCATCGATGTTTCTGACTTTCTATCCCTCTCCCTTTCTCTCTGTAAAAAATCAATAAAATATATTAAAAACAAACAAACAAACAAACAAAAAACCCTGGCATCATTCCTCAGCGACATGGGAGACCGGTCCACGTCTGCCAGGGGTGGGCCACTCCAGGAGTGGAGGGAGGTTCACGTGGTGAACGGGGGTGTCAGATGCACCTGGGGAAGCGAAAGGAGAGGCAGCAGGAAGGCAAGACGTCTTAAGCTTGCAGGAACGGACATGGCAGGGCTGGGGACGTGCGCCAGGAAGGGCCGGCTCCCCCCGCACGGATTCGTGCGGCTTTGCCGGTTTTCCTCTGGGATTGCCATGGCCGTGGTGAGGGGTTTATCTAAGTGTTATCGGCCTGGTCTTGCTGAGGGGGACGATAGATAAACTCAGGGGAAAGACTCTCTTGCTGGGATACAAGACGAAGAACGGAGCCGCATCCCTAAGTCACCCCGTGGGGCAGGGGACAGCCTCGGGCCTTTACTGGTGCTCCAGGCTCCGCGGCCAGCTTGCTCCTGGTGGCTGTAGGCGCCCACTCCTCCTCTCTGCGGCCAGCAGGCTGGCACTGATGGCGGTTTGCAAATGCGGTTTTCTTGAGGTTGTCATGTCAGCATCGGGGTTCAAGGCGAGCTGCCTCCCAGACCTGGGCTCTCCCTGGTGCCATAGCGGCCCCCCACCCCCACCTAACTGCCCCCCGGGGCTCTGGGATTGTCTGATGAGCGTGGAGGCCATAAACAGTAATGAGAGTGTTTGCCTCGCTGCATGGGCTGACCCTGGGGGATCCCTTCCCTCATTACACGGGGGTTCTCCTGCCGCTGAGCCTGAAGCGAAGGCTCGTCCTCCCGGTGGCATTCGCGTATTCCTTCACCCCCCATTCACTGGTCCATTTACTCGTTCGTTCATTCATTCATTCATTCATTCATTCAGCAAATCGCTGCGGGGTGTCTGGGAAGAGCCAGGTTCCAGCGCTGCGCTGGGCCCACAGAGGGGGAGAGGAGAAGCAGGCTTGGGGTCACCGGACCCAGCTCTTCTCCGGAGCTCCGTGACCTTGGGAAATTCCTTCCATCCTTCTGGGTCTCCTCATTGGGGAAACGAGGAGACAGATTTCATTGTCGCTGAGCCCCAAGAGCCGCAGAGACCCCTGGGAAATTGTGGGATCTGCCTTTCCCGGTTCAGTGATTCCCAGAGAGAGGGGACTGACCAGAGAGGTTCTGAGAAGGCCCATCCTTCCTCTCCCCCCTGCATACCCCTCCCCGCCTCCATCCTGCTGGGATTACTGCTTATCTACCCAGAACAGTTTGGGGTTACCAGGTTTTGCAAACAAAAAGACAGAGTGCCCCCAAATTAAATTTGGGCAAATTCAGAAAACAATTTTTTTCCCCCTATAGGGTAAGTATGGGCCATAGAACATTTGGGACATGCTTGTAGTAGAGAATGCTCGAGTCCCGTCTGTTACACGGCAGCGCTTGTCCCGGGGTGTGCTGGGAAGTGGTGGAATTGCAGAGTTGTGGTTTTTTTTTTAAATTTAATAAATCTTTATTGTTCAGGTTATTACAGTTGTTCCTCTTTTTTCTCCCATAGCTTCCCTCCACCCGGTTCCCACCCCACCCACTGCCCTTACCTCCCACTGTCCTCATCCATGGGTGTACGATTTTTTCCAGTCTCTCCCTGCGCCCCCACACCCCTTTCCCCCCGAGAATTATCAGTCCACTCCCTTTCTATGCCCCTGATTCTATTATATTCACCAGTTTATTCTGTTCATCAGATTTTTTTTATTCACTTGATTTTTAGATTCACTTGTTGATAGATATGTATTTGTTGTTCATAATTTTTATCTTTACCTTTTTCTTCTTCTTCCTCTTCTTAAAGAGTGCCTTTTAGCTTTTATATAATACTGGTTTGGCAGTGATGAACTCCTTTAGCTTTTTCTTACCTGTGAAGCTCTTTATCTGACCTTTAATTCTGAATGATAGCTTTGCTGGGTAGAGTAACCTCGGTTGTAGGTTCTTGCTATTCATCACGTTGAATATTTCTTGCCACTCCCGTCTGGCCTGCGTCATTTCTGTTTAGAAATCAGCTGACAATCGTATGGGTGCTCCCTTGTAGGTAATTAACTGTTTTTCTCTTGCCGCTTTAAATATTGTCTCTTTGTCTTTTGCTCTTGGCATTTTAATTATGATGTGTCTTGGTGTGGTCCTCTTTGGATTCCTTTTATTTGGGGTTCTCTGTGCTTCATGGACTTTAAATCTATTTCTTTCACCAGGTGGGGGAAGTTTTCTGTCATTATTTCTTCAAACAGGTTTTTAGTATCTTGCTTTCTCTTCTTCTGGCACCCCCAAATTCGTACGCTTGAAGTTGTCCCAGAGGCTCCTTACACTATCTTCCAATTTTTGGATTCTTTTTGCTTTTTGCTTTTCTGGTTGAGTGTTTTTTGCTTCTTTGTATTTCAAATCTTTGGCTTGATTCTTCGGTTCTCTAGTCTTTTGTTAGGTCTCTGTATATTATTTTTTATTTCAGTCAGTGTATGCTTAATTTCTACTAGGTCCTTTTTCATATCCGCGATGGTCTTGCTACATTTATCCATCTTTTCTAGGAAACTCTTGAAAAACCTTATCATCGTGGTTTTGAACTCTGCTTTCCTCCATTTCTTTCATTTGTGCTCTGTTTCTTTGTCTCCACATTTTGGTTGCTTCCCTGAGTTGATAGAGTGGCTTTGCATGCTAGGTGTCCTATAGGGCCCAGTGGCTCAGCCTCCCCAGTTACCTGAGGTGGACACGCTTGGTGCACCCCTTTGTGGGCTGTGTGCTCAGTCTTGTTGTAGTTAAGCCTTCATTGTTGTTGGTATCACTGGGGAGCTGGTCTTCTCTGCCTCCTCACCCCTCCCTGCCTCCTCTGTCCTCCCCGTCTCCTCACCCCTCCCTGCTCACCCTCAGCCCATGTTTCTCACAGACTCACAGTGGGGAGCGGAGTGGTGATTGGAGTGCGGTGCTGTTTCTGTCTTTTAGAAAAGCATCAGCTAAAGCACAGGGCGGGGCGGGGAGCCCCTCATTCTCGCCTTCCCACCCGTCCCCGTTGCAGCTGCCTGAGTTTCTGTCTCCCGACTCCCACCACAGAGGCACCATCTGCCCCTTTGAGCGCACAGAGCTGCCTGCCCCCCGTCTAATGCCCTGCACGCTGAGCGGCAGCCCGTTGGGGGGCTCCCCGTAGGTGGGAGGTGGGAGCTGCGGCCGCTTCCCGCTGGGCGTGGTAATTGAAGTTCTCCCGTGGCTCTCCGTAGCCCAGTGACCCCTTCTGGCCCTGGTTCACCAGCTCCTCGCCTCCTGGGTTACCAGCTGGCCTGGCAGGTGTTGCCAGTCAGGAGCGCCAGGGGTCACGTGTGTCCTTGACCGAATGGGTCCGCCTCGGGGGGCTTGTTCAGGGCCCCCCAGAGCCAGGATGGTGGGGTTTACCTCTGAGCTCACTGCCGGCGCTTTGGAGCCGACCTGTGGTCCCCTCGCCGGGTTGTGGCCTCACGCCCAGCCGTCGGATCCCTGCCGGATGCTCCAGAGCGCGGGGCTGTGGTTGTGCTGAGCCAGTCGGGTTGCCCCGCCCTCGGTCCCTGCACCCTCTTCATCTGCACACGCAGCCTGGACTCCCTGGCCTGGAGCACGAGGGGCACCCTCACTGCCCGTGGGCCTGGCACCTCCGAGGGACGCGCGGGCGGGAACGTGAAGGACACGCGAGGGGAGGGAGGCAGTCGGAACTTCTCCGGAAACCAGCCAGACGCACCTGCGCACGCCGTGGCCCTGGCACCATCGGTGGCTGGCTCCCTCCCGTGGACCAGCCGAGGAGTGGAGACGGTTGCCACCATCAGGCCGTCTGGAAGGGTGGGCCAGGACCGCCCCCTCCCCTCCCCGCAAGCCTCCCCACCAGTGTGTGAGGTCCCCACACCGGCCCACCCAGCCGGGCGGTGCCATCTGCTCGGCAGGATAATGAACTTGTGCGGGAGGTGTGTGTCTCCAGGAAACACCAGGAAAGGGCCTGGGAACCCCCAGCTAGCGGCCCGGCCTGAGGGCGCCTCAGTGTGCTCATTTAAAAATACAGTGGTACCTCGAGATACGAATGCCCTAACATACGAGATTTTTGAGATACGAGCCGTCGAGCGAGCGGTTTTTGCTTTGGAATACGAGCAACATTTGGGATAGGAGTCAATGTGCGGATCTGCCGGCTGCACACAACCCACCCGTTTACCCGACTCGAGCATCTCATAGTTTCCCACGCCTCAAGGTGACGGGACGAATTAAACTCGTATCTCGAGGTACGACTGTATACGTTTTTATTGATGGCAGAGAGGAAGGGAGGGGGAGAGAGAGAGAAACATCAGTGAGGAGAGAGAATCACTGAGCCTCCTCCTGCACGCCACACACTGAGGATCAAGCCCGCAACCCGGGCCTGTGCCCTGACGGGGAATCGAGCCGTGACCTCCTGGTTCATAGGTCGACGCTCCACCATGGAGCCGCGCCGGCGGGGCGGTTTGCTCAGGTTTGCTCATCTTCAGATGGGAGCAGGATCCTAGGTGGAGAGAGGGCTTGGGAGGCCGGGGCCCAGGGCACCAGGCTCTGGACTCTCCTTGGAGGTGTGTGGCCATCTCAGGGACCCCGGCTGGCCCCACAGTGCCCCGCAGTGTCAGGAGCACCGACCTTGGGGTCCAGCCAGCGTAGCAGCTCCCAGCACAAGGACAAGCATCCTTGTAGCCTCGATTTCCTTACATGGAGATGGCACACTGCCTCGTACTCCAGGGCTGCTGGGACGGAGGAGCATCCTGTGGGCGAGGCCTCTAGTGGTACCTGGGTGCCAGCCGTGGTGGGTTCTCAGAGTGAGGCCCCCCACTGGGCCCAGGTCCTGCCAGGTGGACCGGCGTGCGGCCGGGACGGGAACATCTCCTGGCACTCCTGATTCACTGCCTGCCGTCCTGGGCCCAGGCAGTGGGAGCGTGGAGAGGGGGGCCCAGGACAGCTGGGACTCTTGCCACGGGAAGCAGGGCAGGCGCCTGGTGACCTAGGAATTCCCCCTGTGAATTGGGTCCTGTGGGGACACAGCACCGCGACCAGGGGCAGCTGGGTGGGCCCTGAACCAGGCCTCTACCCACAGCATCCCTTTCAGTCCCGACCGACCGACCGACCGTGAGGGACCTGACAGGTGAGGGAATGGAGCCTGTGGAGGGGGAGCTGCTGCTGGCCCACAGCCATGCAGAGCAGGAGGGGCCCAGCCTGTCCCCCTCCCAGCCCCCACTCCCACCCTCGGCCACCTTGGGGTGTCCCAGATGTTGGGGCTGCCACTGCTGTTCCAGCCCCTCTTGTGCAGGTCCTGGACGCTGCCTGCAGCCCCTGTCCCCCCAGTCCTCCTGTCCTCCTGTCCCCCAGAGGCGGGGACCCGGGACCTCTCCACCCAGAGCTCTCGCAGTCTGCAGGGCTCCCTCTGGCCACCTCTGAATGCTCGGTGCCCGGTACGGGGCCTGGCACGCAGTAGGTGCTCAGTAAATAGCTGCTGAATAGATACACGGCCCCGTTTAGGAAAGGGCAGAGCGTCTGGGCTGGCTGGAGGGGAGGGTGGCGTTGGCAGCGAGGGCTGGCGAGGGAGGGGGGCCACGGAAGGCTTGAGGGAGCATCGTGAGCTGGTGAGGGTGTTGCCGTTTCGGGAAAGTCCCTCCGTCCTCCAGGGGGGCGGTGACAAAGCTGGGGCCAGGCAGGCGCAGGGTAGGCGGCCGCGGGCTTGGCCGGCTTGGCCGGCTTGGCCAACCATGACCTCAGCGCTGCGCCTCCCCTGTGCCTGGAGCAGGCACGGGCTTGGCGAGCGCTCTGATGGGCACGCCGATGTGATGCGGCCCGAAGGTGTCTTGTCAGCAGGCCAGTTGGCCCCACTCACCAGCCTGGGGAGGTGGGGAGCCGGGGGGCGGAGGGGAGCCAGCGAGGCCAGCTGCAGTGGGTTGGGGCCAGCGCCAGGCCCCACGTTCCTCCCCCGGCCGCTCCTCCCACCGGCCCGGGACCGCGGTTTGCAGAGCCCTCCAGCCCGGGCAGTTCCTGTCGCCCTCACACACGTAGGGAAACTGAGGCTCGGGGTTGGGGGGGAGATGAGAGCCAGAGAGGGTGGGATCAGAGCCAGGACCAAATTCGCCCGTCCGGGCCCTCGCTGCTGCTGCCTCGTTAGGACTTCTTGCCCTCCCCCTCCTCTCCGTATCCACGGCTCTGGGGCTGGGTGTGGGTGCGGGGTGAGTCCGCCGGTGCCGACCGCAGCTGGCAATGACCGGCAGGCGCTCACTGCCAGGCAGGTCGGCATTCTTTGCCGCATGAAATCCTCACGTCCTGTCGACAGGCGAGCAGGCTCAGGCTGTTAACGTGGGTTCTCCCATCGCTCCCAGGTGGCTCTCAGAGCCCAGCACCCGGGGACCCTGTCACATGCAGGTTCCAGGCGCCAGTGGTTCTGATCTGGGGGGTCGGGGCAGGGCGGGGCGGGGTCCGGGGAGCTCCATCTGCAGGAGAAAGCCGGGCCACGCTGCCTCGGGCTTGCAGGAGCTGGTGCTGCAAGAGCGGCCGGAGCAGGTGGGCTCCTCGGTCCCTGGCCCCGGCCCCCAGAGCTCTGGCCTTGGGCTCCTGACCACCTGGAGAGCCCACAGGGATCGGAGTGAGGGGTGGTGCCCAGAGGGCTGTGTGGAGCGGATGGGGGTGTCACTGCTGCTGTGAGCACCCTCCGACCTGGCCGCAGCCAGACCGGGGCCTGCTGACCGCAGGCAGGGCCCCAGCTGCCCAGTCCCCGGCCCCCAGGCCCATCTGCCTCTGTGCCGGCCAGGCCAGCAGCCACTCTGCAGGACCGTCTGGCCTGGCAGGGAGGAGCTGGCAGACCCAGCCCTGGCCCTGTGGGTACCCACCGAGGGGGCAGCGCTGACCCCCACTTGCTCTGGCCCCGGCTTTGGTGCCTCCGCTGGCAGAGGTGGGCCAGGCGTGGTCAGGGGTCCAAGATCACCCCTAGGCTCCCTCCCTCGCCCATCCTGCCCTCTCCTGGGGCCTGTGTTTCTGCCTGAAGGGAGTGGGGGGTCTGACTTTAAAAGCACGTGACCCCAGGGGAGTGTCATCAGCCATACAAAGGACGGAGACACTGACCGTCGCTCCAGGCTGGCGAACCTTGACCGCCTGAGGCCGAGGGAGAGAGGCTGGCACGGGCCACAGGTTGCAGGATTCCCGCCACGTGGAGCGTCCAGGACAGGAGTGTCCGCAGTGGCCCAGAGGGGCAGAGACCGCTGGGGTGCAGGGTTTCTTGGGGTGATGGGAAGGTGGAGCATTAGGCAGTGGGATGGCTGCATCACACAGGGAACATGCTAAAACCCGCTGAGGCATATTCATGAAGATGCGAGGATTTCATGAGGCTGTACCGTGTCCAGGGAGGACCCGGAAGTGGCTGAGAGACCGCCCTGTCCTGGTCCGACGCGTCCCCCAGTCCCGGTTCTCTGGACTCCTCCCTCTGCGGTCCGGACCCCCCCCTGAGGGCGTCTCTGGGGGAGCTGGGGTTTTAGGAGCCCCGTTTGAGCATCCGGTCCTGCACGTTAGCCTGGTCCTCACCACGGCTGCGCGCGAGAGGTGGTCCCTATTTACAGGGAGGAGGCTCGGTCTCGGGCCACACACCCTGCGGATGGTGACGCTGGGCCCGGGCCGGGGTCTGCGAGGCCAGGCCTGCCCTCTCGCTGCCTCACGCCGTCCCCAGCCCCCGGGCTGCCCCGGGCCCTACAGGAGATGCGGTGACACAAACAGGAGGAGACGTTGGAGTGCAGGCCGGGGCGGCTGGCGCAGTAGCACGTGCTGAGACCCGAGTGGTGATCATAGTTGCCCGGAGGTCTGTGACAGTGGCACTGTGGTCAGCGCAGCGTCCAAGAGGCACCTCGTGCGTGAGAGCGAGGGGAGTGTGCACCCTTCCCACCTCTGACACGGGGGACGGCCCCACGCAGAGCGGGTGGTGGCCGTGCTGTGTGCGGTGGCTGCTGTGAGGTGCCACTCCCTTTCCCAGCCAGCGCCCCTGCGTAACGCACCACCAAGGTTCTTCCTCCCAAACCCTCGCCTCCATCGCCCACTGGAGCTTCTCAGGTTGGGCCCCTGCTGAGATGGCACGGCTGAGCCTCGAGAAGGGGGGTGACCAGCCCTTGGCCGCGCAGCCAGGACCCTGGAGCCACGGCCGGCTCTGGGGGCTCGGCCAGCAGGACTCACAGGCGCACCTCCTGCAGGGGCGGGGCCGGAGGGGGGGGCAGATACGAAGCGGACGCCTCAGCTGTAAATTGCCTGCAGCTGTTTAGTGTCTGTTACTGTGGTAACCGCCCCGCACTATGGACCACCTTGGCCTGGGTACCCTGGGCGCCGCCGCCGCTTAAATTTAATAGCGCTGTTATTGCTCCGTCGTAAACATAATATAAATTATGCATGTGTCCGCACTCATCGCACCGCGCACGTCAAGCCCATGGTTTCTGCATGTCCATGTACCTGAGTGGAGCTAGGAAAATGCGTGTGCATTACGGAAGATCCAGGGTCAGGGAAGGAGGAGAAGAGAATTAAAGAAGGAATTTAAAATATCTTAATCCAATCATGCTAAGGCACCGCTTCCGACCGGATGGAGCACGGTGGCTGGGCGGCCTGTCTGCGGGTGTGTGCCGTGTGGCGTGGCTGCGGTCCCTGGTCTGTAATGAGAACATGTGTGCACCTTGCTCTCCTGTCCTTTCTCCCTTGGGGTGCTGAGAGGAAATGTCGGGGACCCGGTGCTGCTGAGCTGTGGCCCTGGTGTGTGTGTGGCTCTCGGTGCCCCTGGGCAAGGCCGGGCTTCCCACGGGGGTCGGGGGGCCTGGCTGCACCCCACTCGCACCCTCGCGGGCACTCCCCAGAGCAGCTTTCCCGTGTTGTCTTTGTGAGTGGGTGAGCGGCTTCCCTCTCCACCGACGCACCCGTCCCACCGTCACCTGCTCCTCGAACGCCTTCTTCCTCCTGGTTCTTTCCCGCCAAAGCTGGCGTCACCCGAGGCTCCGGGCCTGGGATGGGGGGTCACTGGACAGAGAAGGTGTTTACTGACTAAAAGCGGGGAAAGCCCTCCAGGCCGAGGGGCAGCTCTGGAGAGGAGAGGGAGCTGGTGCTTTGAGCAAAGCCAGGAGCCCCCGTGGGGGTGGAGCTGGAGGGAGTGGGGGTGAGGGAGGTGGGAGTGGGGTGTGGAGCTGCAGGGAGTGGGGGTAGAGCTGCAGGGAGTGGGGGTGGAGCTGCAGGGAGTGGGGGTGGAGCTGGAGGGAGTGGGGGTGAGGGAGGCGGGAATGGGGGTGATGGAGGCCAGGCTGGGAGGCAGGCGTCTATTGCTCTTTACCAAGTTACAAACAGGGAACCCCCTGGCATATCTGTGATCACCATCGGCTGATTCCGCTGATCAGGCTTGTTCGGGCCAGGGCCTGGCCTGGCTGGGTGGCTGGGGCTCTCACCCACTCATCCCCTGTCCTCCTCCTCCTGCCCTCCACCCCGGACAATGGATTCAGCCTGTCTGGGCAGGTCCCACTCCGGGCAGTGGCCAAGGCCCAGGGTGGTGGCCTGTTTTTGCTGCTGTCCCTCCAGCCCCAGCAAACCACAGGGCCCAACCCCGAGTCTGGGTGGGGGGTCAGCCAGGCTGGGGTCCCCCTACAGGGGCAGCAGCAGGCAGGGAGGTTGGGCTCCTGTTGTGGGCTGCCTTGGGGACGCAGGTCCCAAGCCTTGTCTGACTCCAACTCCGACTCTGAGATCCCTGCTTTCCTCGGAAGTAAATGGGGGTCGTTGGAGACGGTAGTGCAGCCCCTCCTGGTGCCCTCCCTGTGGGGGCCGGCCCAGGGGGGCAGGGCGGGGCCAGGAGAGCCCTGGGAGGCTGCTGTAGGGAGAGGCAGAGAAGTGGGGGTGAGGTGGGGGGATTGGGCATGAAGATGAGCGAGGAGGAGGAGGAGGGGAAGCGGGGAGGGCGGGCGGGAGGGAGGGCTGGAGGGGGAGAGAGTCAGGCCCAGCCAGCAGAGGACCGAGCTGCCATCACCGAGAGTGGGGGACTGCCCAGAAGAGGGGGCTAGAGGGGTTAGGATTCGGTTTGGGGACCGGTGGCGGGTTCTGAGCAGAGACACACCATCGCCCGGGAGTCCGTGGGAGGTCAGCGTGGAGGTGGGGCCTCGGGAGGCTTGATCTGATGGGCCGTTGTTGCAAGGAGATCCACTCCGCCTACGAGTCCCCACCCGGAATGGGAGGGTCACCGGGGTCCCATCCGTGGGGAGCTCAGTGGGGGGCAGGAAGGGGTGGAGCTGGTCTCGGTGGCCCCCGGGATTGGGGAGTGAGTGTCTGGTTGGCCTCCCAGTCACCTGCGGGCTCAGGAGGGGGAACCCTCAGACTGCTTCTGGGGAGGCGGGAAGGAGCCAGAGGGAGCAACAGGTCTCTGCCCTGTGACCCGCGGGGAAGGGAGGGGGGGCAGGTGTCTCCCCACCCCTCAGGCTCCTGCCGCCCGGTGGGGGCCTCGCTGGGGGGTGCGGGGCCGCTGGGTGGGGCTGGGTGGGCCCAGCTGGGTGGAGCAGCGTGGGATGGGGTCCTAATGAACCACGCCTTCCTGTCTCCCCTCCCCCCCCCAGCCGATGTCATCTCCACTGTCGAGTTCAACCACACGGGAGAGCTGCTGGCCACGGGCGACAAAGGTGGCCGGGTCGTCGTCTTCCAGCGGGAGCCGGAGGTGCGGCGGGGCCT
>JAAGEH010001584.1:0-15026 GCA_011751065.1 Lasiurus cinereus
TCCTACTTTTCCATTTTTAAAGGATGCATTTCAAATACAATACAAGGCATATTCAATTAATAGATTAAATTCTATCCTCTAGACTTCATCTGAGGCAGAATTCAGATCAACGGTTCAGTATTATCTCATTTCAATATATTCAGATATACGTTTTTATCTTTTGATTATGTAAACTTCAAAATTTTTAAGTTTCTCAGCCAAAAGGCCTGGCTCAGAAGCTTGACTTTTATTTTATTATCTAGGTCAAATACGCCATCTTTAAGCGTGGGAAGCTGAGACCTTTTAAAGTGGCTTTCTCAGGGAGTGGGCGTCCATATTGCCAGGTGTCTCCCTTCCCCCACCTCCTTCTTGCTCTGGGGGAAAATTCAGTGATAGTGGCATCTACTGTCTTTATTTTCATTATTATTTCAATTTTTATTTATTTTTATTTTTATTTTTTCAGGAAAGAAAAAGATTTTTTAATATAAAGAATCGTTGTACTTGCTGAGATATTCCTTTAATCCTTTCTCCTTGGTTCAGCCTCAGACCAGTGGTCTGAGCCTCCAACAAAATGAAATATGAAGTCTCTTTCGGCCGAGCTCCAGCATCCACCATGAAGGCTGGGCAGCCTCGAGCAAAACCTTTCTTATCTCGCTCACAGGATGCTTGTCCCGCTCCGCCTTAAACTCCAGCTTCTGCTCATCATGACGAGGTGAATCTTGATCAGGGCGGCTTTTGACTGGGGTCCCAGGAGTGACATGTGGAGGCGGAGGAGGTGCAGAGGGGGTAGGAGGCATCCTTAGAGATTCGCACCCTCCACTGGAGGCTCTCAGGCCGTGGCCACATCCCGTTTAGACATTCTCAAACGCTCCTGCGCTGGATCCAGCCATCACGGATGGAAGGAGGAAGAGGAATCTCCTCTGCACCTTCTGCCGAGTATCGGTCACCCAACTGCTTTTCGACCTTTCCCACGTTTCATCAATAGCACGTAAGAAATCAGGAATCTGACCACGGTTCACAGAGCGTCCTTGAGCTTTGAGCATAGTTTTATTTTATGTTATTTTAATAAATCTTTATTGTTCAGATTATTATAATTCTTCTTTTTTTCTCCCTATAACTCCCCACCATCTGGCTCCCACCCCACCCTCTTCCTTTACCTCGTCCCCCCATTGTCCTCATCCATAGGTGTATGATTTTTGTCCAGTCTCTCCCTGCACCTCCCTCACCCCTCTCCCACTGAGAATTATCAGTCCACTCCCTTTCTGTGCCCCTGATTCTATTATATTCACCACTTTATTCTGTTCATCTGGTTTTTAATTCACTTGATTTTTAGATTCACTTGTTGATAGATATGTATTTGTTTTTAATAGTTTTTTATCTTTTACCTTTTTCTTCTTCCTTTTCTAAAGTAGTACCTTTCAGCATTTCATATAATACTGGTTTGGTGGTGTTGAACTCTTTTACCATTTTCTTATCTGTGAAGCTCTTTATCTGACCTTCAACTCTGAATGTAGGTTTGCTGGGTAGAAATCTTGGTTGTAGGTTCTTGCTATTCATCCCTTTGAATATTTCTTGCCACTCCTATCTGGTCTGCATAGATTCTGTTGAGAAATCAGCTGACAATCATATGGGTACGCCCTTTTAGGTAATGAACAGTTTTTCTCTAGCTGCTTTTAATATTCTCTCTTTGTCTTTTGCTCTTGGTATTTTAATTTTGATTTGTCTTGGTGTGGTTCTCCTGCAATTCCTCTTGTTTGGGGTTCTGTGCACTTTCTGAACTTGTAAGTCTATTTCTTTCACCAGGTGGGGGAAGTTTTCAGACATTATTTCTTCAAATAGCTTTTCAGTATCTGGCTCTTTCTCTCCTTCTGGCACCCCCACAATTCTGATGTTGGTACACTTGAAGTTGTCCCAGAGACTCCTTACACTATCTTCACATTTTTGGATACTTTTTTCTTTTTCCTTTTCCAGTTGAGTGTTTTCTGCTTCTTTGTATTTCAAATATTTGAATTGATTCTTGCCTTCCTCTAGTCTGCTGTTAGGTCTCTGTATAATATTTTTATTTCAGTCAGTGTATGTTTAATTTCTAGTTGGTCCTTTTTCATCTCCTCTTGGGTCTCGCTAACTTTATCTATCCTGTCTAGGAAATTCTGGAAAAACCTTACCACTGTGGTTTTGAAGTCTGTATCCAGTCGTTTATTTTCCTCCATTTTTTTCATTTGTGATTCGTTCCTTTGTCTCCATATTTTCACTATAGTGGGAGAACTTCTGTGTTGCATTCAGCCTTATGATGTAAGACTTGCAAAACTGCAAAACCCTCTCTGTTAGGCTTGGGAAGGGTTGAATCTCAGGGCTCAGCGAATGGCCTTTGCTTTCAGTCAGCCCAGCCCTATGCAGCCCCTGGGTCTCACCTGTCTCTGGGTAAGGTTGCAGCCCTTTCTGTGTACATGCATGCGCTCTCTTGCAGTGCCTTGAGAACGCTGCCTTTCCGGCTCCCCTGTGCTCCGGGACCATATGAGTCTGGGTCCCCAGGGTTTTGCCGGAAACGGAGGTTCAGTGCCATTAGAAGTGGCACAGTTGGGAGGCTCTGTCTCCCGCCCACCTGAGAGAGCCAGTGGCACCATCAGCAGTCCATCTTCTCTGCGTACATTGGTGTGCGCACACAAGACTTCTGCCCTTTCACGGTTCCCCTAAAATTCCATGCACTTCTCCCTTTTCATGATAGTCCAGATTCCCCCCGTATGAGTCTTACCTGGAGTTGGGGTTCAATGCAGTAGGATAAGGGGTTCAGTGCTGTCGAGAGTCTCCATCTCACTCCCGCCAGAGGAAGCCAGCCAGGCACACAGTTGTCTGCTCTTTCCACGTGCTTGTCTCCGAACCCCAGCTTTTTGCAGCTCCTCTGGGTCTCCATGAGCCCCTCTCTTTCCTTCTAGTTGTATAACTTCCACTCAGTCAGCTTTCCTGTGGTTCTGGGTGCTGTCCGTTCTGTCTTTTAGCTGTAGTTTTGAAATTGTTGTGAGAGGCAGCAGTTTAAGGGCTCACGTGCCGCCATCTTGGTTTCTCCTACTTTTACATTTTTAAAGGATGCATTTCAAATACAATACAAGGCATTTTTAATTAATAGATTAAGTTCTATCCTCTAGAGTTCATCCGAGGCAGAACTCAGATCAATGTTTCAGTATTATGTAATTTCAATACATTCAGATATACGTTTTTATCCTTTGATTCAGTAAACTTCAAGGTTTTTAAGTTTCTCAGCTAAAAGGCCTGGCTCAGAAGCTTGTCTTTTATTTTTTTCTCCAGGTCAAATCCACCATCTTTAAGCGTGGCGAAGATGAGACCTTTTATAGTGGCTTTCTTGAGGAGTGGGCGCCCATATTGGATCGCCATGTGTCTCCCTTCCCCCACCTACTTCTTGCTCTGGGGAAAATACAGTGATGGTCTGGCGTCTACTGTCTTTATTTTCAGAATTATTTCAATTTTTATTTATTTTTATTTTTTTCAGAAAAGAAAACGGTTTTTTTAGATAAAGAATCTTTGGTACTTGCTGAGAAATTCCTTTAATCCTCTCTCCTTGGTTCAGCCTCATACAAGTGGTCTGTGCCTCCAACAAAATGAAATATGAAGTCGCTTTTGGCTGAGCGCCTGCATCCAGCCATAAAGGCTGGGCAGCCTTGAGCAAAACCTTTCTTATCCCGCTCATAGGATGCTTGTCCCGCTCCGCCTCGAACTCCAGCTCCTGCTCATGATGACGAGGTGAACCTTGATCAGGGGGCTTTTGATTGTGGTCGCAGGAGCAACACGTGGAGGCTGAGGAGGCGCAGAGGCGGAGGTGGTATCCTTAGGGATTCGCACCCTCCACTGGAGGCTCTCAGGCCATGGCCTCATCCCGCTTAGACATTCTCAAATGCTCCTGCGCTGGATCCAGCCATCACGGATGGAAGGAGGAAGGGGAATCTCCTCTGTACCTTCTGCCAAGTATCGGTCACCCAACTGCTTCCTGACCTTTCCCACGTTTCATCAACAACACGTTAGAAATCAGGAATCTGACTATGCTTCACTCAGCGTCCTTGAGCTTTGAGCATACTTTTATTTATTTTTATTTTTTAAATTTTAATGCATTTTTATTGTTCCAATTATTGTAATTCTTCTTTTTCCCCCCATAGCTCCCCTCCACCTGGCTCTCACCCCACCCTCTTCCCTTACCTCCCCTGCAATGTCCTCATCCACAGGTGTATGATTTTTGTCCAGTCTCTCCCCTTTCCCCCTGAGAATTGTCAGTCCACTCCCTCTATACCCCTGATTCTATTATGTTCACCAGTTTATTCTGTTCATCAGATTTTCAATTCACTTGATTTATAGATTCACTTGTTGATAGATATGTATTTGTTGTTCATAATTTTTACTTTTACTGTTTTCTTCTTCCTCTTCTTAAAGAATATCTTTCAGCATTTCATATAATACTGGTTTGGTGGTGATGAACTCCTTTACCTTTTTTTTATCTGGAAGCTCTTTGTCCGCTCTTCAATTCTGAATGATAGCTTTGCTGGGTAGAGTGATCTTGGTTGTAGGTTCTTGCTATTCATCACTTTTAATATTTCTTGCCACTCCTGCCTGGCCTGCATAGTTTCAGTTGAGAAATCAGCTGACAATCGTATGGGTGCTCCCTTGTAGATAACTCACTGTTTTCTCTTGCTGCTTTTAATATTCTCTCTTTGTCTTTTGCTTTTGGTATTTTAATTGGAATGTGTCTTGGTGTGGTCCTCTTTGGATTCCTTTATTTTCGGATTCTGTATGCTACCTGGACTTGTAAGTCTATTTCTTTCACCAGGTGGGGGAAGTTTTCAGTCATTATTTCTTCAAATAGGTTTTCAATATCTGGCTCTCTTTCTTCTTCTGGAACCCCCTTAATTCTGATATTGGTACACTTGAAGTTGTCCCAGAGGCTCCTTACACTGTCTTCACATTTTTGGATTCTTTTTTCTTTTTGATTTTCCAGTTGAGTGTTTTCTGATTCTTTGTATTTCAAATTTTTGACTTGATTCTGGCCTTCCTCTAGTCTGCTGTTAGGTCTCTGTATAATATTTTTTATTTCAAACAATTTTTGCCTTGATTCTTGCTTTTCTCTAGTCTGCTGTTAGGTCTCTGTATAATATTTTTTTAATTTCAGTCAGTGTATGTTTAATTTCTAGCTGGAACCTTTTCATCTCCTCTTGGGTCTCGCTAAATTTGTCCATCTTTTCTAGGAAATTCTTGAAAAACCTTATAACCGTGGTTTTGAACTCCATATCCAGTCATTTGTTTTCCTCCATTTCTTTCATTTGTGTTTTGTTCCTTTGTCTCCGCATTTTCACTATGCCGGGAGAACTTCTGTGTTGGATTCAGCCTTATGATGCAAGACTTGCAAAAGTGCAAAACCTCTCTTTCAACTTGGGATGGGGTGGAGTCTTAGGGCTTAGCTGATGGCCTCTCCTTCCAGTGAGCCCCCCATCCAATATGCAACCCCTGGGTCTCTCAGTAAGGTTGCAACCCTTTCTGTGTGCATGCCCGAGAGTGCCTATAGACCTCTGCATTTCCGGCTCCCCTGCTCTCCGGGACCATATGAATCTGGGTCCCCAGGGTCTTGTCTAAAACCGAGGTTCAGTGCCATTAGAAGTGGGGCACTTGGGGGGCTCCATCTCCTATCCTCCAGAGAGAGCCAGTGGCTCTATCAGCAGTCCGTCCTCTCTGTGTGCATTGGTGTGTGCACGACCCAGACTTCTGCCCTTTCGCAGCTTCTCTAAATTTCCATGCACTTCCTCTCTTTTCACGACAGTCCAGATTCCCCATATGAGTTTTAGCTGGAGCTGGGGTTCAATGCAGTAGGATAAGGGGTTCAGTGCTGTTGGGAGTCTCCATCTCCCTCCTGCCAGAGGAAGCTAGGCAGGCACATCGCTGCCCGCTCTCTCCACACATAAATCTTCGTACCTCAGCTTTTTGCAGCTACTCTGAGTCTCCATGAGCCCCTCTCTTTCCTTCTAGATTAAGAATTTTCATTCCCCAGCTTTCCTGTGGTTCTGGTAGGTGTCCGTTCTGTATTTAGTTGTAGTTTTGAAATTGTTGTGCAAGGCAGCAGTTTAGGGGTACACCTAGGCCGCCATCTTGTTTTCTCCTACTTTTACATTTTTAAAGGATGCATTTCAAATGCAATAAAAGTCATATTCAATTAATAGATTAAATTCTATCTAGACTTCATTTGAGGCAGAACTCAGATCAATGTTTCAGTACTCTATCATTTTAATATATTCAGATATACATTTTTATCCTTTGATTCCATAAACTTCTAAGTTTTTAAGTTTCCATCCAAAAGGCCTGGCTCAGAAGCTTGGTCTGGCTTCTACTGTCTTTATATTCATTATTATTTCAATTTTTATTTGTTTTTATTTTTATATTTTCAGGAAAGAAAAAGGTTTTTTAAGATAAAGAATCATTGGCAGTTGCTGAGAAATTCTTTTAATCCTTTCTCCTTAGTTCAGCCTCAGACAGGTGGTCTGAGCCTCCAACAAAATGAAATATGAAGTTGCTTTGGCCAAGCTCCTGCATCCAGCCATACAGGCTGGGCAGCCGCGAGCAAAACCTTTCTTATCCCGCTCACAGGATGCTTGTCCCGCTCCGCCTCAAACTCCAGCTCCTGCTCATCATGACGAGGTAAACCTTGATCAGGGGGGCTTTGACTGTGGTCACAGGAGTGACACGTGGAGGCGGAGGAGGCGCAGAGGGGGAGGTGGCGTCCTTAGAGATTCGCACCCTCCACTGGAGGCTCTCAGGCCATGGCCACATCCCGCTTAGACATTCTCCAACGCTCCTGCGCTGGATCCAGCCATCACGGATGGAAGGAGGAAGAGGAATATCCTCTGCACCTTCTGCCGAGTTTCAGTCACCCAACTGCTTCTCAATCTTTTCCCACGTTTCATCAACAACCCGTAAGAAATCAGGAATCTGACTATGCTTCACAGAGCATCCTTGAGCTTTGAGCATAGTTTTATTTTTTTAATTTTTTAAATTTTAATGAATTTTTATTGTTCAGATTATTATAATTCTTCTTCTTTTTCCCCCCATAACTCCCCTCCACCTGGATCCCAACCCTCCCTCTTCCCGTTACCTACCCCACATTGTCCTCATTCATAGGTGTATGATTTTTGTCCAGTCTCTATCTGCACCTCCTTCACCCCTTTCCCCTAAGAATTATCAGTCCACTCCCTTTCTGTGCTCCTGATTCTATAATATTCACCAGTTTATTCTGTTCATCAGATTTTCAATTCAATTGATTTTTAGATTCACTTGTTGATAGATATGTATTTGTTGTTCATAATTTTTACCTTTACCATTTTTTTCTTTGTCTAATTAAAGAATACCTTTCAGCATTTCATATAATTCTGGTTTGGTGTTGAAGAAATCCTTTACCTTTTTCTTATCAGTGAAGCTCTTTATCCGCTCTTCAATTCTGAATGATAGCTTTGCTGGGTAGAGTGATCTTGGTTGTAGGTTCTTGCTATTCATCACTTTGAATACTTCTTGCCACTCTTACCTGGCCTGCATTGTTTCTGATGAGAAATCAGCTGACAATCAGTATAGGTGCTCCCTTGTAGAAAATTAACTGTTTTCTCTTGCTGCTTTTAATATTCTCTCTTTGTCTTTTGCTCTTGGCATTTTAATTATGATGTGTCTTCGTGTAGACCTCTTTGGATTCCTTTTATTTGTGGTCTGTGTACTTCTTGAACTTGTGAGTCTATTTCTTTCACCAGGTGAGCGAAATTTTCTGTCATTTATTCAAATAGGTTTTCAGTATCTGGCTCTCTCTCTCTTCTTCTGGCACTTCCACAATTCTGATGTTGGTACACTTGAAGTTGTTCCAGAGGCTCCTTACACTATTCGCACATTTTGGATTCTTTTTTTCTTTTCCAGTGGATTGTTTTCTCCTTTTTGTATTTCAAATTTTTGACTTGATTCTTGTGCTCCTCCACTCTGCCGTTAGGACTCTGTATAATATTTTTTATTTCAATCAGTGTATGTTTAATACCTACTTGGTTCTTCTTCATCTCCTCTTGGGTCTCGCTAAATTTATCCATCTTTTCTAGGAAATTCTTGAAAAACTTTATAACCGTGGTTTAGAACTCCATATCCAGTTGTTAGTTTTCCTCCATTTCTTGTTTGTGATTTTTTCCTTTGTCTCCGCATTTTCACTATGCCGGGAGAACTTCTGTGTTGGTTTCAGCCTTATGATACAAGACTTGCAGAACTACAAAAGCCTCTCTGTTCAGCTTGGGATGGGTGGAGTCTCAGGGCCTAGCGGACGTCGTTGGCAACCAGTCAGCCCTGCCCTATTTGGCCCCTGGATCTCAGGTGTCTCTCGGTAATCACTGCAGCCCTTTCTGTGCACACACGTGCATGTGCTGTTAGACTACTGTCTTTCCAGTTCTCTTGTGCTCAGGACCCATATGAGTCTGAGTCCCCATGATCTCGGCAGAAACTGAGGTTCAGTGCAGTCAGAAGTGGCGCAGTTGGGAGACTCTGTCTCCCGCCCACCAGAGAGAGCCAGCAGCTCCATCAGCAGTCCCTCCTCTCAGCGTGTATTTGTGTGCACGCCTCAGACTTCTGCCCTTTTGCATCTCCCTAAAGTTCCGTGCACTCCTCCCTTTTTACGACAGTCCAGACTCCCCCTGTATGAGTCTTGCCCGGAGCAGGGGTTCAATGCATTAGGATAAGGGGTTCAGTGCTGTCAGGAGTCTCCATCTCTCTCCCGCCAGAGGAACCCAGCCAGGCACACCACTGCCGGCTCTCTCCACACGCGTGTCTCTGTACCTCAGCTTTTTGCAGCTCCTCTGGGTCTCTGTGAGCCCCTCTCTTCCCTTCTGGTTGTAGAATTGCCACTCAGCCAGCTTTCCTGTGGTTCTGGGTGCTATCCGTTCTGTCTTTTAGGTGTAGTTTTGAAATTGTTTTGCAAGGCAGCAGTTCAGGGGCTCACCTATGCCGCCATCTTGGTTTCTCCTACTTTTGCATTTTTAAAGGAAGCATTTCAAATGCAATACAAGGCATATTTAATTAATAGATTAAATTCTATCTAGACTTCATCCGAGGCAGAACGCAGATCAATGTTTCAGTATTCTATCATTTCAATATAGTCAGATATACGTTTTTATTCTTTGATTCAGAAAACTTCAAGGTTTTTAAGTTTGTCAGCCAAAAGGCCTGGCTCAGAAACTTGTTTTTTTGTTTTTTGTTTTTGTTTTTTCTGTTTTTTCTTTTTTACCATTAACTGTCCTTTTATTTCCTTGCATCTTATCACCACAGTTCAGAATATTCACAGGGGGAATCTTGAGTGAGAACCAGAGATGGTCTGACAGATAATGGCAGAAACACCCCAGATGGATTTAAGAATAAGATGTAAACACTGCTGCATAAACCTCTATGAACATTTTGAATCTCTAGGAGCAAAAGATTTTTGTTCTTACTAGTAAAAAGGTTCTCAGAATTAAAAAGAATTAGAATCAAGATGAAAATTCCTGTATTCTCTATAAATTCATATTGAAAATGTGCATTTTAATCAGGTGAGCTAATAGCATCAATTTATAAATGACAGCCAATTTTTTCCCCACTAAGTACTTTCTATCTTCTTCTCAGAAACATAAGATTGGATATATCAACTGGCAAGCTGTGGCTAATCAATGCTAAGTTGCTAAAGTTGGCTGGCTCAGAAACTTGACTTTTTTTTTTTTTCCAGGTCAAATCCAGCATCTTTAAGCGTGGCGAAGATGAGACCTTTTAAAGTGGCTTTCTCGGGGAGTGGGAGTCCATATTGGATCCCCACGTGTCTCCCTTCCCCCAACTCCTTCTTGCTCTGGGGGGAAATTCAGTGATGGTCTGGCGTGTACTGTCTTTATTTTCATCATTATTTCAATTTTTATTTATTTTTATATTTTCAGGAAAGAAAAAGGTTTTCTAAGGTAAGGATCATTGGTACTTGATGAGAAATTTCTTTAATCCTTTCTCCTTGGTTCAGCCTCATACAAGTGGTCTGAGCCTCCAACAAAATGACATATGAAGTCTCTTTCGGTCGAGCTCCTGCATCCCCCTTAAAGGCTGGGCTTCCGCGAGCAAAACCTTTCTTATTCCGCTCACAGGATGCTTGTCCCGCTCCGCCTCAAACTCCAGCTCCTGCTCATCATGACGAGGTGAATCTTGATCAGGGGGGCTTTTGACTGGGGTCGCAGGAGCGACACGTGGAGGCAGAGGAGGTGCAGAGGGGGGAGGTGGTGTCCCTAGAGAATCGCACCCTCCACTGGAGGCTCTCAGGCCGTGGCCACATCCCGCTTAGACATTCTCAAACGCTCCTGCACTGGATCCAGCCATCACGGATGGAAGGAGGAAGAGGAATCTCCTCTGCACCTTCTGCCGAGTATCGGTCACCCAACTGCTTCCTGACCTTTCCCACATTTCATCAATGACACGTAAGAATTCAGGAATCTGACTATGCTTCACAGAGCATCCTTGACCTTTGAGCATAGTTTAATTTTTTTTATTTTAACCTTTACTGTTCAGATTATTATAATTTTTCTTTTTTCCCCCATAGCTCCCCTCTACCTGACTCCCACCCCTCCCTCTGCTCTTACCTTCCCCCCATTGTCCTCATCCATAGGTGTATGATTTTTGTCCAGTCTCTCCCTGCACGCCCCTCATCCCTTTCCCCTTGAGAATTGTCAGTCTACTCCCTTTCTATGCCCCTGAATCTATTATATTCACCACTTCATTCTGTTCATCAGATTTTCAATTCAATTGATTTTTAGGTTCACTTGTTAATAGATATGTATTGGTTGTTCATAATTTTTACCTTTACTGCTTTCTTCTTCCTCTTCTTACAGAATACCTTTCAGTATTTTATATAATACTGTTTTGGTGTTCATGAACTTCTTAATTTTTTTATTATCTGTGAACCTCTTTATCTGTCCTTCAGTTCTGAATGATAGCTTTGCTGGGTAGAGTGATCTTGGTTGTAGGTTCTTGCTATTCACGTTGAATATTTCTTGCCACTCCCTTCTGGCCTACATAGTTTCTGTTGAGAAATTAGCTGACAATCGTATGGGTGCTCCCTTGTAGGTAATTAACTGTTTTTCTCTTGCTGATTTTAATATTCTCTCTTTGTCTTTTGCTTATGGTATTTTACTTATGATGTTTCTTGGTGTAGTCCTCTTTAGATTCCTTTTATATGGAGTTCTGTGTGCTTCTTGGACTTGTAAGTCTATTTCTTTCACCAGATGTGGGAAGTTTTCAGTCATTATTTCTTCAAATACGTTTTCAGTATCTTATAATCTCTTTCTTCTTCTGGAACCTCCATAATTCTAATGTTGTTATGCTTGAAGTTGTCCCAGAGGCTCCTTACCTTATCTTCACATTTTTCATTCTTTTTCCTTTTTGCTTTTCCAGTTGAGTGTTTTCTGCTTCTTTGTATTTCAAATCTTTGACTTGATTCTTCCCTTCCTCTAATTAGCTGTTAGGTCTCTGTATTATATCTTTTATTTCAGTCAGTGTATGTTTAATTTCTAGTTGGTTGTTTTTCATCTCCTCTTGGGTCTTGCTAAATTTATCCAACTTTTCTAGGAAATTCTTAAAAAATCTTATAAGTGTAGTATTGAATTCTATATCCAGTCATTTGTTTTTCCTCCATTTTTTTTGTTTGTGATCTGTTCTTTTGTCTCCGTATTTTCACTATTCCGGGAGAACTTCTGTGTTGGATTCAGCCTTCTGATGCATAACTTGCAAAACTTCAAAAGCCTCTCTGTTCAGCTTGGGATGCGGTGGAGTCTCAGGTCTTAGCAGACCGCCTTGCCTTGCAGTTGGCCCTGCCGTCCCCGGCCCCTGGGTCTCACGTATCTCTCGGTAAGGTTGCCGCATTTCTGTGTGTATGCGCGCGTGCCTCTGGACAGCTGTCTTTCCAGCTTCCCCTGTGCTCCGGGACCATATGAGTCTGGGTTCCCAGGGTCTTGCCGGAACCTGAGGTTCAGTGCCATTAGAAGTAGTGCAGTTGGGAGGCTCTGTCTCCCTCCCACCAGAGAGAGTCAGCAGCTCCATCAGCAGTCCATCCTCTCTGCGTGCATTGTTGTGTGCACCCAAGACTTCTGCCCTTTTGTGGCTCCCCTAAATTTCCATGCACTTTTCCCTTTTCACAGCCTAGACTTCCCCTGTATGAGTCTCACCTGGAGCTGGGGTTCAATGCAGTAGGATAAGGAGTTTGTGCTGTCGGGAGTCTTCGTCTCCCTCCTGCCAGAGGAAGCCAACCAGGCACCCTGCTGCCCGCTCTCTCCACATGCATCTCTGTACTTCAGCTTTTGCAGCTCCTCTGCGTCTCAGTGAGCCCTTCTCTTTCCTTCTGGTTGTAGAATTCCCACTCAGCCAGCTTTCCTGTGGTTCTGGATGATGTCCGTTCTGTCTTTTAGTTGTAGTTTTGAAATTGTAGTGCGAGGCAGCAGCTTAGGGGTTCACCTATGCCTCCATCTTGGTTTCTCCTAATTTTACATTTTTAAAGGATGCATTTCAAATACATTACAAGGAATATTCAATTAATAGATTAAATTCTATCCTCTAGACTACATCCGAGGCAGAACTCAGATCAACGTTTCAGTGTTCTATCATTTCTATATATTCAGATATACATTTTTATCCTTTGCTTCAGTAAACTTCAAAGTTTTTAAGTTTCTCAGCCAAAAGGCCTGGCTCAGAAGCTTGACTTTTATTTTTCTCCAGGTCAAATCTGTCATCTTTAAGTGTGTTGAAGATGGGACCTTTTAAAGTGGCTTTCTCAGGGAGTGGGCATCCATATTGGATTGCCATGTGTCTCCCTTCCCCCACCTCCTTCTTGCTCTGGGGGAAAATACAGTGATGGTCTGGTGTCTACTGTCTTTATTTTCATTATTACTTCAATTTTTATTTATTTTTATTTTTATTTTTTCTTTAAAGAAAAACGTTTTCTAGGGTAAAGAATCATTGGTACTTGATGAGAAATTCCTTTAATCCTTTCTCCTTGGTTCAGCCTCATACAATGACATATGAAGTCTCTTTCGGCCGAGCGCCAGCATCCACCATAAACGCTGGGCTTCCGCGAGCAAAACCTTTCTTATCCTGCTCACAGGATGCTTGTCCCGCTCCGCCTCAAACTCCAGCTCCTGCTCATCATGACGAGGTGAATCTTGATCAGGGGGGCTTTAGACTGGGGTCACAGGAGCACCACGTGAAGGCGGAGGAGGCGCAGAGGGGGGAGGTGGTGTCCTTAGAGATTCACACCCTCCACTGGAGGCTTTCAGGCCGTGGCCACATCCCGATTAGACATGCTCAAACGCTTCTGCGCTGGATCCAGCCATCACAGATGGAAGGAGGAAGAGGAATCTCCTCTGCACCTTCTGCTGAGTATCGGTCACCCAACTGCTTCCCGATCTTTCCCACATTTCATCAACAACACGTAAGAAACCAGGAATCTGACTATGCTTCACAGAGCATCCTTGAGCTTTGCGCATAGTTTTATTTTTTTATTTTAATAAATCTTTATTGTTCAGATTATTATAGTTCTTCTTTTTCCCCCCAATAGCTCCCTCCACATGATTCCCTACCCCTCCATCTGCCCTTACCTCCCCCCATTGTCCTCATCCATAGGTGTATGATTTTTTGTCCAGTCTCTTCCTGCACCCCCCTCACCCCTTTCCCCCTGAGAATTGTCAGTCCACTCCCTTACCATGCTTCTGATTCTATTCTATTCACCACTTTATTCTGTTCATCAGATTTTCAATTCACTTGATTTTCAGATTCACTTGTTGACAGATATGTATTTGTTGTTCATAATTTTTACCTTTACCTTTTTCTTCTTCCTCTTCTTAAAGAGTGCCTTTCAGCATTTCATATAATACTGGTTGGGAGTTGATGAATTCCTTCAGCTTTTTCTTATCTATGCAGCTCTTTATCTACCCTTCAATTCTAAATGATAGCTTTGCTGGATAAAGTATTATTGGTTGTAGGTTGTTGCTGTTCATCACGTTGAATATTTTTTGCCACTCCCGTCTGGCCTGCATAGTTTTTGTTGAGAAATCAGATGACAGTCATATGGGTGCTCCCTTGTAGGTAATTAACTGTTTTTTTTTTCTCGCTGCTTTTAATATTCTCTTTCTCTTTTGCTCTTGGTATTTTAATTATGATGAGTCTTGATGTGGTCTTCTTTGGATACCTTTTAAATGGGGTTCTGTTTGCCTCCTGGATTTGTAAGTCTATTTCTTTCACCAGATGTGGGAAATTTTCAGTCATTATTTCTTTAAATAGGTTTTCAGTATCTTGCTCTCTCTCTTCTTCTGGCACCCCCACAATTCTGATGTTGTTGCGCTTGAAGTTGTCCCAGAGGCTCCTAACACTCTCTTCACATTTTTGGATTCTTTTTTCTTCTTCCTTTTCCTTTTGAGTGTTTTCTGATTCTTTATATTTCTAATTTTTGACTTGATTCTTGTCTTTCTCTAGTCTACTGTTAGGTCTATGTGTAATATTTTTTATTTCAGTGAGTGTATGTTTAATTTCTAGTTGGTCGTTTTACATCTCCTCTTGGGTCTTGCTAAATTTATGCATCTTTTCTAGGAAATTCTTGAAAAACCTTATAAGTGTGGTTTTGAACTCTATATCCAGTCATTCGTTTTCCTCCATTTCTTTCATTTGTGACTGTTCCTTTGTCTCCACATTTTCACTATGCCAGGAGAACTTCTGTGTTGAAATCAACCTTATGATGCAAGACTTGCAAAACTGCAAAAGACTCTGTTCAGCTTGGATAGGGTGGAGTCTCAGGGCTTAATGGACTGCCTTGGCATCCAGTCAGCTCTGCCCTCCACGGCCCTGGGGTCTCACGTGTCTCTGTGTAAGCACTGGAGCAGTCCCTGTGCGCACGCACAGTGCCTCCAGACCTCTGCCTTCCCAGTTCCCTTGTGCTCTGGGACCCGTATGAGTCTGGGTCCCCAGGGTCTTCCCAGGAACTGAGGTTCAGTGCC
>JAAGEH010001585.1:0-18319 GCA_011751065.1 Lasiurus cinereus
TTCTTCCTCTTCTAAAAGAGTACCTTTCAGCATTTCATATAATACTGGTTTGGATTTGATGAACTCCTTTAGCTTTTTCTTATCTGTGAAGCTCTTCATCTGCCCTTCAATTCTGAATGATAGCTTTGCTGGATAGAGTATTCTTGGTTGTAGGTTCTTGCTATTCATCACGTTGAATATTTCTTGCCACTCCCATCTGGCCTGCATGGTTTCTGTTGAGAAATCAGCTGACATTCGTATGGGTGCTCCCTTGTAGGTAATGAACTGTTTTTCTCTTGCTGCTTTTAATATTTTCTCTTTGTCTTTTGTTCTTGGTATTTTAATTATGATGTGTCTCAGTGTAGTCTCCTTTGGATTCCTTTTATATGGGGTTCTGTGTGCTTCCTGGACTTGTAAGTTTATTTCTTTTACCAGATGTGGGAAGTTTTCAGTCATTATTTCTTTAAGTAGGTTTTCAGTATCTTGCTCTCTTACATCTTCTGGCACCCCCATAATTCTGATGTTGGTCCCAGAGGCTCCTTACATTATCTTCACATTTTTGTATTCTTTTCTCTTCTTGCTTTTCCGGTTGAGTGTTTTCTGATTCTTTATATTTCCAATTTTTGACTTGATTCTTGCCTTCCTCTAGTCTGCTGTTAGGTCTCTGTACAATATTTTTTAATTCAGTCAGTGTATGTTTAATTTTTAGTTGGTTCTTTAGCATTTCTAGTTGGTTCTTTTTCATCTCCTTTTGGGTCTCGCTAAATTTATCCATCTTTTCTAGGAGATTCTTGAAAAACCTTATAAGATTGGTTTTCAACTCTATATCCAGTTGTTTGTTTTCCTCCATTTCTTTTGTTTGTGATCCCTTCCCTTGTCTCAGTATTTTCACTATGCTGGGAGAACTTCTGTGTTGGATTCAGCCTTATGATACCAGACTTTAAAAACTGCAGAAGCCTCTCTATTGAGCTTGGGATGGGTGGAGTCTCAGGGGTTAATGGACCGCCCTGCCTTACAGTCGGCCCTGCCCTCCGCGGCCCCCGAGTCTCATGTGACTGGGTAATCATTGGAGCAGTCCCTTACGCATTGTGCTCTTGCAGTGCCTCTAGACTGCTGCCTTTCCGGCTCCCCTGTGCTCCGGGATCATATGAGTCTGGGTCGCCAGGGTTTTGCCCGAAACTGGGGTTTAGTGAAGTTAGAAGTGGTGCAGTTGGGAGGGTCTTTCTCCCACCCACCCGTGAGAGCCAGTGACACAATCAGAAGCTGGTCCTCTGTGCGCAGTGCTGTGGTAATCACCAGAATTCTGATCTTTTGCCTCTCCCCTAAATTTCCATGCATTTCTCCCTTTTCACAGTCCAAACTCCCCCCGTATGAGTTGCGGCTGGGTCTGGGGTTTAGTGTCGTAGGATAAGGGGATCAATGCTGTTGAGAGTCTCCGTCTCCCTCCCGCCAGAGAAATCAAGCCAGGTACTCCGGCACCTGTTCTCTCCACAAGCGCGTATCCATACCTCAGCTTTTTGCAGCTCCTCTGAGTCTCTGTGAGCCCATCTCTTTCCTTCTAGTTGTAGAACTTCCACTCAGCCAGCTTTCCTGTGGTTCTGGATGATGTCCGTTCTGTCTTTTAGTTGTAGTTTTAAAATTGTAGTGCGAGGCAGCAGTGTATATGTTTACCTATGCCGCCATCTTGGATTCTCTCCTACTGTCTTTATTTTCTTTATTATTTCAATTTTTATTTTGTTTTATTTTTATTTTTTCATGAGAGAAAAAGGCATTTTAAGATAAAGAATCGTTGGCACTTGCTGAGAAATTCTTTTAATCCTTTCTCCTTGGTTCAGCCTCATACAAGTGGTCTGAGCCTCCAACAAAATGAAATATTGGCCAAGTGCCAGCAGCCAGCCATAAATACCGCGAAGCTGCGAGCAAGACCTTTCTTATCTCGCTAACAGTAATGTTTGCCCGCTCCGCCTCAAACTCCAGCTCCTGCTCATCATGACGAGGTGAACCTTGATCAGGGGGGCTTTGACTGGGGTCCCAGGAGCGACACGTAGAGGCGGAGGAGGTGCAGAGGGGGGAGGTGGTGTCCTTAGAGATTCGCACCCTCCACTGGAGGCTCTCAGGCCGTGGCCACATCCACTTAGACATTCTCAAACATCCAGCCATCACGGATGGAAAGAGGAAGAGGAATCACCTCTGCCCCTTCTGCCAATTTTCTGTCACCCAACTGCTCTCCGACCTTTCTCATGTTTCATCAACGACACGTAAGAAATCAGGAATCTGATTGTGCTTCACAGAGCATCCTTGAGCTTTGAGCATAGTTTTATTTATTTTATTTTTATATTTTAATAAATCTTTATTGTTCAGATTATTATAATTCTTCTCCTTTCCCCCCCATAGCTCCTCTCCACCTGGCTCCCACCCCTCCTTCTGCTCGTACCTCCCCCCGCATTGTCCTCATCCACAGGTGTATGATTTTTGTCCAGTCTCTCCCTGTACACCCCTCACACTTTTCCCCCTGAGTATTGTCAGTCCACTCCCTTTCTATGCCCCTAATTCTATGATATTCACCACTTCATTCTGTTCATCAGAGTTTCAATTCACTTGATTTTTAGATTCACTTGTTGATAGATATGTATTTGTTGTTAATAATTTTTACCTTTACCTTTTTCTTCTTCCTCTTCTTAAAGAGTACCTTTCAGCATTTCATATAATACTGGTTTGGAGTTGATTAACTCCTTTAGCTTTTTCTTCTCTGTGAAGCTCTTTATCTGCCCTTCAATTCTGAATGGCAGCTTTGCTGGGTAGAGTAATCTTGGTTGTAGGTTCTTGCTATTCATCATTTTGAATATTTCTTGCCACTCCTGTCTGGCCTGAATCATTTCTGTTGAGAAATCAGCTGGCAATCATATGGGTGCTCCCTTTTAGGTAATTAACTGTTTTTCTCTTGCTGCTTTTAATATTCTCTCTTTGTCTTTTGCTCTTGGTATTTTAATTATGACATGTCTTCGTGTAGTCCTCCTTGGATTACTTTTGTTTGGGCTTCTGTGTGCTTCCTGGACTTGTAAGTCTATTTCTTTCACTAGGTGGGGGAAGTTTTCAGACATTATTTCTTCAAATAGGTTTTCAGTATATTGCTCTCTCTCTTCTTCTGGCACCTCCACAATTCTGATGTTGCAATGCTTGAAGTTGTTCCAGAGGCTCCTTACACTATCTTCACATTTTGGATTCTTTTTTCTTTTTGTTTTTCCAGTTGAGTGTTTGCTGCTTCTTTGTATTTCACATTTTTTACTTGATTTTTGCCTTCCTCTAATCTGCTATTACACCTCTGTATAATATTTTTATTTCAGTTTGTGTATGTTTAATTTCTAGTTGGTCCTTTTTCATTTCTTCTTGAGTCTCACTAAATTTATCCATCTCTTCTAGGATATTTTTGGAAAACATTATAAGCGTAGGTTTGAACTCTATATCCAGTTTTTTTCCCCTTCCATTTCTTTTGTTTGTGATCTGTTCTTTTGTCTCTGCATTTTCACTGCTTCCCTGAGTGGGTAGAGTAACTTTGTGTCCTAAGTGTCATATATGGCCCATTGGCTCTGCCTCCCGAGTTACTTGAGGTAGACACTCTTGGTGCCCCCTTTGCGGGCTGTGTGTACAGTCTTGTTGTAGTTAAGTCTTCATTATTGATGACATCACTTGGGGGAAATTGACCTTAGGGCCAATTGGCTGTGAGGATTAACTGTGTCTACACCACATGAACTTCTGTGTTGGAGTCAGCCTTATGATACAAGACTTGCAAAACTGCAAAAGCCTCTCTGTTCAGCCTGGCAAGGGTGGACTCTCTGGGCTTAGCGGACCGCCTTGGCTTCCAATCAGCCCTGGCCTATGTGGCCCCTGGGTCTCACGTGTCTCTCGGTAAGGTTGCAGCCATTTCTGTGTGCATGTGCACGATTACCTCTAGACAGCTGCCTTTCTGACTACCATGCGCTCTGAGACCCATATGGGTCTGGGTCCCCAGGGTCTCACCCAAAACGGAGGTTCAGTGGTGTTAGAAGTGGCGCAGTTGGAAGGCTCTGTCTCCCGCCCACCAGAGAGTGCCAGCAGCAGCATCAGCAGTCCGTCCTCTCTGTGTACATTGGTGTGCGTCCCAGACTTCTGCCCTTTCACGGCTTCTCTCAATTTCCGTCCACTCCTCCCTTTTCACATTCTAGACTCCTGCAATATGAGTCCCACCATGAGCTGGGGTTCAATGTAGTAGGATAAGGGGTTCAGTGCTGTCGGAAGTCTCCATCTCCCTCCCGCCAGAGGAAGCCAGCCAGGCAATCCGGCACCCGCTCTCTCCACGCGCACATCTCCGCACCTCAGCATTTTGGAGCTCCTCTGAGTCTCCGTGAGCCCCTCTCTTTTCTTCTAGTTGTAGAATTTCCACTCAGCCAGCTTTCCCGTGTTCTGGAGGGTGTCCATTCTGTCTTTTAGTTGTAGTTTTGAAGTTGTTTTGCGAGGCAGCAGTTTAGGGGTTCACCTGTGCCACCATCTTGGTTTCTTCTACTTTTTCATTTTTAAAGGATGCATTTCAAATACAATACAAGGCATATTCAATTAATAGATTAAATTTTATCCCCTAGACATCTTCCGAGGCAGAACTCAGATCAACGTTTCAGGATTGTATCATTTAAATATATTCAGATATACGTTTTTATCCTTTGATTCAGTAAACTTCAAAGTTTTTAAGTTTCCATCCAAAAGGCCTCTTCCCCCCTGAGAATTGTCAGTCCACTCCCTTTTTATGCCCCTGATTCTCTTATATTCACCAGTTTATTCTGTTCACCTGATTTTCAATTCACTTCATTTTTAGATTCACTTGATGATAGATATGTATTTGTTGTTCATAATTTTTACCTTTACTGTTTTCTTCTTTTTCTTCTTAAAGACTGCCTTTCAGCATTTCATAAAATACTGGTTTGGTGTAGATTAACTCCTTTAGGTTTTTCTTATCTGTGAAGCTCTTTTTCTGCCCTTCAATTCTGAATGATAGCTTTGCTGGGTAGAGTAATCTTGGTTATAGGTTCTTGCCATTCATCACTTTGAATATTTCTTGCCACTCTGTCTGGCCTGCATAGTTTTTGTTGCGAAATCAGCTAACAATCTTATGGGTACTCCCTTGTAGGTAATGAACTGTTTTTCTCTTGCTGCTTTTAATATTCTCTCTTTGTCTTTTGCTCTTGGTATTTTAATTATGACGTGTCTTGGTGTGGTCCTCCTTGGATTCCTTTGGTTTGGGTTTCTGTGTACTTCCTGGTCTTGTAAGTCTATTTCTTTCACCTTTTGGGGGAAGTTTTCAGTCATTATTTCTTCTAATAGGTTTTCAGTATCTTGCTCTCTCTTTCTTGCACCCCCACAATTCTGATGTTGGTACGCTTGAAGTTGTCCCAGAGGCTACTTACACTATCTTCACATTTTTGGATTCTTTTTCTTTTTGCTTTTCCAGTTGAGTGTTTTCTGCTTCTTTGTATTTCAAATCTTTGACTTGATTCTTGCCTTCCTCTAATCTGCTGTTAGGTCTCTGTATTATATCTTTTATTTCAGTCAGTGTATGTTTAATTTCCAGTTGGTCCTTTTTCATCTTCTCTTGGGTCTCACTAAATTTATCCATCTTTTCTAGGAAATTCTTGAAAAACCTTAAAACCGTGGTTTTGAACTCCATATCCAGTTGTTTATTTTCCTCCATTTCTTGTTTGTGATTTCTTCCTTTGTCTCTGCATTTTCACTATGCCGGGAGAACTTCTGTGTTGGATTCAGCCTTTTGATGCAAGATTTGCAAAACTGCAAAAGCCTCTCTGTTGAGCTTGGAGGGGGTAGAGTCTCAGGGCTTCGCGGACTGTCTTGCCTTCCCGTCAGCCCTGCTTATGCGGCCCCTGAGTCTTAAGTGTCTCTCGGTAAGGTTGCAGCCCTCTCTGTGTGCACACACGTGCACGAGCCGTTAGACCTCTGCCTTTCCAGTTCACTTGTGCTTGGGTCCCATATGAGTCTGGGTGCCCAGGATCTAGGCAGAAACTGGGGTTCATAAGTGGCGCAGTTGGGAGAGACTGTCTCCCGCCACCAGAGAGAGCTAGTGGCTCCATCAGCAGTTCATCCTCTCTGAGCGCATTGGTGTGCGTGCCCCAGACTTCTTCCCTTTCGCAACTCACTAAATTTCCATGCAATTCTCCCTTTCCTCGCCAGTCCAGACTCCCCCCA
The DNA here is from genome assembly GCA_011751065.1 of Lasiurus cinereus. Taxonomy (NCBI): domain Eukaryota; kingdom Metazoa; phylum Chordata; class Mammalia; order Chiroptera; family Vespertilionidae; genus Lasiurus; species Lasiurus cinereus. Next base: position 6,208 of record JAAGEH010001585.1, read on the forward strand.
TATGAGTCTTACCTAGAGCTGGGGTTCAATGCAGTAGGATAATGGGTTCATGAAGTCGGGAGTCTCCATCTCCCTCTGCCAGAGGAAGCCAACCAGGCACACTGCTGCTCACTCTCTCCACACACAGGTCTCCATACCTCAGCTTTCTGCAGCTCCTCTGAGTCTCCGTAAGCCCCTCTCTTTCCTTCTAGTTGTAGAATTTCCACTCATACAGCTTTCCTGTGGTTCTAGGGGCTGTCCGTTCTGTATTTAGCTGTAGTTTTGAAATTGTTGTGCGAGGCAGCAGTTTAGGGGTTCACCTATGCCGCCATCTTGGTTTCTCTTACTTTTACATTTTTAAAGGATGTATTTCAAATGCAATACAAGTCATATTCAATTAATAGATTAAATTCTATCTAGACTTCATCTGAGGTAGAACTCAGATCAACGTTTCATTTTAATATATTCAGATATACGTTTTTATCCTTTGATTCTGTAAATTTCAGAGTTTTTAAGTTTGTCAGCCAAAAGGCCTGGCTTAGAAGCTTGACTTTTATTTTTCTCCAGGTCAAATCCACCATGTTTAAGCATGGCGAAGATGAGACCTTTTAAAGTGGCTTTCTCGGGGAGTGGGCGTCCATATTGGATCGCCACATGTCTCCCTTCCCCCTCCTCTTTCTTGCTCTGGGAGAAAATTCAGTGATGGTCTGGCATCTACTGTCTTTATTTTCATCTTTATTTCAATTTTTATTTATTTTTATTTTTTCAGGAAAGAAAAAGGCTTTTTAAGATAAAGAATCATTGGCAGTTGCTGAGAAATTCCTTTAATCCTTTCTTATTCCGCTCACAGGGATGCTTGTCCCGCTCCCCCTCAAACTCCAGCTCCTGCTCATCATGACGAGGTGAACCTTGATCAGGGGGCTTTTGACTGGGGTGCAGGAGCAACATGTGGAAGTGGAGGAGGCGCAGAGTGGGGAGTTGGTGTCCTTAGAGATTCGCACCCTCCACTGGAGGCTTTCAGGCCATGGCCACATCCCACTTAGACATTCTCAAACGCTCCTGCACTGGATCCAGCCATCACGGATGGAAGGAGGAAGAGGAATCTCCTCTGCACCTTCTGCCGAGTATCGGTCACCCAACTGCTTCCCGGTTTTTCCCAAGTTTCATCAACAACACATGGAAATCAGGAATCTGACTACGCTTCACAGAGCATCCTTGGGCTTTGAGCATAGTTCTATTTATTTTTATTTTTTTAATTTTAACCTTTATTGTTCAGATTATTATAATTTTTTTCCCTACCATAGCTCCCCACCATCTGGCTCCCACCCCACCCTCTTCCCTTACATCCCCCCCCCATTGATCTCATCCATAGGTGTATGATTTTTGTCCAGTCTCTCCCTGCACATCCCATCACCCGTTTCCCCCTGAGAATTGTCAGTCCACTCCCTTTCTATGCCCCTGATTCTATTCTATTCACCAGTTTATTCTGTTCATCAGCTTTTCAATTCACTTGATTTTTAGATTCACTTGTTGATAGATATGTATTTGTTTTTCATAATTTTTTATCTTTTACCCTTTTCTTCTTCCTCATCTAAAAGAGTACCTTTCAGCATTTCATTTAATACAGGTTTGGAGTTGATGAACTTCTTTAGTTTTTTTCTTATCTGTGAAGCTCCTTATTTGCCCATGAAATCTGAATGATAGCTTTGCTGGATAGAGTATTCTTGGTTGTAGGTTCTTGCTATTCATCACTTTGAATATTTCTTGTCACTTCGTCTGGCCTGCATCATTTCTGTAGAGAAATCAGGTGGCAATCCTATGGGTGTTCTCTTATAGGTAATTAACTGTTTTTCTCTTGCTGCTTTTAATATTCTCTCTTTGTCTTTTACTCTTGGTATTTTAAATATGATGTGTCTTGGTGTAGTCCTCCATTGATTCCTTTAGTTTGGGGTTCTGTGTGCTTCCTGGACTTGTAAGTCTATTTCTTTCACAGATGTGGGAAGTTTCCAGTCATTATTTCTCCAAAAAGGTTTTCAGTATCTTGCTCTCTCACTTCTTTTGGCACCCCCACAATTCTGATGTTGGTACACTTGAAGTTGTCCCAGAGGCTCCTTACACTATTTTCACATTTTTTTCTTTTTTTTCTTTTTGCATTAACCTTGAGTGTTTTCTGCTTCTTTGTATTTCAAATTTTCGACTTGATTCTTGCCTTCCTCTAGTCTGCTTTTAGGTCTCTGTATAATATTTTTTATTTCAGTCAGTGTATGTTTAATTTCTAGTTGGTCCTTTTTCATCTCCTCTTGGGTCTCGCTAACTTTATCTATCCTGTCTAGGAAATTATTGAAAAAGCTTACACCATGGTATTGAAGTCTGTATCCAGTCGTTTATTTTCCTCCAATTTTTTCATTTGTGATTCGTTTCTTTGTCTCCATATTTTCACTATGCTGGGAGAACTACTGTGTTGCATTCAGCCTTATGATGTAAGATACTTGACTTATGATGTTTGGTACTTGCTGAGAAATTCTTTTAATCCTTTCTCCTTGGTTCAGCCTCATACAAGTGGTCTGAGCAAAACCCTCTCTGTTAGGCTTGGGAAGGGTGGAATCTCAGGGCTCAGCAAACGGCCTTTGCTTTCAGTCAGTCCAGCCCTATGCAGCCCCTGAGTCTCAGCTGTCTCTGGATAAGGTTGCAGCCCTTTCTGTGTACATGCACGTACTCTCTTGTAGTGATTCGAGAACGCTGCCTTTCCGGCTCCCCTGTGCTCCGGGACCATATGAGTCTGGGTCCCCAGGGTCTTGCCGGAAACTGAGGTTCAGGGCCATTAGAAGTTGTGCAGTTGGGAGGCTCTGTCTCCCGCCCACTTGAGAGAGCCAACGGCACCATCAGCAGTCCATCCTCTCTGCGTACATTGCTGTGCGCACCCAAGACTTCTGCCCTTTCGCGGTTCCCCTAAATTTCCATGCAATTTTCCCTTTTCACGATAGTCCAGACTCCCCCCGTATGAGTCTTACCTGGAGTTGGGGTTCAATGCAGTAGGATAAGGGGTTCAGTGCTGTCAAGAGTCTCCATCTCAGTCCTGCCAGAGGAAGCCAGCTAGGCACACAGTTGTCCGCTCTTTCCACGTGCGTGTCTCCGAACCCCAGCTTTTTGCAGCTCCTCTGGGTCTCCGTGAGCCCCTCTCTTTCCTTCTGGTTGTAGAATTTCCACTCAGCCAGCTTTCCTGTGGTTCTGGATGCAGTCCATTCTGTCTTTTAGCTGTAGTTTTGAAATTGTGCGAGGCAGCACTTTAGGTGTTCAGCTATGCTGCCATCTTGGTTCCTCCTACTTTTACATTTTTAAAGGATGCATTTCAAATACACTACAAGGCATATTCAATTAATAGATTAAATTATATCCTCTAGACTTCATCTGAGGCAGAATTCAGGTCAACGGTTCAGTATTATCTCATTTCAATATATTCAGATATACGTTTTTATCTTTTGATTATGTAAACTTCAAAATTTTTAAGTTGCTCAGCCAAAAGGCTTGGCTCAGAAGCTTGACTTTTATTTTATTATCCAGGTGAAATACGCCATCTTTAAGCGTGGGAACCTGAGACCTTTTAAAGTGGCTTTCTCGGGGAGTGGGCGTCCATATTGGATCGCCTCCTGTCTCCCTTCCCCCACCTCCTTCTTGCTCTGGGGGAAATTCAGTGATGGTCTGGCGTCTACTGTCTTTATTTTCATTATTATTTCAATTTTTATTTTTTCAGGAAAGAAAAAGGTTTTTTAATATAAAGAATCGTTGGTACTTGCTGAGAAATTCCTTTAATCCTTTCTCCTTGGTTCAGCCTCAGACAAGTGGTCTGAGCCTCCAACAAAATGAAATATAAAGTCACATTTGGCTGAGCTCCAGCATCCACCATAAAGGCTGGGCAGCCTCGAGCAAAACCTTTCTTATCCCGCTCACAGGATGCTTGTCCCACTCCGCCTCAAACTCCAGCTCCTGCTCATCATGACGAGGTGAATCTTGATCAGGGGGGCTTTTGACTGGGATCCCAAGAGTGACACGAGGAGGCGGAGGAGGTGCAGAGGGGGGAGGAGGCATCCTTAGAGATTCGCACCCTCCACTGGAGACTCTCAGGCCGTGGCCACATCCCGCTTAGACATTCTCAAACGCTCCTGCGCTGGATCCAGCCATGTGGATGGAAGGAGGAAGAGGAATCTCCTCTGCACCTTCTTCAGAGTATCACCCAACTGCTTCCCAACCTTTCATCACAGCACGTAAGAAATCAGGAATCTGACCATGGTTCACAGAGCATCTTTAAGCTTTGAGCGTAGTTTTCTTTTCTTTTATTTTAATAAATCTCTATTGTTCAGATTATTACAATTCTTCTTTTCCCCCCCCCCATAACTCCCCTCCACCTGGCTCCCACCCCTCCCTCTTCCCTTACCTCGTCCCCCCATTGTCCTCATCCATAGGTGTATGATTTTTGTTCAGTCTCTCCCTGCACCTCCCTCACCCCTCTCCCACTGAGAATTGTCAGTCCATTCCCTTTCTGTGCCCCTGATTCTATTATATTCACCACTTTATTCTGTTCATCTGGTTTTTAATTCACTTGATTTTTAGATTCACTTGTTGATAGATATGTATTTGTTTTTAATAGTTTTTTATCTTTTACCTTTTTCTTCTTCCTTTTCTAAAGTAGTACCTTTCAGCATTTCCTATAATACTGGTTTGGTATTGATGAACTCCTTTACCATTTTCTTATCTGTGAAGCTCTTTATCTGACCTTCAACTCTGAATGTAGGTTTGCTGGGTAGAAATCTTGGTTGTAGGTTCTTGCTATTCATCCCTTTGAATATTTCTTGCCACTCCTATCTGGCCTGCATAGATTCTGTTGAGAAATCAGCTGACAATCATATGGGTACGCCCTTGTAGGTAATTAACTGTTTTTCTCTTGCTGCTTTTAATATTCTCTCTTTGTCTTTTGCTCTTGATATTTTAATTATGATGTGTCTTTGTGTGGTCCTCCTGGAATTCCTCTTGTTTGGGGTTCTGTGCACTTCCTGGACTTGTAAGTGTATTTCTTTTACCAGTGGTAGAAGTTTTCAGTCATTATTTCTTCAAATATATTTTCAGTATCTGGCTCTTTCTCTCCTTCTGGCACCCCCACAATTCTGATGTTGGTATGCTTGAAGTTGTCCCAGAGGCTCCTTACACTATCTTCACATTTTGGATATTTTTTTCCTTTTATGTTTTCAGTTGAGTGTTGTCTGCTTTTTTGTATTTCTGACTTGATTCTTGCCTTCCTGTAGTCTGCTGTTAGGTTTCTGTATAATATTTTTTATTTCGGTCCGTGTATGTATAATTTCTAGTTGGTCCTTTTTCATCTCCTCTTGGGTCTTGTTAAATTTATCCATCTTTTCTAGGAAATTCTTGAGAAACCTTATAACCATGGTTTTGAACTCTATATTGAGTCATTTGGGTTCCTCCATTTCTTTCATTTGTGGTATGTTCTTTTGTCTCCACATTTTCACTATGCCGAGAGAACTTCTGTGTTGGAATCAGCCTTATGATGCAAGACTTGCAAAAGTGCAAAAGCCACTCTGTTGAACTTGGGAAGGGTGGAGTCTCATAGCTTAGTTACTGCCTTTCCTTCCAGTCATCCCTGCCCTATGTGCAAAGAGAGGGGCTCACAAAGACCCAGAGGAGCTGGGTCTCAAGTGTCTCTCTGTAAGGTTGCAGCCATTTCTGTGTGCACACACACGTGCTGTTAGACCGCTGCCTTTCCAATTCCCGTGTGCTTGGGACCCGTATGGGTCTGAGTCCCCATGATCACGGCTGAAATTCAGGTTCAGTGCAGTCAGAAGTGGCGCAGTTGGGAGGCTCTGTATCCCGTCCACTAGAGAGAGCCAGCAGCTCCATCAGCAGTCCATCCTCTCTGCCTGCATTGGTGTTCATGCCCCAGACTTCTGCCCTTTCGCGGCTCCCGTAAATTTCTGTGCACTCCTCCCTTTTCACAGTCCAGACTCCCCCCGAATGAGTCTCGCTCAGAGCTGGGTTCAATGCAATAAGATAAGGGGTTCAGTGCTGTGGGGAGTCCCCGTCTCCCTCCTGCCAGAAGAAGCCAGCCAGGCACACTGCTACCCACTCTCTCTACGCACATGTCTCTGTACCTCAGCTTTTTGCAGCTCCTCTGGGTCTCCGTGAGCCCCTCTCTTTCCTTCTAGTTGTAGAATTTCCACTCAGCCAGCTTTCCTGTGGTTCTGGGGGCTGTCCGTTCTTTTAGCTGTAGTTTTGAAATTGTTGTGCGAGCCAGCAGTTTAGAGGTTCACCTATGCTGCAATCTTCGTTTCTCCTACTTTTACATTTTTAAAGGATGCATTTCAAATGCAATACAAGGCATATTCAATTAATAGATTAAATTCTATCCTCTAGTCTTCATCCGAGGCAGAACTCAGATCAAAGTTTCAGTATTCTATCATTTCAATATATTCAGATATATGTTTTTATCCTTGGATTCAGTAAACTTTAAGTTTTTTAAGTTTCCATCCAAAAGGCCTGACTCAGAAACTTGACTTTTATTTTTTTCTCGACGTCAAATCCCCCATCTTTAAGCGTGGCGAAGATGAGACCTGTTAAAGTTGCTTTCTCTGGGAGTGGGCATCCATATTGGATCGCCAGGTGTCTCCCTTCCCCCACCTCCTCCTTGCTCTGGGGGGAAATTCAGTGATGGTCTGGCATCTTCTGTCTTTATTTTCATTACTATTTCAATTTTTATTTATTTTTATTATTTCAGGAAAGAAAAAGTTTTTTTTTTTTAAGATAAAGAATCATTGGCAGTTGCTTAGAAATTCCTTTAATCCTTTCTCCTTGGTTCAGCCTCATACAAGTGGTTTGAGCCTCCAACAAAATGAAACATTGGCTAAGCGCCAGCATCCGCCATGCACGCTGGGCAGCCGAGAGCAAAACCTTTCTTATCCCGCTCACAGGATGCTTGTCTCGCTCCGCCTCAAGCTCCAGCTCCTGCTCATCATGACGAGGTGAATCTTGATCAGGGAGGCTTTTGACTGGGGTGGCAGGAGCAACACGTGGAGGCAGAGGAGGCGCAGAGGGGGAGGTGGTGTCCTTAGAGATTCGCACCCTCCACTGGAGGCTCTCAGGCCGTGGCCACATCCCGCTTAGACATTCTCAAACGCTCCTGCGCTGGATCCAGCCATCACAGATGGAAGGGAGAAGAGGAATCTCCTCTGCACCTTCTGCCAATTTTCTGTCACCCAACTGCTTTCCGATCTTTCCCACGTTTCATCAACAACACGTAAGAAATCAGGAATCTGACCATGCTTCAGAGCATCCTTGAGCTGTGAGCATAGTTTCATTTTATTTATTTTAATAAATCTTTATTATTCAGATTATTATAATTCTTCTTCTTTTTTCCCCCCATAGCTCCCCTCCACCTGCCTCCCACTTCTCCCTCTGCTCTTACCTCCCCCCCATTGACCTCATCCACAGGTGTATGATTTTTGTCCAGTCTCTCCCTGCACCCCCCTCACCCCTTTTCCCCTGAGAATTGTCAGTCCACTCCCTTTCTGTGCTCTTGATTCTATTATATTCACCAGTTTATTCTTTTGATTAAATTTTTAATTCACTCAATTTTTACATTCACTTGTTGATAGATATGTATTTGTTGTTCATAATTTTTTACCTTTTAGCTTTTTCTTCTTCCTCTTCTTAAAGAGTGCCTTTCAGCATTTCATATAATACAGGTTTGGAGTTGATGAACTTCTTTAGTTTTTTTCTTATCTGTGAAGCTCTTTATCTGCCCATCAATTCTGAATGATAGTTTTGCTGGGTAGAGTATTCTTGGTTGTAGGTTCTTGCTATTCATCACTTTGAATATTTCTTGTCTCTCCGTCTGGCCTCGATAGGTTTCGTTGAGAAATCAGGTGGCAATTGTATGGGTGCTGCCTTATAGGTAATTAACTGTTTTTCTCTTGCTGTTTTTAATATTCTCTCTTTGTCTTTTGCTCTTTTACGAGTTTAATTCGTTCCATAACCTTGAGGCGTGGGATACTATGAGACACTCCAGTCACGGTAAACTGGTGAGTCGTGTGCGGCCAGTCCATCTGCGTGATTACTCCTATCTCAAATGTAGCTCGTATTTCAAAGCAAAAATCGCTTGCTCGACAGCTTGTATCTCAAAATTCTTGTATGTTAGGGCACTCGTATCTCAAGGTACCACTGTATTTTAATTATGACGTGTATTGGTGTAGTCCTCCTTGGATTCCTTTTGTTTGGGTTCTGTGTGCTTCCTGGACTTGTAAGTCTATTTCTTTTACCAGGTGGCAGAAGTTTTCAGTCATTATTTCTTCAAATAGGTTTTCAGTATCTTGCTCTCTCATTTCTTCTGGCACCCCCACAATTCTGATGTTGGAATGCTTGAAGTTGTCCCAGAGGCTCCTTACACTATCTTCACGTTTTGGATTTTTTTTTCTTTTTCCGTTTCCAGTTGAATGTTTTCTAATTCTTTATATTTCTAATTTTTGACTTGATTCTTGCCTTCCTCTAGTCTGCTGTTAGGTCTCTGTGTAATTTTTTTATTTCAGTGAGTGTATGTTTAATTTCTAGTTGGTCCTTTTTCATCTCCACTTGGGTCTCGCTAAGTTTATCCATCTTTTCTAGGAAATTTTTGAAAAACCTTATAAGCATAGTTTTGAACTCTATATCCAGTCGTTTGTTTTCCTCCATTTCTTTTGTTTTTGATCTTGTCCTTCGTCTCTGCATTTTCACTGCTTCTCTGAGTTGGTAGAGTAGCTTTGTGTTGTAAGTGTCCTATATGGCCCATTGGCTCAGCCTCCCCAATTACTTGAGGTGGACATTCTTAGTGCACCCCTTTGTGGGATGTATGTACAGTCTTGTTGTAGTTAAGTCTTCATTATTGTTGGCATCACTGGGGGGAATTGACCTTCGGGCCTGTTGGCTGCGAGGATTAATTGTGTCTACGCCACAAGAACTTCTGTGCTGGAATCAGCCTTATGATACAAGATTTGCAAAACTGCAAAAGCCTCTGTGTTGAGCTTGAATGGGGTGGAGTTTCAGGGCTTAGCAAACCGCCTTGGCTTCCAATCAGCCTCGCCCTATGTGGCCCCTGGGTCTCACGTGTCTTTTGGCAAGGTTGCTGCCCTTTCTGTGTGCATACGTGTGCATGCCTCTAGACCACTGCCTTTTCGGCTCCCCAGCGCTCTGGTACTCATATGGGTCTGGGTCCCCAAGGACTAACCCAAAACTGTGGTTCAGTGTAGTTAGAAGTGGCCCACTTGTGAAAGCCAGCAGCACCATCAGCAGTCCGTCCTCTGCTTGCATTGGTGTACGCACCCAAGACTTCTACCCTTTCGCAGCTCCCTAAATTTTCGTGCACTCCTCCCTTTTCACAGTCCAGACTCCCCCGATATGAGTCTCACCCTGGGGTTCAATGCAGTAAGATAAGGGATTCAGTGCTGTGGGGAGTCTCCATCTCCCTCCCACCAGAGGAAGTCAACCAGGCACTCCGCTGCTCGCTCTCTCCATGCACACGTCCCTGCACCTCAGCCTTTTACAGCTACTCTGGGTCTCCATGTGCCCCTCTCTTTCCTTCTAGTTGTAGAATTTCCACTCAGTCAGCTTTTCTGTGGTTCTGGGTGCTGTCCGTTTTGTCTTTTGGGTGTAGTTTTGAAATTGTTTTGCGAGGCAGCAGTTTAGGGACACCTCTACCGCCCTCTTTGTTCCTCCTACTTTTACATTTTTAAAGGATGCATTTCAAATGAAATACAAGGAATATTCAATTAATAGATTAAATTCTATCCTCTAGACTTCATCCGAGGCAGAACAATGTTTCAGTATTATATCATTTCAATATATTCAGATATACGTTTTTATCCTTTGATTCTGTAAACTTCAAAGATTTTAAGTTTCCAGCCAAAAGGCCTGGCTCAGAAGCTTGGACTGGCATCTACTGTCTTTATTTTCATTATTATTTCAATTTATTTGTTTTTATTTTTATATTTTCAGGAAAGAAAAAGGTTTTTTAAGATAAAAAATCATTGGCAGTTGCTGAGAAATTTCTTTAATCCTTTCTCCTTGGTGCAGCCTCAGACAAGTGGTCTGAGCCTCCAACAAAATGAAATATAAAGTCACTTTCTGCCGAGCTCCTGCATCCACCATAAAGGCTGGGCAGCCGTGAGCAAAACCTTTCTTATCCCACTAACAGGATGCTTGTCCCGCTCGCCTCAAACTCCAGCTCCTGCTCATCATGACGAGGTGAATCTTGATCAGGGGGCTTTGACTGGGGTCCCAGGAGCGACACGTGGAGGCGGAGGAGGCACAGAGGGGGAGGTGGTGTCCTTAGAGATTCGCACCCTCCACTGGAGGCTCTCAGGCCGTGGCCACATCCCGCTTAGACATTCTCAAACGCTCCTGCACTGGATCCAGCCATCACAGATGGAAGGAGGAAGAGGAATCTCCTCTGCACCTTCTGCCGAGTATCGGTCACCCAACTGCTTCCCGATCTTTCCCACGTTTCATTAACAACGCGTAAGAAATCAGGAATCTGACCACGCTTCACAGAGCATCCTTGAGCTTTGCACATAGTTTTATTTTTTTATTTTAATAAATCTTTATTGTTCAGATTATTACAATTCTTCTTTTTCCCCCCATAGCTCCCTCCACCTGATTCTCCACCCCTCCATCTGCCCTTACCTCCCCACATTGTCCTCATCCACAGGTGTATGATTTTTGTCCAGTCTCTTTTGCACCCCCCTCACCCCTTTTCCCCTGAGAATTCTCAGTCCACTCCCTTTCTGTGCTTCTGATTCTATTCTATTCACCACTTTATTCTGTTCATTAGATTTTCAATTCACTTGATTTTCAGATTCACTTGTTGATAGATATGTATTTGTTGTTCATAATTTTTACCTTTACCTTTTTCTTCTTCCTCTTCTTAAAGAGTGCCTTTCAGCATTTCATATAATACTGGTTTGGAGTTGATGAATTCCTTCAGCTTTTTCTTATCTATGCAGCTCTTTATCTGCCCTTCAATTCTGCATGATAGCTTTGCTGGATAAAGTATTCTTGGTTGTAGGTTCTTGCTGTTCATCACATTGAATATTTTTTGCCACTACCGTCTGGCCTGCATAGTTTTTGTTGAGAAATCAGATGACAGTCGTATGAGTGCTCCCTTGTAGGTAATTAACTTTTTTTTTCTCGCTGCTTTTAATATTCTCTTTCTCTTTTGCTCTTGGTATTTTAATTATGATGAGTCTTGATGTGGTCTTCTTTGGATACCTTTTAAACGGGGTTCTGTTTGCCTCCTGGATTTGTAAGTCTATTTCTTTCACCAGATGTGGGAAGTTTGCAGTCATTATTTCTTTAAATAGGTTTTCAGTATCTTGCTCTCTCTTCTTCTGGCACCCCTACAATTCTGATGTTGGTATGCTTGAAGTTGTCTCAGAGGCTCCTTACACTATCTTCACATTTTTGGATTCTTTTTTCTTTTTGCTTTTCCATTTGAGTGTTTTCTGATTCTTTATATTTCTAATGTTTTACTTGATTCTTGTCTTTCTGTAGTCTACTGTTAGGTCTCTTTGTAATATTTTTTATTTCAGTGAGTGTAAGTTTAATTTCTAGTTGGTCGTTTTTCATCTCCTCTTGGGTCTTGCTAAATTTATGCATCTTTTCTAGGAAATTCTTGAAAAACCTTATAAGTGTGGTTTTGAACTCTATATCCAGTCATTTGTTTTCCTCCATTTCTCTCATTTGTGACTGTTCCTTTGTCTCCACATTTTCACTATGCCAGGAGAATTTCTGTGCTGGAATCAACCTTATGATGCAAGACTTGCAAAACTGCAAAAGACTCTCTGTTCAGCTTGGATGGGGTGGAGTCTCAGGTCTTAATGGACTGCCTTGGCGTCTAGTCAGCTCTGCCCTCCATGGCCCTGGGGTCTCACGTGTCTCTGTGTAAGCACTGGAGCAGTCCCTGTGCGCACGCTCAGTGCCTCCAGATATCTGCCTTTCCAGTTCCCTTGTGCTCTGGGACCCATATGAGTCTGGGTCTCCAGGGTCTTCCCAGAAACTGAGGTTCAGTGCCGTTAGAAGTGGCGCAGTTGGGAGGCTCTGT
>JAAGEH010001586.1:0-12575 GCA_011751065.1 Lasiurus cinereus
AAACACCAATCAGAAAGGATTTATGCACCCCTATGTTCATAGCAGCATAATTTACAATAGCCACAATTTGGAAACAGCCTAGGTGCCCATCAGCAGATGAGTGGATCAGAAAACTGTGATACATCTACACAATGGAATTCTATGCAGCCATTAAAAAGAAGGAATTCTTACCATTTGCAGCAACCTGGTTGGAACTGGAGAGCCTTATGCTTAGTGAAATAAGCCAGTCAATGAAGGAGAAGCATCACATGATCGCACTCATTGGGGGATAATAAAGAACATTATAAACTGATGAACAAAAGGATAGATACAGAGACAGTAAAGCTTCAAACAGACTGTGAAATTACAGCAGGAAGATTAAAGTTAGGTGAGGTAGATAAGAGATCAATCAAAGGACTTGTATGCATGCATATAAGCATAACCAATGAACATAGACACTGGGGGGTTGGGGTATGCCTGGGAGGGAGGGGGGGCAATGGGGAGATATGTATAAAAATTAATAAAAAAATGTTTAAGTCACAAAAAAATTATGGTAAAAAAAAAAACATTTGCCTTATAGTTTATATGTATCACAAAACATTTTTCTCAAGAAGCTAGATACATTATGTTACTCATTCTAAGGTGAAAAGTTGAAATATAATGTTCATATTCCTATCATAAGTATAAGAGTTAGATTAAAAACTGTATTCACAAAAACAGATCTGAGTGAGCTGGCTCCCAGGTTATTAGGCTGGGAGCTGCCACATGTTGGAAATAGGCACGCAAAGATCTTTGCGTTAAAGGAACCCATGTCCCCATTTCCTGGAAATATGTCATTCAGGCTGATCTCCAGAGAAAAGTATCATATTGTTTCCCTTTTTAAATATCCGTTCAAATAAACTGACAAAATAAATTCTTACTGTTCCATCAATAGCAGGCAATGATCAAACAAAATTCTGAAAGTATGTGTCAAGATGGAAAGACCGAAGGTGATTTAAACTCATGGACAGTTTTTTCCTATAAAAATACTTTAGGAATTTGATATACTGCACCTACATATGTCACACTTTCTGGGTGTTTTGATATTAAGAAAATACATTTTTTTCAGCTCACCTTCATACAGCTAAAAATGTTTATATCATTTAAATCCTCATTTTTATTATATATTGAAATTTAAAGAACAGAAAACAAAAAAAAACATAATACAATGCAAAGGCTAATGTTTGACAGAAAACTCTTCTGGCTGCCATGTCTGAATTGACAAGTTAAAAGGCAAAATAATATTGATTAACTGCCTTTACATCCTAGCAGGTATCTAGTCAATAATATTCACTGAAGGCCATTGTGTGCAAGGCACTTTTCTTCTTTCCCCAATTTCCTACTTGGCTCTCTGCAGAAAGGAAGGGAGGTAGACCACAGTTTCTGACACTTCTAAACACTTTGCACATACAAAAAAAGTTTTCCTTGCAGTGTGCAAGTATTATTTCATCAATATTCTCTTCAAGGTTATCCATTGGATTTCTCAAAATATTTGTTTTACTAAAAATGGATATTTGTAGAATTCCAGGCATAAAGTAAGATTCCAAATAACTACACAGGGATTTAAAAATCATCTGTATTTTCAATAAACAAACAAAAAAAAATGATGTAGACAGGAACTTTCCAAGAGAAGAAACAGATTTTATAGGGATTTAGTTTTAGCATAACACTTACAGATTAGAAGATGCAATTTCCAAAATATTTGGTACAGAATAAGAAACTGATGAAACACATTTTACTATCCATTGTAGGGACCTATAGTTATAGCACAAAAATAATACTTTATTTTTATAAAGTATCAATGCTTTAATATTGAAACAGAATATGGGGACATGTAACTACTTCATTTCAAAAGGAATACCACAAAGAGCAACTTTAATAAAGTGACATTTCAAAAAGTTGTATGCTTTGAAATTTGTATCTATATTTTAGTATAACATACTGCCATTTCATGTTTTAGTGTATGGCATACTTTTTGTGCTTAATAAACTATTTTAATTTAGTAGAGAAAGGTAATTTTGTATTGTCTATAAAGAAATTAGTTTCATATTATAGACTAGTATTTTTCAATTAAATCTTTATTATTCATATTATTATATTTGTTTCTCTTTTGTCCCCTCCTTAGCTCCCCTCCACCCGGCTCTCCACCTCATTGACCTCATCCATAGGTGTATGATTTTTGTCCAGTCTCTCCCTGCAACCCCTCACCCTTTTCCCTCTGAGAATTATCATTCCACTCCCTTTCTGTGCTCCTGATTCTATTATATTCAACAGTGTATTCTGCTGATCAAATTTTTAATCTTCTTAAAGAGTACCTTTCAGCATTTCAAATAATACTGGTTTGGAGTTGATGAACTCCTTTAGCTTTTTCTCATCTGTGAAGCTCTTTATCTGCCATTCAATTCTGAATGATAGCTTTGCTGAATAGAGTATTCTTGGTTATAGATTCTTGCTATCCATCACGTTGAATATTTCTTGCCCCTCCCATCTGGCCTGCATAGTTTCTGTTGAGAAATCAGCTGACAATCCTATGGGTGCTCCCTTGTTTTTCTCTTGCTGCTTTTAATATTCTCTCTTTGTCTTTTGCTCTTAGTATTTTAATTATGATGTGTCTTGATGTAGTCCTTTTTGGATTCCTTTTATATGGGGGCCCGTGTGCTTCCTGGACTTGTAAGTCTATTTCTTTCACCAGATGTGGGAAGTTTTCAGTCATTATTTCTTCAAATAGATTTTCAGTATCTTGTTCTATCTCTTCTTCTGGCACCCCCACAATTCTGATATTGGTACGCTTGAAGCTGTCCCAGAGGCTTCTTGCATTTCTTCACATTTTTGGATTCTTCTCTCTTCTTGCTTTTCCAGTTGAGTGTTTTCTGATTCTTAATATTTCAAACTTTTGACTTGATTCTTGCCTTCCTCTAGTCTGCTGTTAGGTCTCTGTATAATATTTTTTATTTCAGTCAGTGCATGTTTAATTTCTAGTTGGTTCTTTTTCATCTCTAATTGGTCCCTTTTCATCTCCTCTTGGGTCTTGCTAAATTTATCCATCTTTTCTAAGATATTCTTGAAACTCCTTAAAACCGTTGTTTTGAACTCTATATCCAGTCGTTTGTTTTCCTCAATTTCTTTTGTTTGTGATCTCTTCCTTTGTCTTGGCATTTTCATTATGCCAGAGAACTTCTGTATTGGATTTGGCCTTATGATACCAGACCTGCAAAACTGCAAAAGCCTCTCTGTTGAGTTTGGGATGGATGGAGTCTCAGGGCTTAACGAACCACCTTGCCTTCCAGTCGACCACGCCCTCTATGGTCCCTGGGTCTCACGTGACTCTGGGTATTCACTGGAGTGGTCCCTGTATGCATGCACAGTGCCTCTAGACCCCTGTCTTTACGGCTCCCCTGCACTCCGGGACCATATGAGTCTGGGTCCCCAGGGTTTCGCCCAAAACTGGGGTTTAGTGGAGTTAGAAGTGGCACAGTTGGGCGGCTCTGTCTCCTGTCACTTGTGAAAGCCAGCAGCT
This sequence comes from Lasiurus cinereus, assembly GCA_011751065.1. Lineage (NCBI taxonomy): Eukaryota > Metazoa > Chordata > Mammalia > Chiroptera > Vespertilionidae > Lasiurus > Lasiurus cinereus. The sequence continues at coordinate 3,536 of JAAGEH010001586.1, forward strand.
CAATTAGCAGTTGGTCCTCTGCGTGCAGTGCTGTGCGCTCCACCAGACTTCTGCCCTTTCGCGGCTCCCCTAAATTTCTGTGCACCTCTCCCTTTTCATAGTCCAAAATCCCCCCATATAGATTCACCTGGATCTGGGGTTCACTGCCATAGGATAAGGGTTCAATGCAGTTGGGAATCTCTGTTTCCCTCCCGCCAGAGAAAGCCAGCCTGATACTCTAGCACCCGTTCTCTCCACGTGCGCCTCTCTATACCTCAACTTTTTGCAGCTCCTCTGGGTCTCCGTGAGCCCCTCTCTTTCTTTCTAGTTGTAGAATTTCCATTTAGCCAGCTTTCCTGTGGGTCTGGATGCTGTCCAGTTTGTCTTTTAGTTGTAGTTTTGAAATTGTTGTGTGAGCCAGCAGTGTAGGTGTTTACCTATGCTGCCATCTTGGATTCTCTGCAGTCAGACTAGTACTTTTTAACCCCAGCACAACTTCTGAAGAATTCCTTCAAAGGATAAAAATTATATTCTATTTTATATATATATCACACATATAATTAAGATAACCACAAAATCCTCATTGTAAGTCCCAACTCTTTGTGTTTTCTATAATATTCACTCAATTAAAAATCATGTGGGTGTTTTTGTATTATAAAGACAATTTAAAATACAGTTATTTTATATGCTTGGTTAAAACATCCATCGTGAATTTTCAGCTTTATATTCAGATGTTTATATTATGATGATATAAACTATCTGCATGAGTCATCATAAAAAGCTTACTCATATGTATTTAAAATATGATTTTAAGTTCATGGATGTATATTAATTCTGAAAGATTAAAAATGGATTCTATTTTATGGCTACAAACAGAATCATAAGTGAATATTTCATTTTGTAGAAAATAGTTGGCCAATGTGCATATTCCATGACTTTGAAAATGATGAATTCTAAAAAAGGTTATTTTTTCACTAAGAAAATGTCCTTTTAGTGAAACATCAGAAGGACAAACAATCCACACTTTTCTTATTCAATTAAAAGTCAATGAGAGAGGGGAGATATTAAATCTTATTACCCAAATGTGTACATAGCATGTCAGCTGCAAAGCTCCGGAATGTTCACTTAAATTTTAATTGATTATTTAAATGATCAAGTATAGAAGTTGTGAGTTTTCTGTAAATCTTGCTTAAAACTGGAGTTATGTGAACAGGGTTCCCCCACTGCTTAAAATAATGCCTCTGCTAAAATAAAATTGTACTTTAAACTGAAATAGTGAGGGAATGTGGTCTCTCCCTAGACCTTGGCAACAGCTCGCCCCTGGGTAGCATGGTTGCTGGCTATGTTGTTGATAATTGATTTTATTTAGTTCCTGAAATACAATTATAGAAAGGTAGATGATTCTTTCCAGGAATATATTTAATACTTTTCAACAAAGTAAAAGACTCCTTGCAATACATTCTCATTTACCTGGAAGAAAGAAAGGGAGAAAAGGAAGGCAAAACAGGCAGGTAGAAGCTCTCTATACTCAAATGAAGAAGTGCTCTTCAGGTTTTTCTCTAGCTATAGTGTATCCAAAATGCAAATGTTTTAGCTTTAAAGCAGTGGTTCCCAACCTTCCTAAGGCCACGACCCTTGCATACAGTTCCTCATGTGGTGGTGACCCACAACCATGAAGTTTTGCTATTGTTATGCATCGTGATGTAAATATCTGCATTTTCTGATGGTCTTAGGCGACCCCTGTGAAAGGGTTCTTCGACCCCCAAAGGGGTCATGACCCACAGGTTGAGAACCGCTGCTTTAAAGAATATTGCTATTAAAACATTTTACCGGTGCTTGGCCGGTGTGGTTCAGTGGTTGAGTGTTGACCTATGAAGCATGAAGTCAAAGTTCAATTCCTGGTCAGGGCACATGTCAGGGTTGGAGGCTCAATCCGCAATGGAAGGTGTACAGGAAGCAGCCTATGAATGATTTCCTCTCATCATGGATATTTGTATCTCTCTCTCTCTGAAATCAATAAAAATATATTAAAAAAAAAAACATTTTATTGCCACTTTTCTCCCAATAGTTATTTGTAGATTTACAAACAGCAATATACTGTATTAGTTTCCCTTTTTTCTGCCTTCTACCTTCAGATTAGGAAAGCTTAAGTTTTGAAATAAAAGAATATTATATCCTTTGTAAATTTTCTGTGATTATTTTCAGGATTCTCCAATCTTATTAACTAATATTTCTTTCAATTCCTGTAATACCCTATTAAAATATTTTAGCAAAAATAATGAGCAATGTGCATGCAAAATTCTGAGGACTGAATTTAAATTATAAATTGAATTTTTTTTTCTTTCACCATGTTTCTATAGTTTATTAAGTGCCCATAATTTTATGGACATGATACCATGTATGTGACTATGTTAACTAATTCACCCTCACAATACTTAGTGAGATGGGTTAAATACTTTAGTCTCAGAACAATAAAATCATGGGCTCAAAATTACATAGCAAATAAATATCAGACGCCAAGCCTGTATCATTTCAAAAACAGCATATACCACCCTCTGCACCTGTGACCTGTGCTTATGTTTCTCTAACTGCAGATAACAGGACAACATAAAGTTGATGATGATGATGGATGATGATACTTGGAATCCCAAAAATGAGCAAAATTGAACTGAGCCTGGAAGGCAATTTCACTGGGTTCCTTTCCAAAATGTGACTAAAAGGATTTGAGGACATGCATGTGTGCAAAAACTCTCCTCTGTTTATGTTTTGTTCATAATACATTAATTTAAAACCCATTTATAGAGTGGGTGAGGTGTCATAACCCTGAATTACATTTCCTAATTTTACCCTTTTCGGGGCAATTGTAAAACCCACCAGTTTAGCAATGGGTATGGAGGGAAAAGAGTGCTCCCTGCAGCTGCAGCTGACTTCTGGCAGACTAGGAAAACAACTGTGTTGGCAGCTTAATCAGGCATCTGGAACTGTCGGTGAATTAGTTTGAGTACTGATCTTCTAGTTAGCCTTTAAACACTCTGCATTTGATTTCCTTCATAATAAAGCGAATTTAACTCTTTGAATGATTATGGTTAGGAGTTATGAAACCCTCTCTAAATTAATCAATAAAACTCTAACAAAATATAAAAGAAATAACAAGTGCTTGGCTTTCTTAAGAGCAAATTCTAGTGGGGGTAGGGGGAGGAATGGTGGTGGAATAGACAGACGTGTCTGGAGCCTTATTGCTGGGCAGAGGGAGAGAGAGCAGCTGAGAGTGGCACTGGGAGGGTTTGTTGGCAAGTTAAGAGTCAGTTATCCTCCAGTAGAAGGTGGGAGACTGCTGGACGGGGCTCCCCTGACCAGGCAGCCCCATTGCCACAGGGTTTTTGTCTGCCAGAGCCACCAGCATGAACGTGGAGAACGCGCCATCTTGCAGGGGGAAGTGGATGTCTACGGCAGTCTGAAATGCTACAGATGCAGCACCCATCAAACAGCTGGGGGACCCAGAACACCGCTCTCCAATCGGCATAGACACTCAGACTCAGAGGAGCTCCACACACCATACAGAAAGGTCAGATTTCGCCTGGGATAAGGTGAGGTCTCCTGTCCGGAAGAACAGAGACACACACACTGTGAGAACTATACTTGGGGAAAGCTGCTCTAAAGAGAAATCCACAGAATTGGGGCAGGGTATGATCCCTAAATGTGGAAAGGAACCCTCAGAACTATTAAGAGAGGCGAGCTCTAGAAAGCAAGATTTTTTGACCTGAGGCAGAAGGACAGACTGGGAGTTATTACAGTGTCCCGGCTGCTTGAACAGGAGCGGGAAAGGGAGAGAGCACAGACAGCACTCTCCTGTTCAGACCTTGGCTTCTGATTGCTAAGCCCAATACATAGGATCATGCAATTGGAGACATCCTGAGAGACTGCAGGGGAAGGGTGTTTTTCTGGAACCTGGGGATTGGAGCATAGAGTAACCATCAGAGAATCACCTCTGGGGCAACCCATCCCCACAAACTGATATTGAGAACCACAGAGTAACAGGATCTACTACTACTAGACAGGTCCTGTGCTTAGTCTCAGAGGTCAATTTCAAAACACTGCCACCCAGTGGATGACTCACAAAATGACTCTCATATACATAATCACAAAAGAATAAGGAGATTAAGACACACCTCACCAGTAGAAGACAAGGAACTGCAATACCCTCCCGACTGGGAAACAGGAGTGCCAAAAAGAACAAGAGTAGAAGTGAATGACCTCCACTACTGCCTATTCTATTTTTTTTATTTTGTATATTTTTCCATATGTTAATTAAGAAACTATTTTTTTTTCTTTTGCCCCAATTGATTTTACCTTTTTATTATTACATTTTTATTTTCAACTAGTATTATTACTACTACTATTTTACCTTTTTGGGAAAAAAAAACAAGTGTCATTGTATTTGCTCTTAATTTTACTTTGGGATTAGAGTTCCACATTCTATTTTCATCTTCCCTTTAGCATAATTTTACTCTATCTCAATTCTACCTTTATGTCAACACTCTCTTCCTAACTTCCCCCATTTTATTGTCTTGTTTCTCTTTCCATTTTCCAACTTTAGATTCTACCTACTCTTTCTCTTTACCTGGTTAAAACTTCAGCCCACTTATATATCTAATTTAAAATCCCCTACTCCAAGTCCATACAAACCTCTCTCTTCTTGTCTTCAATATTCAAAAAATTGTTTTTCTTTATGTCCTTTTGTTTTTGTTTGCCTGAATGGTGATTATATCGATTTTTTATACTTTTATGTGAGATTGTTTTCGCTTATTCTACCTGTTTTATTTTGCTTTTTGTTTGCATGGTTTTGGTTTGTTTTTTTACCTCTCTTTTCCCTCGCCTCTCTTGATATTGGTTGTTTTTTGTAGTTTATATTAATCTTCAGGTAATTGCTGCCAGCATTTCTTGAGATTAGTGGCTGTTCTATTGAGTTTCTTCTTCACATCTATAACTTGTTCTCTCTTGTTCTCTTTCTTTACTCTCTGACTTTTTTTTCTTTCTCTTTTCTTCTTCTTCTTTTCTATTTTATTTTATTTTTTTCTCCCTTCTCCCAATTTGATTTTGGCACTTCTTTCTTTTTTTTTTTCTCATTTTTCTCTTCTTCTTTCTCTACTTCTCCCTAATTTGTCTTTAATGGTGGTCACCTTAGTTGTGGTCATTAACATTGTGAATATATTTCTGTTCAGACCTTGTGTGTTGTAGCTGGTAGTATTGTAGTTTGTGCCTTTAAATCATATAGGAGAGAGAATTACATAACCAGACACCGGAGAAGAAAGACCATGGGCAAAAGAAGATACAGCCCGCATATGACAGGAAAGCAGGTATCATCATAAAAGGAAGTAAACAAAATAGAAGAAGAAATAGACCTGCCAGAGAAAGAGTTCAGAAAAATGGTCATAAGGTGGCTGAAAAGAATGGAAGACAAAATCGACATTGTGAGTAAGAGCCAAGAGGAAATGAAGAAGAGCCAAAGGGAAATAAAGAAGAAGCAAGAAGAAATAAAGAATAATCAAGAGGAAATGAAAAATGACATCACTGCTATAAAGAACTCAATAGAAAGCATCAAAAATAGAATATAAGAATCAGGGGACTGTATCAGTGAGCGAGAATATAAGGTAGGAAAAAATACCCAAGTACAACACCTTCTAGAAAAAAAATTAAAAAGCAAAAGGAGAGCCTAAGAGAACTTTGCGATAACACAAAACAAAATAACATCCACATAATTGGGGTTCCAGAAAGAGTGGAAACTAAGCAAAGAATAGAAAATCTATTTGAAGAAATAATGACAGAAAACTTACCCAAGAATACTGTACCCAGCAAGGTTTTCAATCAAAATTGAAGATGAAATCAGGAGCTTCACAGACAAAAAAGGACTAAGGGAATATATTACCACCAAACCAGCAATGCAAGAAATGTTAAAGGGTCTGCTGTATAAAAAAAAGAAATAGGAAGCAAAGAAGGAACTCAGGGGTAAAGACTAAAAATGGTGACAGGTAAGTACCTACCAATAATAACTTTAAATGTAAATGGATTAAATGCTCCAATCAAAAGACATAGGGTGACCGATTGGATAAAAAAAACATAACCCATATATCTGCTGTCTACAAGAAACCTACCTCAGAAAAAGAGATGCACACAGATTGAGGGTGAAGGGATGGAAGATGGTTTCAGGCAAATGGAAATGAAAAGAAAGCTGAGGTTGCAATACTTATATCTCACAAATTAGATCTTAGAGTGAAGGACATAACAAGAGATAAAGAAGGTTACTTCATAATACTAAAGGAAACAATCCAACAAGAAGAAATAACTCTGGTAAATATATACGCACCCAATATAGGAGCACCTAAATACATAAAAAAAAAACTCCTGGAGGATATCAAGGGAGAGATTGACAGCAATACAATCATAGTAGGAGAGTTTAATACCCCACTGTCACCACTGGACAAATCCTCTAAACAAAAAATCAGCAAAGAAACATCAATCCTAAATGACTCACTATACCAGATGGAATTAATTGACATCTTCAGAACATTTCACCCCAAAGCCACAGAATATACATTTTCTCCAGTGCACATGGGTCATTTTCAAAGATAGACCATATGTTGGGTCATAGGAAAAGTCTCTTCAAATTCAATAAGATAGAAATCATATCAAGCATTTTCAGATCACAGTGGCATAAAACTGAAAGTCAACTACAATAAAAACAATACAAAGAAATCAAATACATGGAGACTAAACAGCGTGCTATTAAACAACGACTGGGTAACCAGAGAGATCAAGGAAGAAATAAAAAACATCATGGCAACAAATGACAATGACAACACAACAATACAAAATTTATGGGACACAGTGAAAGCAGTCGTGAAAGGGAAGTTCATAGCTCTCCAAGCCTACGAAAAAAATCAGTAAACAATGGTAATAAATTTCCTCACCCTACATCTCAAAGACCTAGAAAGAGAGCAACAAGAAAAGCCCAATGTATGCAGAAGGAAGGAAATAGTAAAGTTCAGAGCGGAGATAAACAACATGGAGACCAAAGAAACAATTCAAAAGATCAACAAAACCAAGAGCTGGTGCTTTGAAAGGATAAACAAGATTAATGGACCTCTAGCCAGGCTCACCAAGAAGCAAAGAGAGAAGACCCAAATAAACAAAATCAGAAATGAAAGAGGAGAAATAACAACAGACCCTGCCGAAATACAAAGAATTGTTAAAAAATACTATGAACAACTCTATTCCAACAAATTGGACAACCTGCAAAAAATGGAAATATTCCTAGAAAAATATAACCTTCTAAAACTCAATCAGGAAGAATCTAAACCGCTTAATAGTCCACTAACTATAGAAGAAATTGAAGCAGTAATCAAAAAGCTTCCAGCAAACAAAAGCCCGGGACCAGATGGCTACACGGGAGAGTTTTACCAAACATTCAAGGAAGAATTAAAACCTATCCTCCTCAGACTACTCAAAAATATTTAAGAAGAAGTAACACTTCCATACACCTTCTATGAAGCCAGCATCACCCTAATACCAAAACCAGATAAAGACAACACAATGAAAGAGAATTATAGGCCAATATCTCTCATGAACATAGATGCCAAATCCTCAACAAAATTCTAGCAAATCGGATCCAGCAATACATCAGAAAGATCATACAGATAGACCAAGAAGGATTCATCCCAGGAATGCAAGGATGGTACAATATCTGCAAATCAATAAACGTGATACATCACATAAACAAATTGAGAGATAAAAATCACATAGTCATATCAATTGATGCAGAAAAAGCATTTGACAAAATCCAATATCCTTTCTTGAAAAACACTCTCAGCAAGGTGGGAATAGAAGGATCCTACCTCAACATCATAAAAGCCATATATGATAAACTCACAGCTAACATCATACTCAATGGGCAAAAACTAAAACTATTTCCCCTAAGAACAGGAACAAGACAGGGATGCCCACTCTCACCTTTCCTGTTCGACATAGTACTGGAAGTATTGGCCATTGCAATTAGACAATAAGAAAAAATAAAAGGCAGACAAATTGGAAAAGAAGAAGTAAAGCTGTCTTTATTTGCAGATGACATAATACTGTACATAAAAAACCCGAAGGACTCCATCCAAAAACTACCTGACTTAATAAATGAATTTGGCAATGTAGCAGGATACAAAATTAATGCCAAGAAATCTGTGGCCTTTCTATACACTAATAGTGAAATTACAGAAAGGGACACTCAAAGAGCAATACCATTTACCATCGCATCAAAAAAATTAAGATACCTAGGAATAGACCTGATTAAGGAGGTAAAGACCTATATTAAGAAAACTACAGGACACTGAAAAAAAGAGATAGAGGAAGATGTAAAAAGATGGAAGACTATACTATGCTCATGGATTGGAAGAATCAACATCATTGAAATGTCCACACTACCCAAAGCAATCTATATATTCAATGCACTACCCATTAAAATACTAATGACATATTTCACAGACCTAGAAAGAACTCTCCAAAGATTCATCTGGAACAAAAAAAGACTGCAAATAGCCTCAGCAATCCTGATAAAAAAAGAATAAAGTAGGTGTAATCTCAATATCAGATTTCAAGCTATATTACAAAGCAACTGTTCTCAAAACAGCCTGGTACTGGCACAAGAACAGACATATAGACCAATAGACTAGAATAGAGAATCCAGATATCCACCCAAACCACTATGCTCAATTAATATTTGACAAAGGAGGCATGGACATACAATGGAGCCAAGACAGCCTTTTCAATAAATGGTGTTGGGAACATTGGACAGATACATGAAAAAAAAAAAAAAAAAGAAACTGGACCACCAACTTACACCAAATACAAAAATAAACTCAAAATGGATACAGGACTTAAACATTAGAAGGGAAACCATAAAAATACCAGAGGAATCCACAGGCAGCACAATCTCAGATATATGCCGAAAGAACTTCTTCACTGATACTGCTCCAAAGGCAATGGAAGCTAAGGAAAAAATAAACAAATGGGACTA
>JAAGEH010000063.1:0-115994 GCA_011751065.1 Lasiurus cinereus
TGGGGGGTTGGGGGGCTGGGTGGCCTGGGCTGGGTGTCTGACCCTTGTCTGCTGGCTTCTGCCCTCCAGGGTCAGCAGGCGGGCGTGAGCAGGCAGGCCTGTGCTCCCCACCTCCCTGCAATTCCAGAACCCCTCACGCATGCCCCCCCAGCCCCCCAGTCCCACCCCAGCTGCGTGCGCACGCCCCGGGCACAGAGATGAGCCAGGCGGTTCTGCTGGGGGACGGGTGACCCCTATGGAGCCTTTTAAGAGTTTGGGGAGCAGTGAGCCAACCTGGGGGGAGGGGGCTGCAGAGGAGGGGCCTGTCTGAGAACTGAACCAGGAGCCGCGCGCAGAATGGGGTCCGGGGTCGGGGCGCGGACCCTGGGGACTTTCCTGTCCTGTCCCCCGAGGCTCGCTCACTCGCGTTGGCATCCACTTCGTGGTGAAGCCGCTTCCGCCTTCACCGCCGATCTCGCCTCCCCCTCCGCCCGGGCCCGTGCCGAGCGCGGCCGGCTCTTCTCCTCCGTCTTATCTCCTCCGTCTTATCTCACATCGCGGGCCCCCGCCCGTGGGAGCGGAGCTATCTCCCCATCGGCCTGAAGCCCAGCACCGATGGGCTTATCGGGGAGCAGACAGCCCGCACTCCCCAAGCCCAGGCCGGGACGGGCGGGGTCCCCCTGCGTGGTTATTCCAGTCCCGCCGGCCGCTCGGAGGGCGCCTGTCACCCCAGAAACCGGCTGGTTCTGCACCCCTTGGTTGCTGCTCCTGTGTGTGGGGGGAGGACAGAGATTCCAGGGGACAGCGGGCAAAAGCGGTGAGAGGGGGCTTCCTGGCCAGTGACAGGCCGGGCGGGCGGGACTCTCGATGGGCAGTGAGGTGGCTGATCTTCCCGGAGAGCGGGCAGCCCTGGGGTGGGCGGCACTGGGGGTGGGGGGTGGGGATGGGGTGGGGGTGGGGATGGAAGGGTGTACAACGCACAGCCGGTGGGAATGTCCCTCCGGTCGTCAGAACACACAGTGGCGGTCAGCAGCGCGGTGAGCGCGTCTGTGGCTGGTGGGGAGCCGGACGCTGGGTGTCCGCCCCGAACGAGCCAACACGCCCGCAGCCCCAGGCTGGAGCCCCTGCTCGGAGCCGGGACCGGGCCTCGGACCCCAAAGAATTAGACTCCGCTCGCCTTCCGGAGCCCACATTCCCTCCCCCAATGTTCCTGCGTCCTTCAGGGTGGAAGGGCCTTCTGTGGCTTATACCCCCATGCAGGGATCCGTCCCCCCACCCCACATCACTCACACACACACTCCCTCTGCCTCCCGCCCACACACACACCCCGGCAGTGCTGGGGAGACGAGGAGGTTACTGGGACCAGCGAGGTCCTGGAAGTCTCGGCCGTCACTACACCTCCCCTGGCCCCCTTTCTAGGGAAATCGCGGGTTTAAAGCTCAGGCCGGGGACACGGGAGGACCAGAGAGAGACTCTCGGCCCCATTATATTTCCGTCGTTGGTGCCGGCTGCGGTGTCAGCCACACGGGCTGACTGCCTCCCTGTCATCCCCGCTGCTGGTCGCCCGACACCTGCACCGCGATTTGTCTTCAAGGCGGCGGGTCCCGAGCAGCTCTGCTCCCGCTTCTCGGGCCCCAGAGGACGCACCTTCGGGAGCTGGAGCCGACCCTGCCGGGCTGGGCCCCGGGCTGGTCTCGGGCTGGGATCGGGGTGCAGGGCCCCGGGCTGGGCATTTAGGGGAGGTCTTAGGGGAGGGTGAGTAGAATATTCATCAGTCTCAGGCCGATGTTCCAAAATGAGATTTATTCTCTTTTTTTTTACAGTTTTATTTTTTTTTCCATTTTTTAATGAATGTACTAGAGGCCCGGTGCACAAAATTCATGCACTGGGAGGGAGGGGGTGTCCTTCAGCCTAGCCTGCTCCCTCTCCAATCTGGGACCCCTTGAGGGATGTCCAACTGCACTTTTAGGCCCAATAAACAGGAAGTCAGACATCCCTCTCACAATCCAGGACTGCTGGCTCTCCACTGCTCGCCTGCCTTCCTTCCTGATTGCCCCTAACTGCTTCTGCCTGCCAGCCTGATCACCCCTAACCACTCCCCTGCCAGCCTGATTGATGCCTAACTGCTCCCCTGCCAGTATGGTCATCCCTAACTGCCCTCCTCTGTGGGCCTGGTCACCTCCAACTACTCTTCCTTGCAGGCCTCGTCACCCCCAACTTCCCTCCTCTGCCGGCCTGGTCACCCCTAACTGCCCTCCCCTGCAGGCTTGATCACCCTCAACTGCCCTCCCTTGTAGGCCTGGTCTCTGCCAACTGCCCTCCCCTGCTGGCCATCTTGTGTCCCCATGGGGGCAGGATCTTGTGACCACATGGGGGCAGTCATCTTGTGTGTTGGAGTGATGGTCAATCTGCATATTACTCTTTTATTAGATAGGATAGAGGCCTGGTGCATGGGTGGGAGCCAGCTGGTTGGCTCTGAAGGGTGTCCTGGATCAGGATGGGGGTTCCCTTGGGGTGTGGGTGGCCTGGGCGAGGGGCCTGTGGTGGTTTGCAGGCCGGCCACGCCCCCAGCTTGGGAGGCCCTGGGATCTGGGATTTGCATATTGCTCTTTTATTAGATAGGATCACCTGGGTACAAGTCTTCCCGTTGCCCCCCCACCCCACGCCCATACATGCCCGCACCCCCCAGTGTCTTGCATCCATGGGTGATGCTTATCTGCATGCAGACACGCCCTTGGGTGGATCTCTTATCTCCCCCACCTCTCCCTCACCAAAATGAGATTTATTCTCTAAATCTGTCCCGGGCGTGGTGACAACTGGCCCTGAGCGGACATCTGCCCTCTGTCGCCCTGAGGGGCGAGAGGAGGAGAGCAAGCCATCTGCTCCCCAGGGTCCTTGGTTGGGAGGATGGGGTTACGGTGGCCACAGTGGCTGTTCCCCTACCTGCCTGGGTCCCTCTCCGCCTGCCCCGAGACGCCCCTGGTCTTACTCCTCTGGGCACGGAGGGCCGGGCGCCTGGCTCGCCGGCTCGGTCATCCTCAGGGATGAGAACCTTCTGGTGCTACCAAACCCAGGGGCCCACTTCTCTCCCTTCAATTCTTTATCTCCCGCGGATTCCATGAACCGAGTGACGCTCCTGGCCGGCCCCAGCGTCCGTTCACAAGCTCCCTCCGGCAGCGCCTCTGTGTGCAGGCCCCGCTGGCCCCGGGGTGCGGGCGGCCACCAGACTCCCCCACCCCCCACCTCCCACCTCTCCCACCCGCTGGACACAGCTCTGCTCACGCAGGTTCTCGGAGCTCTGCTCCCCGTGGCCTGGCCTTCGAGGGGCGGCTGCCTCCTGCCCCTCTGAGTTCTGAAATGTCACCCGGACGTCACCAGGCGGGCCTGCGGGAGCCAGTGTGGACATGGCACCCTCTGTGGGTGCCTCCAGAGGAGTGAGCATCGGAGGAATGACACACCCGTAGACTTCCTTTCTTTTTTAAAATGTTTTTACTGATTCCAGAGGGGAAGGGAGAGGGAGAGAGAGAGACAGACATCCACGATGAGAGAGAATCTCCGATCGGCTGCCTCCTGCACGCCCCCGACTGAGGATCGGCCCGCAACCCAGGCCTGGGCCCCTGACCGGAATCGAACCCGGGACCCTCCAGTCTGCAGGCCGATGCTCTGTGGGCTGAGCCAACCGGCGAGGGCTGGACTCGCTTTCTTAGAAATGAGGGAGCCCCGGAGGAGGCTGTCTGGGACCAAAAGCCGCCTCTGAGGGGGACACGGCTGACCCCGGCGGCTCCCTCTGTCCTGGCGCGGAGCCCGGTCACCCAGGGGGCGGCGTGGATGCCAGGCTGTGTCCCCCGCTCCTCGGCCCCCCGCCCAGCACCCCACAGCTTCTGTCCACAGGCTGCTCTCAGGGTCAAAGGTCAGGGCCCTGCCTGCCTCAGGCCCAGCCTCAGGGAGTGCAGACCAGTGGCCCGGAGGCCCTGCAGCGTCCTGCTGGCACTGACGTCCTGGCGCGGACGCTGGCACCACCGCTGACTCCCCATCCCCCTCTGCTCCCCACGGGCAGGCAAGGGGGCGGACACACCCCTGGGGCTTCTCCCCATTGTAGGCCTCAGCCACGCCCAGGAGCAGGGCCAGTGTGCGCCCCCCCCTCCACCCCCAGGACTGCTCCCACCCTCTCTTCTGTGGGCCCACGAGTTGGTTTCTTCGTTTTTTATTTATTTGTTTTTCTTCTAACTTTCTAACAGTTAATTAAGCAATTAGTTATTGTTCAGATGATTACAATTGTTCCTCTTTTTTCCCCCCATAACTCCCCCCCTGCCATCCAGCTCCCACCCCTCCCTCTGCCCTTACCTCCCCACCATTGTCCTCATCCATAGGTGTATGATTTTTGTCCAGTCTCTCCCTGTATACCCCTCACCCCTTTCCCCCTGAGAATTGTCAGTCCACTCCCTTTCTGTGCCCCTGATTCTATTATATTCACCAGTTTATTCTGTTCAGCAGATTTTTAATTCACTTGATTGTTAGATTCACTTGTTGGTAGATATGTATTTTTTGTTCATAATTTTTTATCTTTACCTTTTTCCTCTTCCTCTCCTTAAAGAATACCTTTCAGCATTTCATATAATACTGGTTTGGTGTGGAAGAACTCCTTTATCTTTTTCTTATCTGTGAAGCTCTTTATCTGCCCTTCAATTCTGAATGATAGCCTTGCTGGTAAAGTAATCTTGGCTGTTGATTCTTGCTACTCATCACTTTGAATATTTCTTGCCTCTCCCGTCTGGCCTGCATAGTTTCTGTTGAGAAATCAGTTGACAATCGTATGGGTGCTCCCTTGTAGGTAATTAACTGTGTTTTTCTCTTGCTGCTTTTAATATTCTCTCTTTGTCTTTTGCTCTTGGCATTTTAATGATGATGTGTCTTGGTGTGGTCCTCTTTGGATTCCTTTTATTTGGGGTTCTGTGTGCTTCTTGGACCTGTAAGTCTATTTCTTTCACCTGGTGGGGGAAGTTTTCAGTCATTATTTCTTAAAATAGGTTTTCAGTATCTTGCTCTCTCTCTTCTGACATCCCCATAATTTGGATATTGGTAAGCTTGAGGTTGTCCCAGAGGCCCCTTACATTATCTTCACATTTTTGGATTCTTTTTGCTTTTTGCTTTTCTGGTTGAGTATATTTTGCTTCTGTGGAATTCAAATCTTTGACTTGATTCTGTCAGTCCTCTAGTCTGCTGTTTGGTCTCTGTATAATATTTTTTATTTCAGTCAGTGTATGTTTAATTTCTAGTTGGTCCTTTTTCATATCCGTGAGCGTCTCACTCATGTCCTTGAGGGAGGGTCTCGCTAAATTTATCGGCCTTTTCTAGAAAATTTTTGAAAAACCTATAACTGTGGTTTTGAACTCTATATCCAGTCGTTTGCTTTCCTCCATTTCTTTCATTTGTGATCTGTTTCTTTGTCTCTGCATTTTCACTGCTTCCCTGAGTTGGTAGAGTAGCTTTGTGTGCTAAGTGTCCTATGTGGCCCAGTAGCTCCGCCTCCCCAGTTACCTGAGGTGGACACTCTTGGTGCACCCCTTTGTGGACTGTGTGTACAGCCCTGTTGTAGTTAAGCCTTGATTGTTGTTGGTATCCCTGGGAGGAATTGATCTCCAGGCCAATAGGCTGTAGTGATCAGCTGTGTCCACACTGGGATAACTTCTGTGCTGGAGACACCCTTATGAGACAAGACTTGCAAAATTGTAAAAGCCTCTGTGCTCAGCTTGGATGGAGCAGAGTCTCAGGGCGGAGCAGACAGCCTTGGCTTCCCGTCAGCTCTGCCCTGTGAGGCCCCTGGGTCTCAGTGTCCCATGGTAATCACTCCAAGCACTTCTGAGAGAAAACTGCCCACTGCCAGACAGTCCAGATTCCCCCCCGAGTGAGTCTGGGTCCCCAGAATCTTGCCTGGAACTGGAGTTCAGTGCAGTCAGGAGTTTCCGTCTCCCTCCCGCTTGAGAAAGCCAGCCACGCACTCAGCTGCCAGTTTTCTCTGCGTGCATCTCCATGAGCCCCTCTCTTTCCTTCTAGTTGTAGAATTTCCACTCGGCCAGCTTTCCTGTGGTTCTGGAGGATGTCTGTTCTGTCTTTTAGTTGTAGGTTTGAAATTGTTGTGTGAGGCAGCAGTTCAAGTGTTCACCTGTGCCGCCATCTTGGTTTCTCCCATGAGTTGTTTTTTTAAAACAATGTTATCATCCCTAATAATAGACAAACATGTAAATTGACCGTACCTCTGCTGCGCCCACAGCCAATCAGAGTGAATATGCAAATTAGAAGGCCAAAGATGGCGGCCATCCAGATGCTCTAGGCGCGGAGTGGCCAGGCGGACAGGACACATGCTATGAGAGTGAGGGTAGAGAGAGGGATCTATAGAAGCAGAGTGCCGCCAAGAAGACAAGACTGCAGACCCTGGAGTCCGCAGTGAAGACAACGATGGCGGACTCCAGCTGGAGGGAAGGCCTGGGTCCCGGGTGCCGGAGGGAAACCGGTGCTGGGAGCAGGGAGGGAAGGCCTGTTTCAGGAATTTCTCTCCGTGCCATGGCCTCTAGTGAGGTGTCATTCGCACGCCATCTCCTTCTCCCACTTTAAGGGTACCGTTCAGTGACCTGTGGTACGTTCCTGTTCAGAGGTGTGCGTGCACCTCCTCTTCCTTCTTTTAGGGTATTTTCCTGACCCCAAAGAAACCCATCCCACAGGCAGGCAGGGCCCAGCCCTGGCCCTCTGCACGGACAGCGCCATTCTGCTTCCTGTGGACGGGACACTCCGGGCCGTCCATGCCAACAGGGTCCCACAGGAAGGGGCCCGGACCTGGCTCTGTCACTGGGCCGTGTTTCTGAGGCTCGCCCACGCTGCGCATGCACAGGGCTCCACGCTGCGTGGCTGGGTGGTGTCGTGGGGCGGGGCACGGTACTGGACACGGCCATTCCACCTCTCTCCGCCGCTGTGAACAATGCTGCCGTCCACGGGCACGCGCAGGGCTAGCGTGGACTGCGTTCTCGTGTCTTTGGGGCTGTTCACTGTTGAACAGGGAGGCGCTAGAGTTGAATTTTTCTCCCTCCCTACCTCGAGCCTCAGGGCTAAGGACGCCGTGATGGTTGGCATCGATGTCGTGGGCTTTGAGGTCCCAGTCCCTTTGCTGTGCCACCTCCATCCACGTTTCCATAGAAACCAATAGAGACTCACCTGGAGGCAGCACAGGTGGGGGGAAGGAGCCGTCGCTGAGGGCGCAGTGGGGTTGATGCCCGAGCGGTGGGGGCGTGGGGCTGGATCTCGGTCCCTGCGGCGGCTGAGGGTCCCGACCTCGATCGTGTCCCTGGTCCCTCCCTCGGGATGGTGCCACGTGGTCGGCGGGTGCGTGCCTGCTTCTGAGCAACGTAGGGCACTCGCTTCCATGAAGCGTTGTGTTTCCAGAACTCTCCCCGCTGCCAGGATTCGCGCTCTTAGAAAGCAGGAAGTCCCGTGCGGAGTGTCACCTGAGACCGGGGTGCGTGTGCTTCTGGCCACGCACCCGTTTCCTGTCCTCGGAGCTGAGTCAGCGTCCTCTGACCTTGGAGAAGGGACTTCCTGTGGGGCCGACGCTTCGCTCCGGGAGGAACGGAGGGGCCTCCCCGCAGCGCCCCCCTGCTGAGACGCTCCCCTGGGGGAAGGGGCGGGCCCCGGGGGGGGGGGGAGGACCTGTTACCGGGGCGCCTCAGGGTTGTGTAAGGGTGTATGTTCCCCGTGTTCCCTGACACGGACAGAGGACTGGCACGGAAAGACAGCCGGGGATAGGTCTACAGACGTGTCGCTTTAACTTAACCATGTTGGGTATTTGGGATCAGTGGTCTTATTCTGCACCCGCAGCCATTTGTGAGGGAGGGCCGGGCCGACGGGAAGCGGGTCCATTGGAATGGACCCGGCGACCGAACCCATCGGGTCACGGAGCCCCCTCCCCCCAGCCGCCGTTCCTCCGCCTGTGAAACGGCTCACGAGTGGGTCCGCGCGGTCAACACCGCGTCCTGGTGCTCCAGCTGGCGCGCCCGGGACACTGTGAACCTCTGACTTTTACTTTAAACTCCATATATTCCCCCGGGTAACACTCGGGTGGAAGAAAAGTTCCACCAATCAGCCGAAACCGGCGTGGCTCAGTGGATAGAGCGTCGGCCTGCGGACTGGAAGGTCCCAGGTTCGATTCCGGTCAAGGGCATGTACCTTGGTGGCGGGCACATCTCCAGTGGGTGGCGTGCAAGAGGCAGCTGATCGATGTCTCTCATTGATGTTTCTAACTCTCTATCCCTCTCCCTTCTTTGTAGAAAATCAATGAAAAAAATTTAAAAAAAAAAATTCCTTGAATCAGATCCAGAACGCGTCCCGAGCGCAGAGAAGCGCTCGCTGTTTTGTCTGGGGAAAGCGGACTCGGACGGGACCCGGTCTTGTTGGCTGGGCAGGTGACCACGTCTGCTGTCCCCCCACACGCTCGCCCGTTACCACCTTCCTGGCCCTCCTGCCCTCCCTCTCCCAACCGGAGTGTCCGCCCTGCGGGGCCTTTTCAGAAGGAGCAACCCTGCCCGGCTCCCTTTTAACATGTCACAGTCACATTTCCCTACGATTCACGGCGAGCTCTCCTCACTTCCTGTCCGTTTCTGATCTGTCGGCCTCCTCCCCGGAGCAGAGGCCGACCACCATCCGGCTGAGTCGGGAACACAGGACCACGGAGCGGAGGAAGCCTCACCATGGGGAGCCCGCGAGGTGGACCGGTGCTTACTGTCGCCACCGACAACCTCCAAGCGCCTGGTGGGACGGGGAGTGGCCGGCTCTGGCCACCGCCCGCTGCCCCTCGGCCTCTGTGTCCTGCGCCCGGGCCTCCTGGATCTGCGTCCGCCGTTCCTGCGGGAGCTCTGGCCGAGGCTCCTTCGATGCCCCCCCCCGAACCCCGGGAAGATGGCCAGGCTCCCCGCCTGCCACCCCTCTGCTCTCTAATCCATACTGCGGCCCCCCGTGTTTTACCGTGTAACGTTTTTATGCTTAGAACCAGGCAGCTGGACTCAGTGTAGACAATCCCGATTTTTGTTGTTGTTTTTCAATATTTTTTATTGAATTTTTACAGAGGGAGAGGGAGAGAGAGTTAGAAACATCGATGAGAGAGAGACATGGATCAGCCGCCTCCTGCACGCCCCCTACAGGGGGTGTGCCTGCATCCAAGGTGCATGCCCTTGACCGGAATCGAATCTGGGACCCTTCAGTCCGCAGGCCGACGCTCTATCCACTGAGCCACACCGGTTTCGGTTGATCCCGGTTTGGTTGGCCACATTGGAAGCTGCAGAGTTGGGAGCGGGCGGACACAGGCCTGTGTCTCTCCAGCAGGCTGATCACGGCCTGACCTTGGCCTTGGCCGCATCAGTGTCATAGCTTCTGCCCGGCCTGTTGGAGCCGGTGCCTGCTGGCCTTGACGTCCACGGGGAGCACAGTGTCCTGTTGTCTCCCGTCCCCTTCCCGACGGCCCGGGGTGTGATGGGCCGCGGTCAGGCCTGTCTCTCCGGGGGGCACTCCTCCGAGGACCGCGGGCTGCCGGGGCCGCCGGGTCTTGGACGGCGAAGGGGTGACGGGCGGTGGCCGTGGCACCCTCCGTGTGGCTTTCTTTCCTTCGAGCCTCTGCTTCGGCTCCAGCGCGGGGGGTGGGGGGTGCGGGGGGACCTCCTTCTTTGCTTTGGCGCCACCCCCGTAAGAAGGACGCCCTGTGTCCCCTCTGCAATCGGAGCTCCTCCCCCTCTGCTGTTTCCTCCTCGGGGCCAATCGAGGGGTCGGTGTCTGCCGTGTCAGCTAGCACGGCCTTGCGAGCATGGGGGTACGCGAGAGGGAGGGGGGCCCTCTGCTGCCGTTCCCTCGGGCATGTGGCCCGGGGGCAGCTGGGCCGGGCCAGTCTGTCGCGCAGGAGACGGCGGGTCAGCCCGGGCAGCTGGCTTGTCCCTCCTCCGCCCGACGCCCGGGCTTCGCGGGTAAAAGGAGCAGCTAGGGTGCCCGCTGGCATCTCCCGGCGACCCCTCGGCGGACCTGGCACCGCGGGGAGGGGCTTCAGGAAGCGTCGGGGACAGAGGTGGGCGAGTTCTCGGGAGTGAGTCCGTTTGACCCCCCGAGCCTCACACCCCAATCACTGCCAGGCAGTCCCCGCCTCACGGACGGGCCACGGACGAGGGGAGCGGGGGAGGAAGTCGGTGGAAAGAGGCCCTTCGCAAACTTCACCCGTGAAATCACAGCTCGGCCACCTGACCCGAGACCGAGACAGGCCCAACAGGAAGTCAGCCCGGTGCAGGAGGTGGCCGGCAAAAGGACAGGAGGGACAGTCTGCAGGTGCGTGAGAGGGAGGAGAGGTAGAAAGCCAGGCCTCTCTATAGGTAAATAGACCAATGAACAACCAGTAGGTACTTCCAGGTAGATAGAAGATATGGGAAAAGCAGTCGTTCAGAGACGGTTTAAAAAATACCCAGCTTCGCCAAAGCCAGTTTGGCCCAGTGGATAGAGCGTCAGCCTGTGGACTGAAAGGTCCCAGGTTCGATTCCGGTCAAGGGCACGTACCTTGGTTCTGGGCACATCCCCAGTAGGAGGCGTGCAGGAGGCGGCTGATCGATGTCTCTCTCTCATCGATGTTTCTGGCTTTCCCTCTCCCTTCCTCTCTGTGAAAAATCAATAAAATATATCTTAAAAATAAATAAGTAAATAAATAAATAAATAAAATAAAAAATATCCAGCTTCACCCACCACCCAAACACGCAAAACCGAGCCGTGAGACACGCTTCTGACAGGTGCAGAGCCCGCTCACCGGGTTTCTGCGTGTCCTGGGCGCTCCGGCCGCTGGTGCTGAGCCGGGTGTCTCTGCGCGTTGCCGGGAAGGGCGTGAAGGGCCACAGGCCTCGGAGAGCGAGTGGCCGGGTCTGGGAGAAACGACGCTCACTGAGCCTCTGGAGACGCCTTATGTACCCGAGGCCTTAGAACGTGTGCTCCTGGAACCCAGAAATTCCGTGTCGGGGAATTTACTCTAAAGACACAACCCCAAACCGGAAAGGAAGACAAAGCGGATGCCTCCGATGGTCCCTCCCTGCAGTCCGAACTTAGACTGGAAAACAGCCAGGGAGCCGGAACGCCCGCGGTGCGGTGCGCAGGGACGGACCGGTGACGGGCATTGGCAGGCGGCTGGGTGCGTGCCGTGCGGGGCGGACGGAGAGGAGGCTCTCGCTGAAGGTCGAGGAGGACGCTGCCATCGATCTAACAGAGGAGCTCGCCTCCGTTTGGAAGGAAGCCGTCTCCGCGGTGGCTTTTCTGGCAAAGAAGGGAAAGCCGCACGCCCCACACACCGGAGGAAACGGCCCAATGTCAGCCGCGGTTACGGCAGGAACGCTGCTGCGTTTTAGGACCTTACAGACCCTTCCTCCCCCCCCCAAACGTTTGTTTTTATTAATCTCAGAGAGAGGAAGGGAGAGGGGGGGAGAGAGAACATCACCTGGCTGCCTCCTGCACGCCCCCTCCTGGGGATCAAGCCCGCAACCCGGGCCTGTGCCCTGACCTCAATCCAACCGTGACCTCCTGGTTCGCAGGTCGACTCACCGGCTGAGCCACGCCGGCCGGGGTAGGAACTTTACAGCTGTTACATAATGACGGTGACATACTGTCACAATGGGGGAAACGACCTTTAAAGAGACCCGTGGAGCCGAAACCGGTGTGGCTCAGTGGATAGAGCATAGGCCTGCGGACTGAAAGGTCCCAGGTTCGATTCCGGTCAAGGGCATGGACCTTGGTTGCGGGTACATCCCCAGTAGGAGGTGTTCGGGAGGCAGCTGATGGATGTTTCTCTCTCATCAATGTTTCTAGCTCTCTGTCCCTCTCCCTTCCTCTCTGTAAAAAGATTAATAAAATATATTTTTTTTAAAAAGAAAGAAAAAAAAATACCCGTGGCTTGGTGAGGGTCGTTTCTACCCGATCTGTATTTTAGCAGGAAATTCTGTGTTAAAGGGAAAAGCACGTTGACCCCATTCCCCAACATCCCAGCCACCTGCTGGGCTGAGGTCGGTAACTGGCTTTCGTTCTGCTTACTCTCTGTCCTCCAGCGGTGCTGCCTCGCGCCCGTTCCGTGTCGATGGGAGAGGGTTCTGGGCTCGGCCCCGCCCGCCGGGTGTAGGGGGGATGGTGCGGATCTCTCTGCGTGGCCTTGGCAGGGAGAAGGAATCGTCACGCCCGTGCCCTGTGCGTATAGTGAGGAAGAAGCTCAGGGTGTTGTCAGCTCACGCTGTCACTTTGTAGACGGTCCCTGATCGTGGGAGTTACTGTGGAAAGGAAATTGGTCGGGGATCTGAGATCCCACTTGAGCCGGTGTCGATGGACACCTGTTTATCCTGGAAGAAAAGGGGGGGGAGTTCTGGGATCTGGAAATATTCCTCGGGAAGGGCTGCGGCTGTGGGGGCAGGGGGCTGCCCACAGCACACAGGGCGGCTCTGAGCATCCGGGGACTTTCAGAGGTGCAGTGCAGTGGTGCGACTCACGCTGTAACAACACGTAAGAACCAATGCGTTTCCTTTTAACGGTTTGGATCTTTTTTTAAAAATATATTTTATTGACTTTTTACAGAGAGGACGGGAAAGGGATAGTATGCCAGAAACACTGATGAGAGAGAGACATCCATCAGCTGTCTCCTCCTGCACACCTCCAACTGGAGATGTGCCTGCAACCAAGGTACATGCCCTTGACCGGAGTCGAACCCGGGACCCTTCAGTCCACAAGCTGACACTCTATCCACTGAGCCACATTCGTTTCGGCTGGTTTGGATTTTTTTTTTAAATATATTTTTATTTGATTTCAGAGAATCAAGGAGAGGGAGGGAGGAAGGGAGGGAGGGAGAGAAACATCCATGATGAGAGAGAATCACGGATGGGCTGCCTCCGGCACCCTCCCTGCTGGGATGGAGCCTGCACCCCCGGCCTGGGCCCTGACCGGGGGATTGAATGGGGGTCCTCTGGGTTCCCAGGTTGACGCTCAACCACTGAGCCACACCGGCCGGGCCCCAATGAATTTTTAACGGAATGGCCGTCCGGGTGGCTCCGCGGACAGGCGATGGATGAGCACCATTACCGGCGGGCGAAGGCGCGCCCGCGTGGGTCCCAGAATAGCTGTCCCCGCGTCTGCCGCCGGAGCCGAGGCCCGGGGCTCAGACCGGCGCCCTCTCCCTCCCCCCCAGCTCTGATTAACGTCTGGAAGCAGGAGGGCGCAGGCCCGCCTCGCCCTAGCGCGGCCGGCATTAATGAGACTTTTCAGGAACAGCCGGTCCGCGTGACCCCAGAAGCATCCTTCATCGCCGGGCGCTGCAGTGTCTGCGGTCTGCTTCCACCCCCCCATCCCCCCCCAGAAGCGAGGGTGCTGGAAGTCAGCATATTTGGGCCTCACCCCGCAGCGCGGCCTCCATCAATGATTCATGCCCGGGAAGCATTAAGTGCCTTTGTTTTCGAATAACTCTTTCCCGCGTCCATTAGGCATGAATCGCGCCGGGGAAAGTGGCCGGGCCGCTGGCGTCTCTTTATGAAAATCACAGAATCAAAGACGTAAAATCTCGCCGCATCGACCGCCCACCTTCCCCGCGCCCTTCCCAGGAACCGCGGCCGGCAGCCGCCGTCCCAGGCCTCAGAGCTCCAGGGTCAGGGGGGGAGGATGGCGGGGGGCCTGAAAAGCCGCCCGTGTGCCCTCCCCTCGCTGCTTGTAAGGACCCTTGGCACCGCCCGCTCAGGGCCCCCGCGGAGTGGACCCGCCTCTAAGCTGCAGTCCCTGGCATGCACCCCAGGGGAGGGGTGCCATCTGCCCGCCCCTGGGTCAGAGGTCAGCATCTCCCAGCAGAACCTGGGGGTGCCCGGATGGCTCTGAACCTTCCCACCACCTCCAGGGGGACAGCCTGTCTCAGGGCGCTCTGGGGACGGAGGAGGAAGCTGACAGGGCCTGCCTCCGGCCAGTGCTCCAACCTGGGCAGTGGGTCTCGGGCCCCTGGCCATCTGATAGACCCCCAGCCAGCGGGCCCCCGCCCCCCGGTGTCCAGCCTCCCCAGGGGTGTGGGCGGCGGGCCAGCCCCCACGTGACGGTGACAGTGACGCAGATCGAAGCCCTGATCTGACTCAGGTGCAGCCCGTCGTCCCCTTCGCACGGGAGAGGGCTCGCCGCCTGGACGGGGTCCTCGGCCGCGGACACGTGGGCGCCTCCCCCGGAAGATGAGTGTCCTCCCAGCAGCCCGGGTGCCGGCTCAGCCGGGGGTTTGGTCGGGACGTCAGAAACAGGGGGGGGCACTGCCAGGCTCCATCGTAACCCCAACGTGGATCCCACCGAGGCTCTGAGGACACAGCTCACGCGCTCCTGCAGGTGGACAGGCAGAGCCAGCCGCTCCCCGAGGCCGCAGCCCGCACACACCGAGTCAGCTCTCCGCACCCCACGACCTCGCAGCCCCGTGACCCTGCGGCCCCGTGACCCTGAGGCCCCGTGACTGGGCGAGAGCGGGGCTGGGGGTGGGAGAGGGGGCAGTCGACCCCGGAGGAGGGCGTGATGGGCCCAGGAGAAGGAGAGGGAGGAACTCGGGGTCGGTGCAGCAGTGAGAAAGGGGCCGTGAGC
Source organism: Lasiurus cinereus (assembly GCA_011751065.1). Classification (NCBI taxonomy): domain Eukaryota; kingdom Metazoa; phylum Chordata; class Mammalia; order Chiroptera; family Vespertilionidae; genus Lasiurus; species Lasiurus cinereus. Next base: position 14,614 of record JAAGEH010000063.1, read on the forward strand.
GGTCGGCCAAGGCCAAGTTCACCGAAGTGTGGCTGCCTCGCACCGGTCGCCAAGCAACGAGCTGGAGTCCCAGGCGGGCGCTGCCCCTTTGACCTTCGCCTGTGACGCGTCTGAGCCTTCGTTTCCCATCCTCCTGCCGGGGGCCTGGCAGTTCATGGGGTCACGCGTGTACATCACTCGGGGCGACCGTTGGGAGCACGAGGTGTCCTGCTGTCCCGTCTTCAGACACAGAAGCAGCACCAGCTGTCAGAGGACCCCCCGCACCCCCCGCACCCCGTCCAGTCCCCGCCCCTGGCTGTCCCCCTGGCGGGACGGGGGTGCGGGCTGTCCGTCCGTGTCCCTCCGAGGTCCCCGCCTCAGACAGAGAGCCCTCAGACACTGGCTTTCTCTGTGAGCCGCTCAGACCCGCTGGTCCCGGAACGGAAGCTGCCGGTCCCTCGTCCCCTCGTCCCCTCGTCCTCTTGTCCTGAGATAGAGGAGCCGCGGTGGAGCTCGGGTCAGACTGCGGACGGGGGGCTCGTTTCAGACCCGCCGGCACGGCCACTTTAACGGACGCCTCATCCCGGCAGGGGCGTCGGCCAGAGGGCTGCCCCCAAAACTGAAAACCAGCCACAGCCTGTCGGCTCCTGCCAGCCACTGGGCGATTTTCATTTTTATTTATTTTTTTAATACGTTTTTATTGACTTTTTACAGAGAGGAAGGGAGAGGGATAGAGAGCTAGAAACATCGATGAGAGAGAAACATCGATCAGCCGCCTCCTGCACACCCCCCACTGGGGATGTGCCCGCAACCAAGGCACATGCCCTTGACCGGAATCGAACCTGGGACCTTTCAGTCCGCAGGCCAACGCTCTATCCACTGAGCCACACCGGTTTGGGCATAGGGTCGGTTTTTAACCGGGGACCTGGTCAGAGCGGGCCCCAGAGACGGTCAGTCAGTCTGTCAGTCGGTCGGTCAGGGAAGGACGCGTTCTGTTTGTTCTGGGCCGGGGGTCATTCTGCCCCCAGCACCCCACGCCAGAGTGCACCCGGCCTGCAGGGTGGGTGCTGAGTGGCCGCCTCGGGCTGGCCAGCCCCGGGCCTGCCTTTGTCAGGAAGGAAGCCCCAACCCTCCAAGAGGCCCCCCGGGGTTCATGGGCGCCATGTTGGGGGGCTGGTCCCAGGGCCCAGTCTCTGGGGGCGGAGCGGGGAGCGGTTCACTTTACACCGGCGGCTCCTTGTGCTGGTAGACCTGCTGGTCCTCCAGGTGCATGGCCCTGGAGCAGGCAGCGGGTGGGGCGATGGTGGGGGGCACGCAGTGGCACCCCGTCCAGGGGCCTGGAGACGTGGAGCCCCCAGGTCACCCTGTGACTCGCACAGAGCAGGTGTGAGCTCAGGGCGGTTTTGCCAGGTGGAGCGGCATCTGGGCCGAGCTGGGGGGGAGGTGGGAGGTGGGACGTGGAGTGAGGGGTGTTGGAGAGAGTGCGCTCAGGCAGAGCTGGCAGCTGGAGGGACCCCAGAATCGCTGGGAGAGGAGCTGGTGGGGCTGAGAGCGGGGGTGGGGGTCGGGGAGCCAGAACCGGCCAGGTCCTCAGCCTCCCGGCTCAGTCCTCCCGGGGACAGCGCCCGCTCTCAGGCGCCCGCAGCTGAAGGGGCTCCGGTTCTGGAACGGCCGCGGCTTGCCCGGCCCCGGGAAGGCGTCGCCAGGACAAGCAGCCAGCACGCGTGTCACCGCGGCGGAGGCTTGTCCGAGTCTTCCCTCTTCCTTTTCCTCCCGGACTGACCGAGTCTTTCCTCTTCCTTTTCCTCCCGGACTGACCGAGTCTTTCCTCTTCCTTTTCCTCCCGGACTGACCCAGCGGGCGGCCAGGGGCTGAGCACGGCCCAGGAGCAGGCGGCCCCGGGTTCGATTCCCAGTCAGGCCACCTGCCGGCCGTGGGCCCCACCCCAGGAGGTGAGAGGAGGCGGCCGTCCATCCTGGGTCTCTCTCCCGCTCCTCGCCCTCCCTCCTTCCTGAGAATCGCCGGAAAGGCTCGGGGCACGGCGGCCCTGACCTCTGACCTCTGACCTCTCGCACTGCTTGTCCCTAGACGCCGCGGAGGCCCCGCTTCCCGTGCCGTCGGGAGGACGCGCTGCGCCATGGACCTCGCGGGGCTGCTGAAGTCGCAGTTCCTGTGCCACCTGGTCTTCTGCTACGTGTTCGTCGCCTCGGGGCTGCTGGTCAACGCGCTGCAGCTGCTCACGCTGCCGCTCTGGCCGCTCGACAAGCAGCTCTTCCGCCGCCTCAACTGCCGCCTGTCCTACTGCGTGTCCAGCCGTAAGCGCTTGTGCTCCTGTCCCCCCTCCTTCTCTCCCTCCCTGCCCTCCCTCTGCTCCTTCTCCCCTCTCCTCCCTCTCCTCTCCCTCGCTCCTCCCCTCCCCTCCCTCTGCTCCTTCTGCTCCCCTCTTCTTCCAGTCCTCCCTCCCTCCCCTCCCTCTCCTCCCTCACCCTCTCCCTGCCTCCCTCTGCGGCCGGCTTTGCCAATCAGGTTCTCGCAGGCGCACCCGGCTCGCACTGCGTGCTGCGCTCCCTGTGTATTTGCCTCCGTTGGTCCGGGTGCGGCCTGAAGCTGTCTGTCTTTGTCCTCGCTCCTCACATCCTGGTGTTTGAGTGAGTGGCGCCCATAGCACGCCGCTCAGCAGGCACAGAGATGAGGTATCCTACGAGGAGCGTTTCTTAGACTTCCTCCTCAGGAGGCAGCGGTGTTCATGATTCCCGAGTTGTTCCCACAGAAACGCATGTGTGTGGGAACATATGGCTCTGGGTGTGTACGTGGGTGCAGGCGAGTGTCCGGTGTGTGTAGAGAGATGAGGCAAACCCATATTTGAAAAGCTAAACGGCAACTTCATATGTTGTCCTCTTTCTTGCTTCTTTTCTTTCTCTTTATATTGGAAACTAGAGGCCCGGTGCATGAAATTCGTGCACAGATAGGGTCGCTAGGCCTGGGCAGTGATCAGGCCAATCAGGGCCTTCCAGCTGCTGACCAGGGCCTTCCTTCCCCACTGCCAGCTGGCCCTTCCTTCGTTCTGTGCCGCCCCCTGGCGGTCAGTGCAGGTCATAGTGGGCGGTCGAACTCCCGAGGGGACACTTTGCGTATTAGCCTTTTATATATGGAGATGATTGCAGATTTTCATACGGTTGTAAGAAATAATATCGAGAGATCCCATGTGCCGTTCAGCCAGTTCCCCCCGATGATAATGTCTTCCACAGTAGAGTATCCAACAAGGAAATTAGCATTCACACCACCCTCCAACTCTATTCAGATTTTCCTGTTTTATATGCATTCCCGCACACGTAAGCGTGTCTGTGTGCATGTGTGTATGCATGCTCATGCTTGATTATACTGGGCTATCAAACCATGACTAATTCAAGTAGCCTGAATTTCAAAAATGAACATGGAAAAGACGGATCAGAATCATGGGGAATGTAGCGATGAGTTTTATAGTTCATTTATTTTTATTTTTTTATTTTTTGGGGGTTTTATAGTTTAAATCTTTACCTGTTCTCCACAGTAGAAAACGCAGCTCATCAGTAGCAAATATATATGGGCGTGGATGTGTTTGAAAATATGAGCTCTTTCAAAGTAAGCCATTTAAAAATCTCCGCACCCTTAGCTTATGCCAAGAATTGCTATCGTTCTGAAACCCTTTGGATGAAGCAGTCTGACCTGAATTTGAATCACGACAGTAAAAGCTGCGTGCAAGGTCCCGATGGATTACTATGGACCCGATCCGTTATTTTTAAACCTCCAGACACTCACTTGTGAGGGGAAAGAATGGTAGGATTTCATATATATATATATATATTATTGATGTCAGAGAGGAAGGGAGAGGGAGAGAGGGAAACATCAGTGATGAGAGAGGATGCCCTAGCCGGTGTGGTTCAGTGGATAGAGCGTCCTCCTGTGGGCTGGAAAGTCCCGGGTTTGATTCCGGTCAGGGCCCAGGCCCAGGCTGTGGGCTCCATCCCCAGAGGGGGGGGCGTGCAGGAGGCAGCTGATCCATGGTTCTCTCTCATCGTGGATGTCTCTCTCTCTCTCTCTCCCTCTCCCTTCCTCTCTGACATCAGCACAGACCGATGAGGAAAAACGGCCCATCGGCCGAGTCCCCGTCACAGGCTCCCCTCGCCCGGCCCCCGGGCTCGGTCGTCGCCATGGAGGGGGAAGGGACGGCCGCCAGGGCAGGTAGAGGCGGCCACGCCCGCTCCCGAACGGCCCTGCAGAGGGAGGTTGGCAGGATCAGGGGCGGCCGTGTCTGCCTGGTGATTGCCGTCTCCTCGCTCCGGGTAGGCGTCGGTCTAGACGAGGCCGACCGCAGCGCTGGCTGACCGTCACTGAACCCTGCGCTCGTGTCCCCCGCACGGGCCTCGAGGGCCGCGGTCTGCCGTCCGAGAGGCTCTGTGTCTGACTGTCTGCCCCTCCAGCTGTCAAACTCGTGGCTAAAAGTCGGGGTCCTGCCTGCGGTCAGGACGCAAGAGGGGGGGTTCTGGCCGGAATGCCTGTGTGGCATGATGAGCCGAAATGAGCCGTGTCGTGCTCAGCCGTGCAGAGCCGTGCCGTGCTGCGGGAAGTGTGGACGCCCTCCGTGAGGCCAGACAGGGCATGCCGTGTGCTGGGGGCACCCCGCTCCTGTGGGAGTGAGAGGGTGACAAACCCAGGAGACAGTGTGGCTCGCCCACCGCACACTCAGCGCCGGATGCGGCACATCCCGCGCGCAGAGGGCGTGGAGGCCGCAGTCCTTCTGCCCCGGGCCCCGCCCCCCGCCCCCCTCCGCCACCCCCCCCCGGGGGACCCGCCTCGCGTGGGCTCTCCCTCTCCCCCTCTTCCCTCTTCCCTTTCTCCCTCTTCCCTCTTCCCTCTCACCCCTCCCCCTCCACCACCTCTCCCCCTCTCCCCTTGGCCTGGGGTTTGGGTGTTGGGTGCGGGAACAGAACTTAGCACCGTTTGGAGCAAGGGAGACAGTTTCAGGGAGCCGAGCTGCAAAGCGGGGGGACTAGGGGTGGCACGGACCCCCTTTCCCTGGGACACAGGGCCTCACGGGTCCCGTGGACCGAGGGGGGGCGCTGTGAGGGCTCCTTCTCGGCCTCCTGGGCCAGGAGAGGCAGAGAGCGGGGGGCAGTGCCACGCGTGTTCTGAGGAGGCCACCCCCAGGGCCTCGGGTCTCATCGCCCTGTTTTCAGATGTGCCCCCCCCCCCATTCTGCAGCCACATCCTGGGAGCCCGAGCGGGAGGCCCCTCTTCCTGCCCAAACAGCTCCAGGCAGGGGGCAGCTCCAGGCGGGTGTCGGGGTGTCAGGGTGTTGGGGTGTTGGGGTCCCGTGCTGCGGCCCTGGGCCTGCCCGCTGTTCCCGGGAGGAGGCTGTGTCTGGCGCTGCGTCTGGCTTTGCCGTGCCCCCACATAACCCTGTGGGTGGCAGCCGGCCAGCCAGCAGGCACCGGGCCAGATGAGGGTGAGGCGCACGGTGATTTGCGTGGATGAGAGGGGATCGTCCCCCTCGGGATGGAGCACACAGCGGGCCCTCGGCCGAGCCCGTGCGAGGGGCCATGTTGGTGGCGAGGAGGGGCCTTCGCCGGGTATGAAGCCGGCTCGCTCCTGTGCCACCCGCACGGCTCTGCCCTCCCCCTCCCCCGCGCCCGGCACGCTGCCCTGGCATCCTCCCTGGCAGGCTGCCTCATCGCCGCCAGGAACGTACCCCCCTCCTCTCTGTCCCCAGGGAGCGGGCGCCTCTCCAGTGGCGGCTGAATGAACGCTGAGGCCGCCGCCACCAGGGATGGGCCTCCTGGGAGCAGGGGCCGTAGTGGTCTGGCCAGGGAGCATCGTGGGGGGCGGGGAGGGGGCAGGAGGGGCAGGGAGGGAGGCAGCAGGCCGGACCGCCATCCTCACCATCCCTGGACACTTCCTGTGCCAAACCGAGTGGCTGCCCTCCATCGCGTTAGGATGCTGGGGGGCGGGAGGGGGGGCTGTCCCTGTGCTGGGGGCCCAGCAGCCCCCTCTGACCGAGGACCAGCTTCTGCCTCCGTCTCCAGCCAGAGGCGGGTTAGAGACGGGAAAGGCTGGGGCGCAGCCAGCCACCTTCGTGCCAGGTTAGCCAGGCCAGTGCTGGCCACGGCTTCCATCCTGGGTGTGGGGGTGTCTGGAGCCCCCCCTCTGGTGCCTCACCTGCACCCCAGCATCATGAAAAGCACATTCCAACGGTGCAAGGCCCTCGATTCCGCTCAGTAAGCATTTTTTTAAAAATATATTTTATTGATTTTTTTTTCACAGAGAGGAAGGGAGAGGGACAGAGAGCTAGAAACATCGATGAGAGAGAAACAACGATCAGCCGCCTCCTGCATGCCCCCCCACTGGGAATGTGCCCGCAACCAAGGTACATGCCCTTGTCCGGAATCGAACCCGGGACCTTTCAGTCCGCAGGCCGACGCTCCATCCACCGAGCCACACCGGTTTCAGCTCAGTAAGCATTTACTGAGCACCTGTTGTTTGCAGGTCCAGGCATGGTTCTCCGTAAATGATCGCTGACCTGCGGGTCCCGGATGGGGGCCCAGCGTCTGCCTGCAGGCAGAGGCACCCCCAGTCTCCCCTCAGCGGCCCCCTCACCCTCAGGGCGGGCGCCTGCCGCTCAGCGGCGGGGGTGGGGGGGGGCAGGGCTCCCCCGGGTGAGGATGAGGATCGCCTCTCTCAGGCCTCACACCGGCTCCACGCTGACCGTTGGGCTGCCCGTCCTCTCCTCTGTTTCCTAGGCGATGCCAGCCTCCTGCACCCAGGTCTCGGGGTCTCGGGTGCCCGCAGTGGCGCTGGCTGGTGTCCCGGGGGCTGCTCCGATGTCGTTGGCGTTGGGTCTGCTGGTGATTCTTCCTGGGGGGCCTCACGTCTCACCGGGGCCCTGGGCGGGGGGTGACAAAGTGTCGGTTGGTGGGGTTCTCTTTGCTCTCTGACCCCATTGTGACGCCCGCCACCCCTCCTTCGTTAAGCCCGGCAGCGGAGAACTGTCGTCCGGCTTTCGGGTTGGGGGGCGGCATTTCTTCTCGCCGAGCTCTGCGTCGGGAAGTGGGAGCGGGGAGCTGTGCGGGCGAGGGGCCGTGGTCCGCGCTCTCAGCTCCCGCTGGGCTAGGCACTCTCATCCGGCCACAGAGGCCACCATCAACAGCACGGCCATCGCAATTTCCTTTGAGAGACACATTTTTCTTTTAAACCCAAACTATATAGTAGCTACATTAATTAGGGCACGTGGGATTTTGTGGAAGAGCCACACTCCAGGGGCCAGAGAGCCGCCTGTGGCCCGCGAGCCGAGGTTTGCCGACCCCGGTGTAAGCGAGCTCAGATCTGGCCTGTGGCCATAGGCGTTGTACGCCTCACGGGTCCAGGGCACAGGTCCGGGTTGCGGGCTCGATCCCCAGTAGGGGGCGTGCAGAAGGCAGCCGATCAATGATCCTCTCTCATCACTGATGTTTGTCTCCCTCTCCCCTCCTCTCTGACATCAATAAAAACACATTAAAAAAAGAAGGAAGAAAGCAGGCAGGCCTGGGACGCACGTGGGGCTGTTACTGAAGCTGTGCCAGGGTGCTGGGACCTGCGCCCTGCGCATTCGTGAGCTGGCAGGGCACAGGGCGGGGACACCAGCCACTCCTTCCAGGTGGCGGCCGCTCAGCCAGTAAAGCTGCCCCAGAGTGACCTTGGGAGTGACCTTGGGAGGCCCCTGGCTTCCGCTCCGTCATCTGCAGACGGGGGCATAAGCGCCCGTCCTTCCCCTGGCTGTCGGGTCACAGGAGGCGACGGCTCGAGGGACCCGCAGGCCTGCCCTCAGCTGCCTTCCTCGAGCCGCAGGGGTGTCTGTTGCCATGGTGACGGCCAGTTGATAAGAACTCCCGGCTAAATGTATTTTTCAGGAGCAGGGAGTAGGTTTGGGGAGGTGCGGCCTCAGAAACGCCCGGCGCCCCGGGTAGCGAGCCTTCCGGCGAGGGCTGCGTGGGACGGACTGCGGCCAAAGAGAACTTGCCGGTTATCTGCTGCTCAGAGGGCCCGCCCTCGCATTCGCCGGCCAATCTGGAGGCTCAGTGTGTCCCCTCGCTGGGAGCACGACTGAGAAGCTGCCCTTGAACTGGTGTTTGGGGGGTTTCATTTTTTTATTTTTTTATATACATTTTATTGATTTTTTTACAGAGAGGAAGGGAGAGGGATAGCGAGTTAGAAACATCCACAAGAGAGAGACATTGATCAGCCGCCTCCTGCACGCCCCCCACTGGGGATGTGCCCGCAACCAAGGTACCTGCCCTTGACCGGAATCGAACCTGGGACCCTTCAGTCCGCAGGCTGATGCTCTATCCACTGAACCACGCCGGTTTCGGCATGTTTGGGGAGTTTCAGAACCCTGGGCTGGCCTCGAACATCCCACGTCCCAGCAGAATCCACAACAGGCATCTCCCCCTCCACGAGCCCACGGCCGTGGGCAGGCAGCACAGTCTCAGGTCAGGAAAGGTTTTAAAACACAGTGCGGGCACCGTGGCCCCTGCACGCTCACGGCTGACCGTTACTCTGGGAGGTGTGTGTGCGTTACATCTCACTGTCCCTCCTCCTCCTCCTCCTCGTCACGCTGTGTGTATTGCTCTGTGCATGAGTCTGAGTTACGGTTGTCTTCCGCGAGGGGAAGGTGAAGACATTAAACAGATGAGAAGTTAGAGCGGTATTTACCGGTATGTGAAGTAGACTTTACACTTTGTTTTAAATGTTCCTAAAGAGACCGGCCATTTCTTAATGTTGCTGTTCAAATAAAATAAAAAAGTAATGTGCTTGCCGAAACCGGTGTGGCTCAGTGGATAGAGCGTCAGCCTGTGGACTGAAAGGTCCCAGGTTTGATTCCGGTCAAGGGCACGTACCTTGGTGACGGGCACCTCTCCAGTGGGGGGCGTGCAGGAGGCAGCTGATGGATGTTTCTCTCTCATCGATGTTTCTAACTCTCTATCCCTCTCCCTTCCTCCCTTCCTCTCTGTAAAAAAATCAATACAATATATTTTTTTAAAAAAGTAATGTGCTTGAGGCCTCTACCACTATCAGCTGGTTTTCTTTTCTTTTTCCTTAATATTTTTCTTTATTGATTTCAGAGAGGAAGGGAGAGGGAGAGAGAGAGAGAGAAACATCAGTGATGGGAGAGAATCATGCATCAGCTGCCTCCTGCACGTCCCACACTGGGGATCGAGCCTGCAACCTGGATATGTGCCCTGGACCGGAATCGAACCCAGGACCCTTCAGTCTGCAGGCCTATCCACACGCTACCCACTTCGCCAAACCGGCTAGAGAGCTGCTCGCTGGTTTTCTAGCGACCTGGGCTGTGTGAAAGGCTGGGGTTCATGGATGCCGCCCCCAGGCGGTGGGACGACACCCACCCACTGTCCCCGAGTCAGCCCTGGGTGCGGGCGGTGATTGCTTAGGGCCAGGCGCTGGCTGGAGCTCCATCCCGTCCACGCGCGGGTGGTGGCGGTGCAGGCGGAGCCGGGCGAGGCGGCCCCCCACCCTGGACGCAGGAGACAGGGCTCTGGAGCCAGAGACTTCCTATCGCTGCCGTCAGAGTTTTGTGAGGATGAGGCTTCACTGTTCACCTGAATAACTCCCGGTGGCGGCAAGTTACATTACAGAAAGCTATCACACACCCATAATTATGCACCCTTGTGGCAGAGAGGACGCAATTATAGGCGCGATCAGGCAGTTATTAACATCAGGTAAAGTCAGTTATGGAAACGCCATTTTCCTTCCTGGCGCCTCCGCACCTGCTGACACACCTGTTCGAGGCCTTCTCTGCAGGAACGTGGCCTCCCCCTCTGACCCCAGTTCTCCTGGCCCCACTCCTGCCCAGAGGGCACAGCGGGAGAGGGGGCCGCAGTCCCCTGGGCTGTGAGGAGCGACACAGGGGGAGGTTTGATGGGAAGGAGGGGTGTCGGGCCACGGGGGGGTGGAAGGGGCCTTGGCTGTGGTCTGAGACCTGCTGGGTGTTCCGGGAGCGTGGACCCTGGGATCCAGGCCAGCGTGGAGCCCAGCTCCCCACCCTCTGCATCTGGAGAGATGTGGGGGCACAGACAGGGCAGGCTTAGGGGGGACGAGAGCTGTTGCCAGGAGGGGACTCAGGGGGGGGTCTCTTGTCTGCCTGGCTGTGCCTGTCCCTCAGTCGCTTCCCGCGCTGTCCGGCGACATTAGAGCAGCGCTGTCTGTGCCCGGCGTGTGTTCAGACACGTGGAGCGGTTACACGCTGACTGGTTACAACCACCCTCGGAGCGTCTGTATCTTCCCGGGGCGGACCTGGCCTCCCTCCACCGGTGTGATTCCTCTTCTCACCCCTGCCCCCCAGATGCCCGCGTTCTCCCCCCCCCTTACCCCATAGTCATGGTTCTTAGTGTCTGTCACTGTGAAGCTGGCTGGTGGGCTCCAGTGTCCCCTGTCTGGGTTCCAGGCCCAGCACACCCCTTCCCGGTGACCGGGCCGCCCCACTCCAGCGTGACCACGTCCTGGGCTGTAAAACGGGGTAGACAGCCGCCCCCCAGCTGTGAGCGAGCTGTCAGCGGCGATGTGACTTCTTCCTCCTCCTCCACCAACAGGAGGGGCGCCTCTCCCGCCCCCACCCCCCGCAGGCCCTGTGGTCACTATTTGTGTCTCCGGGGGTGACGGTCTTCAGCTAACCGGCGCACCGGGACCTCCTCATAGAGACCAACCTCTACCTCAGACTGGCCTTTTTTTTTTAAATATATATATATTTTTTTTATTGATTTTTTACAGAGAGGAAGAGAGAAGGATAGAGAGTTAGAAACATCCATGAGAGAGACACATCCATCAGCTGCCTCCTGCACGCCCCCGACTGGGGATGTGCCCGAAACCACGGTCCACACCCTTGACCGGAATGGAACCTGGGACCTTTCAGTCTGCAGGCCGATGCTCTACCCACTGAGCCAAACCGGTTTTGGCTTTTTTTTTTTTTTAATATATATTATTTTATTGATTTTTTACAGAGAGGAAGGGGGAGAGAGTTAGAAACGTCGATGAGAGACATCGAACAGCTGCGTGCTGCACACCTCCTACTGGGGATGTGCCTGCAACCCAGGTGCATGCCCTTGACCGGAATCGAACCCGGGACCTTTCAGTCCGCAGGCCGACGCTCTATCCACTGAGCCACACCGGTTTGGGCCAGACTGGCCTTCACAGGCCCTGGGTTCGGTCCTTCGTTACCAGAATGTAGCCGCAGCCGGGACTTGGCCAACACGCCTGCCTGGCCTTGACCTGAGAAACTGGGAGCAAAGGAGGCAGCAGCGGGGGAGGGAGGCCAAGCATTGTTGAGCCGAGCAGAGCCAAGCAGGGGGAGCCCCTCTCCCGGCTCCCGGCTCCACCTCGGGGAGCCGCCGCAGGCAGGATCTGGCAAACAGCACTGTAAATGGGCAGCCGGTCCCACACCTGCTGTGTCAGGCTGAGGAGGTGGGGGCGCACCTGTCCGCTCGGGGCTCCCTGCACACAGGCTCTGGGCAAGCGGCTGTCTCTCACCCAGGGGGCCCTGGCCCGGGGCGGCTGGGCTGGAGAGGAGGCGGGAGCTGTCAGTGAGGGACAGGGCTGCAGGGAGGGGCGGGGAGACGGGGAGCAGGGAGGGGAGGAACCGGTTTCGGGGAGGTTCCCCCAGATCTGCTGTTGGGCGGACCCAGGCGTGTGCTCTCTGCCTCCTTCGAACCCTGAGATTTCGCCGCGAGTGGGAGGAGGGCGGCCACTCCCTCTCTCCCCGTGTCCCCGGCTGCCCCATCCTCTGCTTTGCACAATGGCTGGGGGAGGGAGGGGGTTAAAACCTGGGGCGTCCGCCCTGTCTGCCTTTGTGGTCCTGGGAATGTCCCTGCGAGCCGGACAGGCACTGAAAGGCCGCTAAGGCCAGAACCTGGCCCCTGTGAGTCTGCTGCACCCTGAGGAGCAGCCCTGCATCCCCGCCACCTGCCACCCCTGCCCAGACTGTCCCTGCAGGCCCCTTACCCGGAACCAAACAGAGGGGATTCTGGGAAATGTAGTTCTGCATACCCGCAAGACCAGGAGACAAGGCTGTGTGTGTGTGTGTGTGTGTGTGTGTGTGTGTGTGTGTGTGAGAGAGAGAGAGAGAGAGAGAGAGAGAGGGAGAGAGAATATATTAGGTGGAAAAGCAGAAACCTGGGCTGCGGGCACTGCTCGTGGCCTATTGAGAGGAGCGAGGAGCCGGGCCTTCCTCCACGGTCACCTGCTCCCAGGACCATCCCTGTGTCCAGGGCCCCCCAATGGCCCTCCCTGCCTCTGCCCAGCTCCTCCCATCTGTCCAGAAATGCCCTCTCCCCCCTTCGGCCAGAGAGATCTTTCCAGAAGGCAGACTGTGCTGTAGGCACAGGATCAGCTCGCTGGCTTCATCCGGAAATCAGGCCCTCTGTGGCAGAAGTCGCCCCAGGCCTGTCTACCCGTCTCTCCCCGCCCCACCCGCCCCCGCCCCCTTCAGGGACCACAGCCTCCTGTGCTACGAACCCCAGGCGGCTGCTCAGTGGTCACCTGCTGTGGGCAGCATCGCTGCATAGTCCCCTTTCACACCCACGGCATCTCGACCCCACATACAGACGGGGACAGAGAATAACAGAGAAATAGGCCGAGGTCTCCGGCCAGCGAGCCACACCGGCCGGGGTGCAGCCACAACGTGTCTGACCCTCAGCACCCATCCCTCCTAGGGCAGGTGTCTCCTAAACAGCAGGCCCAGGAGGGTAGGAACCTGGTGTTCCATCTGCTGTCACTCCCAGCCCCTTGTGTCATGCCTGCACACAGTAGGTCCCTGCCTGTACACAGTAGGTCCTGGGTGTGTGCAAGCAGGGTGCTGGGTCCTGGAATTGGGCTGGGGTAGGGGACCGTGCCGCACAGTCCTTGTCTGCCGGGCCTGCCCACAGCAGGGACACACTCTCAGGCTGCGTCCCGGGCCGGGGTGGGCACTAGGAAGGGCGCGGGGAGCGTGTGGCCCAGGGGCATGGCCTGGCCGTGGGCAGGGAGGACACGCGGGTGCTCCGTGCTCTCTGACGGTGTTTGCAAGAAGCCCCATTAGTCCTCTCCCGGAATATTCAGAATCTCGTTCATCATTTCAGGCTGCCTCTTCGAGCTCTGTGAACTCGGCATGAATTCTTGATGGAGTCGGGCTTTCTGATTTATTCCCCCCCCCGCCCTCTCCCTCCCCCCCCCCCAGGAACTCCATCCAGACAGGCGGGACTTGTCTTCTCAAAGCTCCTCTCCTGCCCTAGTGACAGTCCTCGCTCTTCCTTCTGCTTCTGGGCCTGCGAGTGCCCTACCTCGGGCTGCCAGTTGTGGGTGACTCCTCCCCCTCCCCCCCAACCATGTCCTCTGTGGTCCAGGCTTCAGGCTCTGGAGGAGGCCGCACACAAACGAAAGAGACTAGAAAATATTAATTTGGGAATATTGGGGGCCAGGCAGGGGCCCAACTCAAGGGGAAGGACTCCACCCGCTCTGGCCTTGCTGCCTCTTTTGTTAAGACGATGGGATCCACCTGCAGCCTGTAGGCAGGCGATTCCAATAACAGCCAATCAGCCCGGGTTTACGTCCAACTAGGAGGTGGGAGTGGATTCAGCGACCACTGTCTCAGCTCAGCAGCGGGGGGCCGGCTCTGACCTTTCAGAGCCCCAAGGGTCACCAGCCTTCCGGGTTGCTGTCCACGTCTCTCTGCTAGTGGGGACAATGGGTGTTTCCCAGCACGGTTCTCCCTGGGACGGATCTGAGGCCTGCCCCCCCTCCCCCCCCCACGCAGAGGCCCCGCCCCACCCCACCCCCTCCCAGCGGCCCGCAGCGTGGCCCGGGCCGCCCAGGTGCGCGGGCTCAGCGTCCGGCCGTGTGTCTGTTGCAGAGCTGGTGATGCTGCTGGAGTGGTGGTCGGGCACGGAGTGCGTCATCTACACGGACCCCCGGGCCTACCCCACGTTCGGGAAGGAAAACGCCATCGTGGTTCTGAACCACAAGTTTGAGATCGACTTCCTCTGCGGCTGGAGCCTGGCCGAGCGCTTCGGGGTGCTGGGGGTGAGTCGGACGCCCTGCGCCTTCCCGACACGTTTCTCCCTCGGGCACCCCGACTTGCCTTTAGCTCTCGGTCGGTCGCTCAGAACCTGCAGAAGCGTCACGGGTTCGGCGGGGCGCGCTGCTTTCAGCCCAAGGTTTTTCCTTCTGGCCTGGAACTCGGAGGCGCACCCTCGTGTACACACGTCCGTCCGTGATTGCTGTGTGGCGGGCAGCTGACACTGCCTGTTTCCGTAGCCTACAGGCACGGGCACCCCCCTTTCCGAAAAGCTGCGTTCCAACCTCCTGCTCAGGATCACACGGCTCCTCAGCGGATTTGGGGGCGAAGGCCTCTGGTTTGATGCCACTTCGTCTTCTTTGTTTTTAAAATACGTTTTTATGGATTTGAGAGAGAGGGGAAGAAACATCAGCCCGCGGCCTCCTGTTCACACCCCACACTGGGGATCAAGGCCGAACCGGGGTCTGTGCCTGAACAGCAGCCTCCTATTTCACAGGACAGCACGCAACCAACTAAAGCCACACCAGCCAGAGCTACCATGTCAGTCTTTTCAAATACGTTTTTATTGATGTCAGAGAGAGAGAGGGAGAGAGAAACATCAGTGAGAGAGACCCATTGGTCGGCTGCCTCCTGCACGCCCCTCACTGGGGATGTGCCCGCAACCCGGGCCCGTGTCCTGACTGGGAATCCACTGTGACCTCCTGGAGCCACCAGGTCCCTTCAGAGGGTGTGGCCTCTTTCCCAAGTGACCTGGGCACGCCTACCCCCCCCCCCCCAGCAGCGCCTGCCTCAGTGACCTTCGAACAAGCCGCCTGTAGGACTAGCAGTGAGGTTGGGAGTCTCCACAGCAGGGTCGGTGGGGGAGGGGGGAGGGGGAGGGGGAGGGGGAGGGAGGGCTTCTTTTCACCAGCAGAGGCTCCTTCATCTCCCTGGGAGCGGCCCATAGGGAGGGGTTTCCAGAAGCTACTAGCATTTGCAGGAACTTCTGGGCGGGGGCTATTCTGTGAGCATCCAGGCCGCATAGGCCTGGCGGTCTTCCCTCCCCCTCCCCCCCGCCCCGGCCCAGCACAGGGGTGCCCGGCTCGGCCATGACCTCTGAGACATACACGACGGCTGCCTCCTGTCGGGGAGTGGCCTGTGGGCTCTGGGACGGTCAGGGACGTGCCCAGCCAATGCCAGGTGCGGGCCCAGGGCCCAGGGGTGGAAGCTGTCTTTCTGCCCAGTGTCGGGCCTGAGGCCTGGAGGGTCCCTCGGCTCCTGTCCACGGGCTGAGGGCGCGAGGCCGGAGCAGGTGCACTGTGCACTGGCAGCGTGACCCGGGCCGCCGGGCAGTTTCAGATCTTTGACGACGGCCCTAGGGCCAGCCCCACACCTTGGCCCGACTCCCGGCACCGCCCGGGTCCTGGCCGGCGTCTCAGGGTTGAGGCCGGCCGCCTCCCCTCGCCCCTGGCTCACCGGCGTGGGTGCTGCCCCAGGCTCGCCCTCGGACCTCTGGGGGCCTGTGCGGCTGACCTGCCCTTCCCAGACCCCCCAAGCTGTCCCTGGTCCTGGCGTCTGGCTCCCCCTAGACCAGTGGTTCTCCACCTTCTTCAGGCCGCGACCCTTGCATACAGTTCCTCATGGGGTGGTGACCCCCAACCATGACATGTTGCTACTGTGACGCATCGTGATGTCAATATCTGCATTTTCTGATGGTCTTAGGTGACCCCTGTGAAAGGGTCATTCGACCCCCAAAGGGGTCGCGACCCACAGGTTGAGAACCGCTGCCCTAGAGCTGGAGAGGAGGAAGCACTGAGCCCACCCCCAGCCTCGGGCGCCCGGTGGGCCTTATTCTCAGTGAGGACGGCTGGGAGCCGTGTGCACCCGGGGAGGCCCGTGTAGAGGCGGCCACACCCATACCCCGCGCCACGCGTGAGGCCTCTCGCCTGCCAGTCTCCCGGAGGGTCCCCGTCAGATCAGACACTCTGTGGCTTTGGTAGAAACAAGGAGCCTGGTGCTGATGGGACCCTGCAGGGCAGCCTCAGCACTGCCACCTGCTGGGGGCCCGGCCTCGGGCATCCTGCCCACTCCCAGCCCCAGGGTGGCCCGGCCGGCCGGGCTGTGAAGGTGGCAGCACGGGCCCTGCGGCGGCTCCCCCCCTCTCCCCGGGCAGCGGCTGCCCACGCCTGCCTCCCTGCGCTCGCCCTGTCCCCTCAGCCCTGGGGGCGAGTGGTCAGCCTCCTGTTGCGGGAGGTCCACTCCGCTGCCCCCCTGACCGGGCCCTCCGCTCCAGGGCTCCAAGGTGCTGGCCAAGAAGGAGCTGGCCTACGTGCCCATCATCGGCTGGATGTGGTACTTCACCGAGATGGTCTTCTGCACGCGCAAGTGGGAGCAGGACCGCAAGACCGTGGCGCAGAGCCTGCTGCACCTCCGCGACTACCCCGAGAAGTACTTCGTACGTGAGGCCCGCCGCCCGTCCCACGCTCCCTGCCGCCCGCCCTGCTGACCGCCCACTGTGCGCACCTGCCCGCCCACTGTGCCCATCTGCCCGCCCCGTGTCCATCTGCCCACTCACTGTGCGCATCTGCCCGCCCACTATGCCCATCTGCCCACCCACTGTGCGCATCTGCCCGCCCACTGTGCGTGTCTGCCCGCCCCACTGTGCACATCTGCCACCCCACTGTGTGCACACATCTGCCCGCCCCGTGCCCATCTGCCCGCCCACTGTGCCCATCTGCCCACCCCATTGTGCACATCTGTCCACCCCACTGCCCATCTGCCCGCCCCACTGTGCGCATCTGCCCACCCCACTGTGTGCATCTGCCCGCCCACTATGCCCATCTGCCCGCCTACTGTGCGCACACCACCTCTGTCCTCCATCTGAACTTACTGTGTGGCATGAAACCCTGGGACGCTGTTATCACACACACTCAGAACATTCCTCTCCCCCTCTCTGTCTCTCACACACACTCAGGATTTTCTCCCTCCCTCTCTCTCTCTCTCTCTCTCTCTCTCTCTCTCTCTCTCATACACACACACACACACACACACACACACCCGGCAGCCAGGTGTCCTGCCCTGAGCTGTCCGCCGGGGGTGGTCAGCTCTGGGTTCACCCTGAGGACAGATGGGCACAGCGGCCAGGCCACCCCCTCTGGGTCCCTGGGTGTGACTCTGCGTGGGGTGGGGCGCGGGCCTGTGGGACGGTGTGGCCCGGGTCTCTGGGTGTGACTCTGCGTGGGGTGGGGGTGGGCCTGCGGGCCGGGGTGGCCCGGGTCCCTGCGTGGGGTGGGGCGTGGGCCTGCGGGCCGGGGTGGCCCGGGTCCCTGCATGTGACTGCGTGGGGTGGGGCGCGGGCCTGCGGGCCGGGGTGGCCGGTGTGACCGGCCGCGGGCGGTGTCCCCGCAGTTCCTGATCCACTGCGAGGGCACGCGCTTCACGGAGAAGAAGCACCAGATCAGCATGCAGGTGGCCCAGGCCAAGGGGCTGCCCGGCCTCAAGCACCATCTGCTGCCGCGCACCAAGGGCTTCGCCGTCACCGTGAGGAGCCTCAGGAACGTGGGTGAGGAGCCGCCCCCAACACGCCCAGCTTCAGCTCCCCCGCCGGCTTCCGCTCACATGGCTGCCGGGGGGAGGGGGCCCCAGGACGGCACCTGCCCGGGAGCCGGGGCCAGGCACCTGCACAGGAGGTGTGGCTGCTGCCTGCATGCCCGAGCAGTGTCCCTCCCCCCCCTCCTCTCTCTCTCTCTCTCTCTCCTCTTTCTCACACACACACATACATACACACACACACTCTGAGGCAACACTGCCCTCCACTGCTTGGCACCGGGACTGCAGGGCGTGACCTTGGGCATCCTGGGTCCTCCCCTGGTCCATGTGGCCCACCCCCTGCCCGCCCCGTTAGACCAGGTGGAGGGTTTGTGTTTTTTGTTTTTTATTGATGTCAGAGAGGAAGGGAGAGGGAGAGGGAGAGAGAAACACCAATGATGAGAGGGAATCATTGATTGGCTGCCTCCCTGCATGCCCCCCACTGGGGATCCAGCCCACAACCCAGGCCTGTGCCCTTGACCGGAATGGAACCCAGGGCCCTTCAGTCCTCCGCAGGCCGACGCTCTACCCACTGAGCCGCACCGGCCAGGGCCCCGCTGGTTGTTGGCTTTGCGTGGCCTGCTCCCCTGCCGGCCCCTGCCGCCCCGATGACGCGCGGAGACCGGGTCTCTGAGTTGGGGCCTCGGCCCCGCTCGGTGAGAACCAGAGGGAAGGAGCAGTGCGGTCAGCCTCTTATCACAAATTCCTGTGTCCCCCTCAGCTTGTCCCCCGGGTTAGAAACCCCCTTCTTTCCTGCCAGGCGCCAGCCCACCCTCCCCAAACCCTGTCCCCGTCTCGCGGGGCTGGGAGGGCCGAGCAGGGGCTGTGGGTGGGGTCAGGCTGGGCACTGACCAGAGGGGGAGACACAGCTGGTCACACGTGGCTCTGTCCACTTGGCCTGCCCCTCAGGCCTCCCTGCACCCCAGGCAGCCCCGGGGTTAGGTCAGGGCATGGCCTGGCCCTAGGTCTCCCCGCACCCCATGCAGCTCCCGGGGTTAGGGTCAGGGGGTGGGTGTGGGTAGCGAGGGCTCTTGGTGTGGCCGCCCCGGGGCATTGAAAGTCCCGCTCTGGTTTGACGCTCAGCCACGTTCCGAGGCTCCCCATTTCAGCTCCTTAAAATCTGGGGTCTCAGTCCGGGCAGCCACCTGCCTCCTGGGGGATGCCCCGGGGGCTGCTGCCATCGCTCCGCGCTCGGCACATGCGGCGAGTCTGCTTTGATGGCTTCCTCTCACCCTGCCCGGGTGTGGGCGTGGTGGGGTGCAAGGTGGTGGGGTGCAGGGTGATGGGGTTTGGGGGTGGTGGGGCGCGGGGTGGTAGGGACGTGCACCGGCAGACACGCTCTGCCCTCCTCTGACCGCCGTGAGCTTCCGGTTTCCACCGCTCCGCCTCCCGGGCCTTTCTGGTCTAACCCGGGACCCGCGGTCAGCGTCGGGCTGTGGCCAGGACAGGAGGGCGCCCCGTCACCCGCTTGCGCTCCGATCACTGTCTTCCCGTGTGTGTGTCTACGAAACACAGCTGGGCTCACACGCTATATACTGCTCTGTATTTGTTTTATTTTTTATAGTTTCAGCTGTATATGACTGTACACTCAATTTCAGAAACAATGAAAACCCCACCCTGCTGGGCGTCCTGAACGGCAAGAAATACCACGCCGACATGTATGTCAGGTGAGATGGACATGCCCCTTCCAGGGGAGACCACGCCGGCCCATGTGAACAGATCACAGGCACCCTGGCCCTGCTTCCCGGGACTGGCCTGGTGCCCCAGGTCCGCAGCCTGTGCTGGACCAAGCGTGTCCCCACCTGCATTCGCACGATGCCCTCACGGGACACCTCATGGACACCCCACTGTCCACTGTCAATACTCAGGCGAGGGCTCCCTCCTGGTCCTCGCGCCAGCTTCTGGCCGCACAAATGGGTATCAAGTTCACGCCCGTCTTAAGATGTGTGAGGGGCTGTTGGGTGGACCCCTTCTGGAGCGATTTTATGGAACACAGGCCCCAAGTGTTAGACACACCAGCTCTGTCCCTTTTTATTTATTTATTTTTTAATTTTTCTTTTTTTTTTCTTAAATATATTTTATAGGTTTTTTACAGAGAGGAAGGGAGAGGGATAGAGTTAGAAACATCGATGAGAGACATCGATCAGCCAAACCGGTTTTGGCGCTCTGTCCCTTTTTAGCAGCTCACAGGCCTGTCACCCCCACGTTGTCAGGATTAGCAGAAAGATGGAAAGACAACGATGTGGCGACCCCGTGGGGTGGGGCTCGGGGACGTTTTAGGGCAGCGTGTCTGGCTGAGGAGGTCTGACGCCCTCAGCTGCAGACCAGCCAAGGAGGTAGAACAGGGTGTCGCGTAAAGGCCTCACAACGCTCAGTGACTCTCGGTCCAGGGAGCTCAGGGCTTAAGCCCTCCCCGCGCCCCCCCGCTACCCCCAACCCCCTCTGGCTGCAGGGAAAGCTCAGACTCTCCTGGTGGACCCACAGCCTCAGTTACCCCCGTTTCCTTTCTCAGGGGAACTCTGGTTCCCCCTTAAATAGGGATGCAGCGCCACAGTGACTACTGCTTCCTCTGTAAGCCTGCAGGGGGCCCCACCTTATCACCCCGGGGGAAGGCCTAGAAGGGGGGCGAGCACCCCCTCCCCCAGAGGAGGCCTCCCAGCGGTGAGGCGAGGTCCGTCCCCTGAGGCCTTCAGCTCCTGGCCTCGGGCCAGCTGGGCACGGGGGTTGGGGGAGCCCAAGCACCCAGGAGCGGGGCCAGCCGCCTTCGCCCCCTGCCCACTGGGAAGGCCCTCGGTGGTGGACACGCCCCTCGCTGCAGGCCCCTTAGTTAGAAATGAAGGAGCGTGTCTGTCTGTGCTGCACCCAGCCGCCCCGGCCAGCGCCAGCCAGGGCCTCCGGAGCCCCGAGCAGGGGACCCTGGTTTCTCCGGGAGCATCAGTTCCCCCAGACACGTGTCCCGGTGTCGGGGGGCGGGGGGTCCTCGCAGAGTCTGCTGTCGCTCCCCGAGGCCCTGCTGGTGCCTCGCGCCATTCCTGGGCAGCCAGCGTGGTCAGCCAGCTCCTGTGGAAACAGGCAGAGTGCCTTCCACGGAGGGAGGATGGAGAGGCCCCGTCCCCTGGTCCTCCTTCCTTGGCCATGACTGTGCCTCTGGCCGGCGTGTCCCCAGAATGGAGGTGGGTCCCCTGCCCATTGCCCAGCAGTGAGGGCCCCACCCCTGCCAGCTCCCCCTCTGCCTTGCAGGCGGATCCCGCTGGAGCAAGTCCCGGAGGACGAGGACCAGTGCTCGGCCTGGCTGCACCGGCTGTACCAGGAGAAGGTCAGTGCGCGGCCCGGCCCGTGTCAGCTGTGCTCTGAGGGCACGGGGGTGCTTGGCGGGTGCCCCGTGGGCATGGGGTGCCCCATAGAAATTGGTGGCACAGAGCTTTGCCACTGGACGAGGTCTCGGACCCCAGCTATGAAAGACCCTGGAGCTGGCCCGCGGCTTAGCAGCAGGGACAGAGCACAGCAGAGTGTTTCTTCAAGGGCGTCACAGAGAGACAGAGCGTGTTCTGGGGGGAGTGGACAGGAAAGGAGGTGCTGGCCTCGACGGCATTTGTCTGTTCCCCTGGGGGCATGGTGTCCCGTGAGCAGGGCACATGATCTCGGGGCGCTCGGGCCCACAGTCTGGTCCCCCCACACCACCACGTAAGCAGGAAACACACAAGGTTCACTGTGGCCCGTGTGATCTCTGCAGTGTCACCGCCATTGTGCTCAGGCTCCCCAGGGCCCCCCACTTTCTCTTTCCTCCCATTGCCTCTTCCTTCGAGCTCAGGGTAGAGAGAGTCTGGTCATTCGTGTCCAAACCGCTCTGATGCCCAGAAGGTGAAGGGCCCAGCGTCTACCTGGTGAGGAAGGCAGATATTCATTTTACAATGTAAATCCATTGGTTTATTGTCCAACAAGGTTTTTGGTTTTTTTAAATATTCTTTTTGTTGATTTCAGAAGAGAAGGGAGAGGGGGAGAGAGAGAGAGAAAAAAACATCCTATATAATAAAAGCCTAATAGGCAAATTGACCAAATGATGGAACAACTGGTTGCTATGACAGGTACTGACCACCAGGGGGCAGACACTCAACACAGGAGCTGCCCCCAGCCCGCAGGCCCTGACCTGTGGTGGCAGGGGGTGGAGCTGGTGAGCAGATGGCGCCAGGCCAGCCAAGGAGGGTGCCAGCAGGCCTCTGCCCACCCCCCATCACCCCACTGGTTGTCCCACAGATCGGCCCTGATCACCGGCCAGGCCTAGGGACCCTAACCATGCACGGATTTCGTGCACCGGGCCTTTAGTCAATGAGGAGAATCGTTGACCAGCTGCCTCCTGCACACCCAGACTGGGGATCGAGCCAGCAGCCCGGGCCTGTGCCTGACCAGAATCAAACCGTAACCTCCTGGTTCACAGGTGGCTGCTCGGCCACCGAGCCCCGCTGGCTGGGTGAGGAAGGCATCTTTATGGCCAAGTCTCACACCCAGCAAACCCTTAGTTCTGATCCATCACACACTTTCAGCCCCAACCAGCTCCTTATCTGGAATCGAATGGATTTGGGGTCCTTGCCCTAGGAAGACAGGCCACCTGGCATTTGCTGCCCTCCCTCCCGGTTCCTCGTGGAGCGTTGGGGCCTCCGCCACGGGAGAATGACAGCTGCCACCTCGTTGGAGCCTGTTTTAGGGTTTGGGTCCAAGTTGCCCCGCCAGGTTAGGCAGAGACACCGGTAGCTCAGGTTTAGAATGAACATCCCACCATCTCTGCACGAAGTCGCTTCCGTGTTCTCCAAGGGTGTGTTTTTCCCAGGATGCCTTTCACAGGTCAGTCCCAGGCCTTGCCCTGGTGGTCTCTTCTCCAGCTAGGGTCTGGACCTGTCTCCCAGCATGGGACCCGGGGTACCTAGGCCCCACGCTCAGGTTCCTCTGGGGAGGCCTAAGGTGGGGGTTGGAATGGCATCGCCAGGGCGGCTGCTCAGACCCGGGGGGGAGGACCAGGCCCCGCAGGAACGGGCAGCCTCCTGTCCCTCCGGTGCCCGCACGGGGCGGTGTTTTCCCTGTGCGTCTGCCTGTTGAACGCGTCAGGGGCAGAGAAAGGCCGCGTTAGAAAAGTGCGCAGAAAAGGCCTAAGGGATGGTCCTTTGGAAAGAGCCACAGAAACAAATGACAGCACGTGCAGCCCCGACTCCATCAGAGCACGGAGCGAGCTCCCGGCCACAGTGGTGCTCAGGCAGACTGGTTCTCAGCAGCCCCGGAACTGAGGCGGTTTTCTGGGATGATAACAGCTCGAGGGTTAGCCCTGGTGCCCACATAGCCCTAAGCCCAACCATAATCCTAGCCCTGACCCTACCTTAATCATAGCCCTAATGTTAAGCCGAGTGCTAACCCTAACCGTAAGCCTAGTCCTAGCCCTAACACCAATGCTAACTCTAACCCTAGACCTGAGCCTAATCCTAACCCTAACCCTAGACCTAATCCTAACCCGAACCCTAGACCTAGCCCTAACACTAATGCTAACTCTAACCCTAGACCTGAGCCGAATCCTAACCCTAACCCTAGACCTAATCCTTACCCGAACCCTAGTCCTAGCCTTAACACTAATGCTAACTAACCCAGTGGTTCTCAACCTGTGGGTCAAGACCCCTTTGGGGGTCGAACGACCCTTTCACAAGGGTCGCCTAAGACCATCAGAAAACACCTATTTCCCATGGTCTTAGGAACCAACACACCGCTCCTCGGTGTAGCAATGTAGTTTACTGTTGTCATATTAAGACTTGTTACCCATGCTACACCACGATTCAAGACAAAATTTCATTTGTCATTAGAAATAAATATTTCACAATATGTAATTACGTATTGTTTTTGTGATTAATTCCTATGCTTTAATTATGTTCAATTTATAACAATGAAAATACATCCTACATATCAGATATTTACAATACAGTTCATAACAGTAGCAAAATTAGTTATGAAGTAGCAACGGAAATAATTTTATGGTTGGGGGTCATCACCACATGAGGAACTGTATTAAAGGGTCGCGGCATTAGGAAGGTGGAGAACCACTGCTCTAACCCTATCCCTGAGCCCTGAGCCTAATTTTAGCCCTAGCCATAACCCTAACCCTAACCCTGGCCCTCCCTTTATCATAGCTCTGATGTTAAACCTAGTGCTAAACCCTATCCCTAACACTAGCCCTATCCCTGACCCTAGTCCTAACCCTAACCCCAACCTGCACATTCTCTCCTTCGTTGCCTGAGAGAGTGACTGATCACAGGTGTCAGCATGAAAGGGCTGTTGGGTCAAGAACTGAAGTTCTGTTCGACAACCGAGACCTTTTCCTGTGAATCACGTGGTTGAGAGAACATAACTTTTCGGGAAGGGAGGCATTCCAGAATGGAGGTTTGACTGTACTGGTTGGCATTGGGGAGGCCTGCTGGCTGTGGGGATGGGCTCTAAGAAGCTGTTCACACCCCCACGTGATCCCTAGGGACCACATCCGTTCCCAGTCTGTAAGCTCAGGGTGGTCTCCTCACAAATCTCTAACTGGGCCGATCGTGGAGGTCACCCCCAAACCTTCGACTCTAGGGCAAGGTTACCGGTGCCTGAGGCAAGCCCTGCTTCTGGTTTCTGTGCATCACGGTCAACACGCCTTTGGAATTAACGGCCCTGAGAGCACGTGATCTTGTTAACTACCAGGCGCCCCATCCCCACCTGTCTGATCTTGTTAACTTCCCGGTACCCCATCCTCACCTGCTTGATCTTGTTAACTATCCGGCGCCCCATCCCACCGGTCCTATCTTTTTAACTATCCGGTGCCCCATCCCACTGGCCTGATCTTGTTAACTTCCTGGTACCCCATCCTCACCTGCCTGATCTTGTTAACTTCCCGGTGCCCCATCCCCACCCTGGGTGCTCTCCCGGTCGGGGGGAGCTCTTGTTTCCAGGCACGTCCTCTGTGGGGCTCGGATACGCTCTTAGAGAAGTTCTCCGCAGGTCTGGCTTCCTAGCGGCGCACCTTTCCCCAGAGCCCCCCACTTCCCCGTCTCCTGTCTGGCCAGGCAGTTCCGGGCCGCAGCCTGGCTTGGGGAAGGGGTTGGAAACGAGCAGCTAATGGCGCTGTTGTGGGGTATTGAGCGGCTCTGAAAGGTGCAAGCGGGGGCTCACGGGTGGAGGCTGGTGGCCAGGAGTCCAAGCTCTGGCCATTGTCTGACTGGTCCCGGCCCTCGTCCTCAGAGGGAAGGAGGGAGTTCTCAGGGGTCTCCATTAGGGCGCTAACCCCAATCTTAAGGGCTGCGCCCCCAAAGGCCCCACCTCCTAAGACCATCAGCTCAGGGGTTAGGCTTCAGCTTAGGAAATCTAGGGGGACAGTCAGCTGTTGGTACCTCTCTGCCTAGTTACCAGGCCCCTGGTGGCCCCAACCTGGGCTGAGGGAAGTCACTCACGTTTTGGCAGGGAGGTGGCATCTCTCGGGGCCTCCCACGTCCAGTCACTTCCTTGTAAGATCTTCTCGGTGGCCGTCGGGGGGAGGCGCACTCGGCACGGGAGCCTGAGGTCCTGGACCTGCTTGATGGCTTGATTTCCCAGAGAACTGCCCGCAGCTGCTCTTGGGGAGGAGGCAGTCGAAGAGGCCGGTCTGGGCCGGGCTGGGAAGGAGCCGGGCCTTCCCTGGTCTCCTCCCGCGCCCGCATGTGAACCGCAAGCAGGGAGGCGAGGCGCAGCGGGCGTCATGGGCCGGGGCTGCGGGCTCCCGGTGCAGGACACAGGTCTGCACCACCCTCTTCCAGGGTCACTGAGGGCCGCTTCTCCTTCCCCACCAGCCTGGGAGGAGGGCATTGCTGCCCAGGGGCCTGGGCTCAGGCCGGTCACCTGCCCAGGTTGGGGAGACTGCAGGGAGCAGAGCAGGATGGACGTGGCCGGCCCGACTCAGTGACGAGCTCCAGGTGTCGCCGTGGGCAGGGACCGCCCGGTAGGGGCCTGCATGTGGCAGGAGCCGGAGGAGTCTGCAGGCACTGAGGCCCCTCTCTGTCCCCAGGACGCCTTCCAGGAGGAGTACTACCAGACGGGCACCTTCCCCGAGACGCCCATGGTGCCCCCGCGGCGGCCCTGGACGCTGCTCAACTGGCTCTTCTGGGCCTCGCTGCTGCTCTACCCCTTCTTCCGCTTCCTCGTCAGCATGGTCAGCAGCGGCTCCTCCCTGACGCTGGCCGGTTTCGTCCTCGTCTTCTTTGTGGGTGAGTGGCCGGCGGGGCAGCTCAGGGGTGCGGTGCCGCATGAGGGGCACAGCCTGCAGGCCACCGGGAAAACGCGCTCCAGTCCCTTCCGCCGGGTCCCGGTCCCTGCGCACAGGCCCCTCTGGGTGGGACAGCCTGCTCCCAGCTCCCTGTTCCACGGGGTTCCCTGTGGCTCCTCCACTTCCTCTGCGGGCCAGCCTGCAGCTGTCGGGGGAGGCGGCGACTCGGGGACTCTGCCTGTGGGCTCTCATACTTGCCCCCAGGCCAGGGGGACATGCCGCACTGTGTGTGAGCTCCCATTCTGCAGTCTGAGCCTCCCTAAGCCTCCCTGAAGGGTGCCCCCAAGGCGCGCCTGAGTCACCAGACTCTGCCTTCGGGAGCCAGTGCAGCGGCCCGGCCTGCCCTTCTCATCTACGGAGAGGGGCTCAACCCGGGCCAGCAGCCAGCGTTCCTTTGTGTCGCTTAGCCCGGCTCGCGCCGGCCCGCGCTCCCGGGGAACAAGACAGAGGGTGGACGGCACCCAGACCAGCCAGCTTGGCTGGAGTCCCCGCCTCACCCGCCCTTCCCCTGCAGCTTCCATGGGGGTCCGATGGATGATCGGCGTGACGGAGATCGACAAAGGCTCTGCCTACGGCAACATGGACAGCAAGCAGAAACACAAGGACTGACTCAGGACCTGCGCCGTCCAGAGCGGACCGTGGGGAGCGGGTGGGCGCCGTCGTCCCCCCGGTGCGACGCAGCGAGGGCGCTAGGCGAGTCCCTGCTGGGCGGCAGGGCGCGGCTCCCCGGCCGCTGGCTGGGGCGGGGGACGGGCTGCGAGCTCCTTCCCCGTGGGCTGCAGTGGGTCCGGTTCTCTTTTCCTGTGCGAGTGCGTGCAAGCGAGCGTGCGTGCGAGAGGAGGAACGTGCGGTGAGGGTGCGAGGCTGCCTGCCAGCCCTGTCCTGTGACCGGCACAGTGGCCGGTGCAGGGGAGGGCAGGGATGGGAAGCGGCGGGAGTCCCTTTCATCCTTTGGTGCTGTTTTCTGTAACCCTGATGCCAGGTAGAGCTGTAGGTGAGCCGATTAAATTATGCCTCCAAAAAGCACTCCCGTGTTCGCCTCCTCTGTGGTGCGCACAGACCCTCCACCCTGCCGTGCGGTTAGGCAGACGCAATATCTGTTTCAGCTCAGGTCAGCCCAGACACCCAGTGAGGCAGAAACCAGCACACAGTGTGACTGTGGAAGACAGTGCACTTTGAGGGGGGGGGGGAGTTTCAGAGACTTCCTCTAGGGAAGTCATTCAAACACCAGCCACCCGAGACCGGCAAGCACTGCCCGGGGGCAGAGTGGGCAGGATGGACCTGGAGCAGGAGCTGCGCACCTGTGGCTGGCCTGTCACTGGTTCCCGTCTGTGGAGAGCGAGCGCACACCTGTTCGTGAGGTCCGTCGTGCTGGAATAGCTCTTGGCTGCTATCTTCTAAAGTGCATGCAAACCTTGTAAAAGTAGCTGCTGATGTTTAAAGTGAAAAACACACATTAGTGGTGCCAAATACAGCCGTACGGGGGTCTGAGAACCAGGGATGTGGACGTGAAACCCTGTGACACAGTCAGCCACAGCCAGCAGCAGCAGCTGATGTGATGGACACAGGGGGGCCTGGAGGCCTGGCTGCGGGGAACAGGGTCTGGCTGGTCCCCAAGCAAAACAGACTGTGGGGTGCAGGGGCTCCCCACTCACTGGGGTGTGAGACGGGGGAGGTCGGAGGCACTGCTCCGCGCCCAGCAAGAGGTAGCCCCGCTCTCCGAGGGACCGGGCGCAGCTTGCTGGCCTCCCCCCACCCCTGGCGGCGAATGGCTCCTCCTTCCCTGCGCTGAGAGCTCGGAGCCCCGAGGACTCCCGCCCGAGAGCACAGGCTACAAAAGACAGGCAGCTGCGCTTTCCTAAAATAAACCATTTATTGAAAAAGCCTTTCCTCCCATCTCATTCATCAGCCTCGCGCTGACAAACGGCCGCTCGCCCCGCCGCCGCCAGGGCAGTTCACAGTCAGTGCACTCGGCGACGGAGGGCAAGGCCGGGGCCGGGACACGACCCTCTGACCTGGGGCGGTCAGAGCACGAGACGCCCGGTCCGTCCCCGAAGAAGGGTGACAAGGCGACAGTCCGTGTACAGTAGAAATGGCACTTAACATGTAGCTTCTTTACCTCGTGACACGCTCAGGCCGCGCCGGGTGGAACGCACGAGAGCGAAGCGGCGTGTCCCGTGCGGCCCGGCCTGCGGCGGGGCCGGCTCCCAGCACAGTCTCCGTGTAACTGTCACAGCAGTGGCGGGCTCCTCCGGCGCACACCAGCCGCGCTCCGTCACTCCTCGTCGGTGCACACCTGCAGGGAGCGGGGGAGCTGAGCATAGGCAGGCGCCTCCTGTGCCCGGCCGCGCTGGGGGGGTGGGGGGCCTGGGCGCAGTGACCGGGAGTGCTGTCGCTGCGCCAGGACTGACACTGACCGCTCGTAAGAACGCGTTTACAGCGGGTCAGCCTTTCCATGAAGCAGCACATTCTTTAGCTACAAAGCCCAAAGCAGGGCCACATCCGGCTCCTCAGCCTCGCGCACCCCGAAGAAGGCACCGGGCACCTCCGACTCCTTAGCCGCACTCATCCCGAGGAGGAGGAGGGGACGGGGGCCCTTGTGGTTCCTTAGCCATGCTCTCCCCGAGGAGGAGGGCACCGGGCACCTCCCTCTGCACCCGGAGTCTCTGGCGGGCAGGCCCTCCCAGGTTTCCTCGTTGGCTCATCCCTCCCTCCGCACTCTCCCGGCACCATCTGTCTCCCCATTCACTCAGGTGCCGGCCCCTAACACCCAAGGCCCAACGGAATCCACGAGCAGGTGCCGCACACCTCAAACCGCATCTCCCAGAGCAGCATCACCTCCGACCTCAGCCGCAGCCTCTGCAGGGCCCTGGGAACACTGTCCCCGGGACTGAGCTGCCCTCGCTCCCTCCCTGCACTCACTGTCATACCCCAGAGCTCATGCCATTTCAGCCCCAACATTGCTGGGCACACACCGGGCCTCCACCCCCAACCTGCGAGCTCTGCCAGCAGCTTCTGACCACCTCTCACCTCCCCATTAGTGGGTCACAGTGTAACTTGGAATTCCTCCTCGGCTCGGCCCGGCCCTGCCCCGCTCTGCTCTGCATCGTGCACATGCTGTGCGGGAGCACCCACGCCCCTCGCCACCGTTCCGGCAGTTCTTCCCTCTAGAAGGGTGCCTGCCGCCCTCCCACTCCCTCTGCCACCCCCACCCTGTTCCTGAGGGGCCCAGGGTGGGCGGGGTTAAGGAGCCAGAGGGCCTGGCCAAACCCTCCAAGCAGCTCACACTTCATGCTAGAGGGCCGTCCAGGATGACCTGACCCCACAGCAGGCCACACGTGACCGCAACCAAAAGTGGTCACTGCTCCCTGCCTCAGGCAGACCACGCCCCAGCAGGGAGCGCGTCACCAGCCCCGCACCAACGCCTTTCTCAGTCCAAGGGCACCTCTGCCACCATCCAGATGGATGAAGCAGGAGAACCACAATGCACATTTCCCACAAAACCACACACACACACTTCCCAGGCGTAACTCCCCGTCCCTTCCCCTTCAGCCGGAGACCCTTCCTGTTTACGAGCCAGCGGCAGGGGGCCGGGTGGGCGCACCTTGACGAAGGAGTGGTCCAGCAGCTGGCTGGCTGTCCAGCGCAGGCGCGGCTCGCTCTCCAGGCAGTGGGAGAGGAAGTCCTTGCCCTCCAGGCTCAGGCGCTCGGGGATCGGGGGCTTGTGCCCCATGCCCACCTTGTACATAATCTGGAAGTTGTGTTCATATTCGTGCCAAGGCCTCTGGGAAGAGAAAAGAAATCAGGCTTTAGTTCCACATAAAAAAGGCAGTCTCCATCATTCTTCGGCATCTCCATGCACAGAGCGTCCTCCAAACAGTGTGAACAGACCTTACCAGCTGCAAGCTCAATTCTGAATATGAAATGTATGTTAATAAACACTACTTTTATAATTATTCAGAGTGTGCATATACATTTTGGGGGACACCCTACATATATCAGGAGCTTGCAAACTTCCTTAAAGGGTCTAACATTTAATAATAAATATTTTAGCTTTTGGCCCCTGGTCTGTCACTATTCTCTTTTCCCAGCAGCAGGAAAGCAGCCTCAGACCACATGTATGTGAGGGGTGTGGCCATGGCCCAGTAAAAGGAGTCTGCTTCCCATGTGAATGCCAATCCAGCATCATGGACATGCCGTCATCATGCAAGAACGCAATACATAAAGTGAGAGGAAAATGTCAATAAACCAAAATGCAGCATTACCATTAGGCTGCTGCCTTGCTGGATAATGAGCATCAAGTTCTATTACTACAAAGCTTATTTTATTAGGACACAGGGAAAATGAGACTCAGGAGGAACCATTCAGTCTGTTATGTCATCCTTGTGTGCCACTGTTGACTGCGACACGTGAGAACTCCCTCGTTCTCGGATGTGTGCTGGACTAAAGTAACAGGTATCATGGCCATATTTCTTTCCTTTTTTAAAATTGATTTCAGAGAGGGAGAGAGAGGGAGACAGATTTATTGATGAGAAATATCAACCAGCTGTCTCCTGCACACCCCCTACTGGGAATCAGGCCCACAATTCAGGCATGTGCCCTGACCGGGAATCGAACTGCTGACCTGCTGGTTCATGGTACAATGCACAATCCATAGTGCTCAATCCACTGAGCACACTGGCCAGGGATGGCCATCTTCCTATGTCAAAGATAACAAAAATATTAGCAAATACTTATTAAGCATGATGCGTAGTCTTTTCCAGCAGCTGCAAAGCATAGCTATATATTGATTTAATTTCCTATTAATAACACGTAAGAGGTCTCTATATTTTTATTTTTTAACTTAATAAATCTTTATTGTTCAGATGTTCAGATTATTACAATTGCTCCTCTTTTTTCCCCCCATAGCTCTCCACCCAGTTCCCACCCCACCCTCTGCCCTTACCACCCCCGCCACTGTCCTCATCCATAGGAGTACAATTTTTGTCCAGTCTCTTCCTGCACCCCACACCTTTTTCCCCACAATAATTCAGTCCACTACCTTTCTATGCCCCTGATTCTATTATATTCACTAGTTTATTCTGTTCATCAGATTTTCTTATTCACTTGTTGGTAGATATGTATTTGTTGTTCATAACTTTGATCTTTACCTTTTCTTCTTCGTCCTCTTCTTAAAGAATGTCCTTCAGCATTTCATATAATCCTGGTTTGGTGGTGATAAACTCCTTTAGCATTTTCTTGTCTGTGAAACTCTTTATCTGCCCTTCAATTCTGAAAGATAGCTTTGCTGGGTAATCTTGCTATTTATCATGTTGGATATTTCTTGCCACTCCCATCTGGCCTGCATAGTTTCTGTTGAGAAATCAGCTAACAATCTTATGGATACTCCCTTGTAGGTAACTAATTGTTTTTCTCTTGCTGCTTTTAATATTGTCTTTTGCTCTTGGCATTTTAATTATGATGTGTCTTGGTGTGGTCCTCTTTGGATTCCTTTTGTTTGGGGTTCTATATCCAGTCGTTTGCTTTCCTCCATTTCTTTCATTTGTGATGTTTGTCTCTGCATTTTCACTGCTTCCCTGAGTTGACAGAGTAGTTTTGTGTGCTAGGTGTCCTATAGGGACCAGTGGCTCAACCTTTCCAGTTACCTGAAGTGGACACTCTTGTGCACCCCTCTGTGGGCTGTGGCACAGCCTTGTAGTTAAGTCTTCGTTGTTATTGGTATCACTGGGAGGAATTGACCTCCAGGCCAATTGGCTGTGAGGATCAGCTGTGTCTACACTGAGAGAACTTATGTGCTGGAGACACGCTTATGAGACAAGACTTGGAAAGCCTCTGTGCTCAGCTTGGATGGGGCAGAGTCTCAGGATGGAGGAGACAGCATTGGTTTCCTTTCAGCCTTGCCCAAATAGGCCCCTGTGTCCCATGGTAATCGCTGCAAACACCTCTGAGAGAAAACCGTCCTTGAGTTCCTCCCACTGCCAGACAGTCCAGTTTCTTCCTGAATGAGTCTGGGTCCCCAGAGTCTCGCCCGGAACTGCAGTTCAGTGCAGTCGGGAGCTTTTGTCTCCCTCCCGCTTGAGAAAGCGAGCCACCCACGCACGCCTCGGTACCTCTGCCTTCCACAGTTCCTCTGGAGTCTCAGTGTGCTTTTCTCTTTCCTGGCAGTCCAGTTTCACCCGCTATGAGTCTGAGTCCCCAGTTCTCACCCAGAACTGGAGTTCAGCGCAGTTGGGAGCTTTTGTATCCCTCCCACTTCAGAGAGCCAGCCACGCACTCAGTGGCCAGTCCTTTCCCTGCACGCACATCTCAGTACCTCAGCCTTTTTCAGCTCCTCTGATTCTCAATGTGCTTTTCTCTTTCCTTCTAGTTGTAGAATTTCCACAGCCTTCCTGTGGTTCTGGATGATGTCCGTTCTTTTAGATGTAGTTTTGAAATTGTTGTGCGACGATGCAGCAGTTTAGGTGCTTACCTGGTCCACCATCTTGGTTTCTCCAAGAGGTCTCTATCTTTTTGTTTTCCAAATAATGTCACACATACACATAATATCTTCATACATTTGTGTAATTCCTCATTAATGTATCTTCCCGAGAAGATCAATTTTCAGATACAGGAGTTCCACTGCCCTAGCAACCCTGGCACTGACCTGTCTGCCCCTCCTGCGCCCACACCCCGGCAACCACTGGTCCCTTCCTGCTTGGGTGGCGTGCGGTCTTATCAGCGGCCGCTGGCACCAGCAATTCGCTATGGAGGCTCCTCCACACCACTCCACAGCATGACAGTGCGTTTTTTATCGCTGCATCACATTCCGTAGTACAATCACCAGTGTGTTTATCCACTTACCTGCTGACAGGGCCTTGGCTGCCTCTAAGCCTGGGCGATTATGAATAAAGTTGATTTATGTGCCAGTTTTGTGTGGACATGAATTTTCCGCTTTATGTTTCTTTTTGTATCTACTTATTTCTACATGTTCTAATTCAGGCTTTATGTTCTTATTCACTCTGAAGAGTTCTCTAAATGATAGATCTCATATTTGATCCCTAGTCATCACTTGTCTTGACCTTACTCTGCTGTTGGAAGAGCAGTGTTTCTAATGAAAACAAAACCAGGTGCCCCTGCAGTTTCCCCTGCAGGTGGGCTCTGCTCACCTTGCCAGTCACCATCTCTATGACCACACACCCGAGGCTCCAGATGTCGGCCGCACGCCCGTGACCTTCTCCCTTCGCACGAGTGATGACTTCGGGAGCCATGTATGCTGTGAAGGTCAGAGATGTAATGATAGCAATTGGATTATCAACACAGCCCCATGCAGCAGAGCCAGGCAACCTCACACATTCCACACGGAAAAAATAACTGTATGTGAAGGGGAAACTTCCCCCAATTACATACTAGGAAATGGGGAAACTTGTATAGTACTTCAAATCAATTTCCTGAATGGACGTTTTTAGGGGACCAATTATCTTCTGAAAGTTTTTGAATGTACACATTTTCAGATAAGTTGTATTCACAATGAGAATATAAAATACAGCCTGCAAAGAAGGATGTAGAAGCTTGTAATACTAAATGATCAAAACAAGTAATTACCACTTAAATATAGTATTGTTTTGACCAGGATATTTTTAATACGCCCAATGTGAAAGGGCAGGCCTCTCCTGCTCCAACCTCCAGGGAACCGTGACC
Organism: Lasiurus cinereus; assembly: GCA_011751065.1. NCBI lineage: Eukaryota > Metazoa > Chordata > Mammalia > Chiroptera > Vespertilionidae > Lasiurus > Lasiurus cinereus. Next base: position 48,216 of record JAAGEH010000063.1, read on the forward strand.
TCTCAGTCTGACAGTGCTTTTTGGAGGCGGGGTGTCTGCGGGCATGGTCCCTGGCAGGTGAGAACGACCTGCTGTGCGGGTCAGTGCTGACAAGAGGTCAAGGGAAGGCCCGGCGACCAGCATCGGGGAGGGGAGCATCTGTGCAGAGACCAACAGCGGGCCCACCTGCGGTCCCCAGCGTGCTGTTCACCTCCCCCGGCATAGTCTGCGCGTTGTTTTTCAGCTTCACCGAGCACCCGAAGTCTCCAAGCTTGATCAGTCCCGATGAGGTAAGGAAGATATTGGCACCTACGGAGAACAATTTTAAAGTTGTCATGGTTACCTAGACTACAAACTAAGTGATAGAAGAGTTTATGAAACTATGAACAAAATGTCAGCCTAGAAGGATTTTAAGCTTTATTCACAAACATCAACACAAAGCAAAGCAACTTTAACATGAGTGCAGGTTCCAGTAACAATACTTTGCGAGCTGAAATACGTGCCCAGATCCCCACACCAACCCCAGAGCTACTTGGAGCCGTCACTGAGAAAACAGGCCTGAGGGGCAGCCCTGAAAGTGAGGTGTACGCAACTAGCAGCTCCGGGAACGGGTAACCACGTGCAGCCAAGAGTGCACCCACACTGTCCTCACGGCCTAGACGGCCACCACTGAGCGGCCAGCCTGCGATGGAAGAGCTCATCTGTAACTGCCTCCCCGTGTGGCCGCTCCTGGGCCGCTGGGCCTTTGCTACCAGGCAACACCGCCCCAATCGAGCTGCATCTCTGCTCTCCTGGTCCTGGGGCACCGCTTTGGGAAATAACGCAGCCACTTGGGTTAGACAAGCAGCGTGCGAGGAGCTGCGGTCTCAGCCAGTACTCACGGCCTGGTGCTCCCTATGCAGGTGACCCCGGGGGGAAAGAGGGGGCCGTGCCAACGCGGTCATTCAGGAGCTGGTGCACACGGCACATGGCCATGGCCCATGACATGAAGGTTCCACTTCATGACCGTGGACAGAGGCCGAGTATGGTATTTATGGCACAACTGGAAATGGGTAATGCCGAGACCTGGCAAAGAGCCAGGTGGAGGCCGGGAAGCAGGCGACAAGACTGCATGTGCAGGGGGCAGGGAGCGCAGCACCCCACTCCAGGAATGGTGCCAGTGAGGAGGCAGCCAGCTCTGGAATGAGTGTATTCACTGGCTTCCGACTATGCGACAGAACGGGATCCTCGGCCAAGGGCCAAGCAGAGACAGCGGTGACTTGTTGCTTTATTATTCCCAAGATGCCCAGCCCACAGGTCAGGTCACGATGTGCTGGCCGTGCCCTGAGGCAGACGCCTGGCTGTTCCTATGCCCACCAGTGTGAGCCAGTCAGCCCTCACAGCGCTCCAGGGATGAAGCTGGGCTGAGCCGCCGCACCAGCAAGCAGCCAAGCGTGGTGCTACTCATCATGACCGGCTCAGCGGTCAGCATCCCGGTCACTCTACACTCACAACGTTCCAATACCAGGACACAGGTCCTCCCTCAGAGGAGGCTCTGATGGTGAGCGTCCCGTGAGCAGGGCGTCAGTAGGGCACAGGTCACCCCAGAACAGACTTCACTCCAGACAGAGCGCTTACCATGCAGAGCGCTTACCGCTCAGCCCTGGGCTCCCCTCTGGGGAAGGCAAGGAGGGCTCGGCCTGGCACCGGGGTTTACCTGTGACATCGCAGCCTCGCCCTGGGCTCTCTCCTGGGGAAGGCGGGAGGGGCTGGGCCCCGGGATTACCTTTGATGTCGCGGTGCACTATTCCGTGCTCGTGCAGCACGTTGATGGCCACAGTGATCTGCTTGGAGTAGAGGCGGATCACGTGCTCCTGCAGGCCCAGCCTGGACACCTCCTCCAGCGTGCCCTCGTCGCAGTACTCCATGAAGATGTACATCTCCTCCTGTGGCAACGAACGCAGCGCGTGGGCACACACACGTGCAGATCAGACGGCGCCTCAGGCATCTCTGTCTAACGGATGGTACACTTGTCGTCCTGACCCTGACCTCGTCCCTGACAGCAGTGCCTGCCGCCTGTCTGGAATCGCACAGCCCTTCGGGAGAAGCGCACCTGCATGTCCATGTCCTCCAAAACGAAGCCGCCATGTAACCTCAGACAGGGGCCGGCAGGGCTGCCGCTCCTGCATTATAAGAACTGACTGGGTCCTCTTCACATAGGATCTACGTGTGAGACATTACACATCACCCACACCCAACTGCCCTGGCGATCCTGATCCACCGGATGCTCATCCTCTCGGGGTTTTCCAGCAGGAGAACCACACCGAGGCTTTCCCTTCGCTCATCTCACGGGGCTCCTGAGCGCACACACAACAAAGCGCTACCGCTGTACGGCGTCCTGGGGGCCGCAGCGGGGGAGGAGGAAGGAGCGGGGAGTCTTTGGGGAGAACCTGCGCTGGGGGATGGCGCTCGGTGGTTGCTACTGTCGGGCGGACGACAGCCACAACTTACACTCGAGGAAGAACTCCCCTCGTGTCAGAGAGAAGGCAGCACGGTGACGCCTGACACTTCCTGGTAACTAGGAAAGCGACTTCAATGAGGCGGCCTGTGATGCAGACCGGCCCCCGGTCCCCGGCCCGCACGCTGTGACGGAAGCCACTTACCCTGTGCAGCTCCACTCCAAAGTAGCGCACCAGGTTGGGGTGCTTGATGCCCTCGAAGATCTTCAACTCGTCCGCGGTTTCCTTGATCGTCTTATGGTCGTTAGGCTGAAACCGGATCTGGGAGAAGAGGCAAGTGCTGATGACTGGGCTGCGTGCAGACACGCTCACTGTCCTGACCCCAGGACAGGCCGGTGTCTCTGCCTTTACTCCCAGGCTTTCTCCCCGAGGCTGTTTCCCCAGTGACTCAGGCGCCCCCACTCCAGACACCTGGGAGGCGAAGCTACTGGAACCGATAAACAACGCAAACTGAATCAAAAAACCCTGAGGTCAGGGAGCAGCCCCGGTGTCCAGTGCCAGGCAAGATGCAAAGCCAAGGTAGACTGGGCACCGGGAGGCTGGCAGTAGGCTCAAAGCACAGCGGGGGGTGCAGCAGGCAGGACGCCCCGCCTCTCCTGCCACCACCCCACTTCTGAGCTAGGAGGCACCTCCTCCTCGGTGACAGCCGCCTTGGTTTCCCTGGCGGCCCATCCTCAGGTTTCCCGTCTGTCCCCCTTGACCTCCAGCTGAGAAACTGCTGTCATTTCTGAAGCCGATCACAAATGTTACCTTCTCCCCAAAGACCCTGTGAGATGCTGTACCCCCTCCTCCGAGCTTTCACCACCCGCCCTGTCCCTGCGGGCTCGGACCAGCCGTAGGGAGATCCGCTGTGCGCCTGCTCCTCCCTGGGCCCCGACTTCCTTCGCTCTCACGTCCCTCCGTGCGGCTGCCCCGCTGCCCCACAGTGCAATGCTAAAGCACCGCTCACTCAGCATCCTGTGAAGCCAGCTACGCACAAACCTCAGCCACACACGCTTCTTCACCAAACCGCACCCAGAGGCGTCAGACAAGCAGGCGAGGGCCAGACACTCACCTCCTTCATGGCCATCAGCTCGCCCGTGTCGACGCTGATGCAGGTGTAGACCTTCCCATACTGCCCCTCTCCTGCAAGGAACACACAGGCAGCTCTCGGTCACCACGCCAGGCCTGTTCACGCACGCCAATGGGACTCCCCTTCCCAAACGGGAGCTGTGTTTACAGCCCCTAACTGTGCCCCTGAAGCGACAGCTGCAAGACCCGGAGCTGTGACAGCCCCTGATCAGGGAGGTCCTGCCAGCCCTTCACGTCTTCCCGGCAGATGTCTGTGACCGCCGGGAGCTGATGTGGGCAAACCCCGCAGAGGCCTGAAGGGGAGCGCACGCAGCGCAGTGCCTGGCGCTGCAGGGGGTCTGCGCCTCGAGGGTGGGGTTCAGGCTTCCTGAGGCCGAGAGGGCGGGACCACAGCTGCTCGCAGGGAAACGCACGTGGCGGGGGAGCCCCCGAGGAACAGGCAGGCTGCTCTCCCCCTCCTCCCACAAGTGCTTCCCCAAGAACGAGCCGGGCCGTGTTAGGAAAGGCGGGCCTGTCTCTGCTTGTACCCGTCTCTCTCCAATCCTGTGCGTGTGGGGATGAGAGAGCACACAGGCCACAACAAATGGGCACAGCTATGGCCTTCCCCACTGGCACCTTCCGGAGTAGCAGCAAAACTAGCCAGTTAATGAAGCATCTACCACCTTCCTAACCCTCATCTTGTATTGCTCGCAGGACATTTTCACGACGGGAATAAACCCGAGCCCTCTGAGCAGTGGTTCTCAACCTTCCTAAGGCCGTGACCCTTTAATACAGCTCCTCATGTTGTAGTGACCCCCAACTATAAAATTATTTTCGTTGCTACTTCATAACTGTAATTTTGCTACTGTTAATGAATCATAATGTAAATACCTGTGTTTTCCCATGGTCTTAGGCGACCCTGCTAGTGGTTGAGAACCACAGGTTGAAAACCACCGCCTCTGCGAAAGACACACCTGCTGCATGTGTGCAAAGGCTGCCACATGCGTCTTACTCTGAAGAAGTGCGGCCACCGCTATTTCTAAGGGAGCGAGCGGGTCACGTTCTTTATTTCCTCACCAATTTTGTTTCCTCTCTGCCACTTGAAGGTCACCTTCCTCAGGCCAACGTGCATGACGTTGTCATACGATTTGGGGGTGTCGCACACTTGGCCGATGATGTTCTTCCTCCTCATCTCTCGGTACCTCTTTTCTTCAAACAGCCGGACTGACTTCTGGACGGCTTCCATGGGCCCGTGTTTGGAAGCGGTGTCTGCAGGGAGAGCCGTCACTCAGTCACGGTCACTGTCAGCAAGTCCACCTCCAGCCAATCCTCAGACAATCAGAGCGATGTGCACTGGCCTCCTCACACCCAGCTCTGCAGGCCATGCACGGCCGAGCACACACCCATTAACCCACGCACATGAGACACATCTCGGCAAGACAAGCCACCTCCCGAGGCTGGCGGTCAGACTCCTGCCGTGACCATCTCCTGCCTCCGTCCTCCTCTCTCCAATCCACGCTTGTGGGCCACAACTATCTTATTAAAATAAAACCCGATCCGGGACCTTCCCACGAGAACTTACTTCCTGGGTCACCACAACCGTTTATCAAATGCAAAGGCCTCTCCCCTCTGTCCGGCCACAGCCTCCGAGTCACCCCACAGACCCTCAGGGAGCGCCAGCTGCTTCTCCCCCAGGCCTGGGAGCCGCACCGCCCTGGAAGCCTCTCGGATGAGGAGGGGTCGCTTCCTCCTTTGGGAGGGGCAGTGACCACTCTGCGACCAGAGGCCCGTAACAGCTTGGGTCTGACAGGGGGCAACTCACTGGACTTCTCCACACGCCAGTCCCGTGAACAGCAGGGAGCGACCCTAAGAAATCGCGTGCGGGGAGCACCGGCCCCTGCCGGGAATTGGGGAAAACGTGGTTCGCTCTGGCTCCTGGCATTCGCTCTTTTCCCATCAGGCTCCCACCTGTTCCTGCCAGGCATGCTATCACAGCCTGCAGCGGGACGCCCCTTTCGCACACGTGGAACCTACAACAGCAGCGTCCTAAGCACCGGTACTTTCCCCCAGGCTGTTTCCGCTCTGGCTGTACCTCCCACACCCACGACCTGGAAAGCACCGCTGTCTGCCCATCTCCTGCTAGCCCTTCTCCCGCCGCTGCTCACTAGCCAGGAGACGGGCTGTGGCAGACAGAGCGGCCCTGAGGACTGGGTGACAGGGCTCATGGGAGTGAGAAATCCCCAAGGATTTAGTGTGCCATTACAGTGCCTTCACACCAGCATGTCTTAAGACCCCGGGTCCAGGCCTTTATCCCCGTCACTGACACTGGTCCTTTACCTCCTGGCGCTGAACCAGCTTCCCCAGCTGCGGCAGGGGCTCCGCTGTCAGACAGCTCTGAGAAAGGCTTTATTTTTTGTTTGTTTGTTTATTTATTTATTTATTTACGGTAAAACATTTCCCAAGGTTTCTCAGTCTTGAGTATGTCAGTGTGAACAGAAACCCTCCCAAGAGTTTCCACGTTCACTTGACCTCCAAGTATTTGTTTGGAAAATCATCACAAAGACCTGGTAACCGCGGGACTCCTGCAGCCACTGTACGTGAGCCACAGAGACCTCTGCCCGCCGCCCGCTCCCACCTCTCCCGCCACGCCCTCTGCACGCACCCACTCTGCCCAGTCCTGCCGACGTGGCACCGCAGCTGCTTCTGGTTTCCTTTTCTAGATCCCACCTTATCCTTATTTTACACGGCATCACTGCAATTCCTCTCCCATCTCCCTCTCCCTCCCAGTTCAGGTGAGACCTGTCCTCCGTGTCTTCCTTCTCCTACCTTCCCACTCCCCCCTTCACACCAGGGGTTCGAGAGGCTTCAGGGGCGGCCACCAACGCAACCTCAGGCCGAGCCCACATGACCTGACCTTGCCTCGCCCCTTCGTTTTCACCTCCACTGACATCTCTGTCCCCGCCCACCGCGGTGGCCTCCGGTGCTTTCTCCTCTTGTCCCTCCCCTCTGGCGTGGTGCGGGCCGGCCCTTTCTTCAAGAGCAGCTCGAGCCTCAGGAACCCTGCTGGCTGCTCTGGCCGTGGTGGACAACTCTCCTCTGACCAGTCACCCAATTTCTTTTTTAAAAAAAAAACATATATTTTATTGATTTTTCAGAGAGGAAGGGAGAGGGAGAGAGTTAGAAACATCAATGAGAGAAACATCCATCAGCTGCCTCCTGCACACCCCATACTGGGTATGTGCCCACAACCAAGGTACATGCCCTTGACCGGAACCGAACCTGGGACCCTTCAGTCTGCAGGCTGATGCTCCAGCCATTAAGCCAAACTGGTTAGGGTCAGTCACCCAATTTCAAAGGGGCGCCAGGTGGGAAGAGGACTGGGGGGGACTCCGAGCAGTGTGCCTGGTTCCTGCTACCTCCCCCCACGGCCTCTCAGAAGCACTGGTCACTTAGGGAGCGAGCAGGTCCCTCTGCTGTGCTCACAGCATGACAACGACTATGTGAGAGCCCTCTGTGGGCCACCAAGTGGCAGAGCAGTGACGTTTGTACTCCTCAGTCTTTTGGTGAATACGGACTGATTACCACTTTGTAAGATCAAAGTTTTCCCTCAACTCCTCAGCCTAAGAAGTGAATATTCACTTTATAAATACTTACATTCTCACCACGTACAGAGAACTATGCTAAGGACCCACCCATGGACAGATAGAATTAACCGCCCAGTGCTTACAGAACACACAATGATAAAGCATGCTCCTGTCCACAGGAGCTTGTAAGTTAGCGTAACAAACAGAAAATGGCCCTGGCAGGTTGGCTCAGTGGACAGAGCATCAGCCTCCGACTGAAGGGTCCCGAGTTTGATTCCAGTCAAGGGCACATGCCAGGCTGCAGGCTCACTCCCCAGTAAGGGGCATTCGGGAGGCAGCTAGACAATGATACTTCTCATCGTTGATGTTTCTCTCTCCCTTCCTCTCTGAAATCAATACACACACACACACACACACACACACACACTAGAGGCCCGGTGCACTGGGGCACAGAGTATGGGGGCGTGCCTCAGCCTGGCCTGCACCCTCTCGCAGTCCGGGACCTCTCGGGGGATGTCTGCCTGCTGGCCTGCAGGTAGTGGGCCTAAGCCGGCGGGCGGACATCCCCTGAGGGGTCCTCAGCGCTGCAGAGGCAGGAGAGGCTCCCGCCACCACCGCTGCATTCACCAGCCATGAGCCCGGCTTCTGGCTGAGCCGCACTCCCCCGTGGGAGTACACTGACCACCACGGGGCACATCCTGTGTTCAGTGTCTGCCTCCTGCTGGTCAATGTGCATCACAGCAACCAGTCTTTCGGCTGTTCAGTGGATTTGCACATTAGGGTTTTATTATATATGAAAAACAAAACAAAACAGGAAATGGGTGCAAAAGCACCGGCAGAAGGTGGAGTCAGCTGTAGACAGACATCCCGAATACTAACATGCAGGCCGAATGACCGGAAGCAAAAGCACCGTCTCTGAACCCCTCCCTGCACAGAAACACTTTGTTCCACATTCTCCCTTTACCTTTAGTCTGGCTGATCAGCGTGCGAAGTTCCCAGCTTCTTCGGGTCGACCCACTGGAATCCCCTTTTGGATATGCTGGTTCTGCAGAGAGTATTTTTCATACAAATGAAGACTCAGAGCAAATCCGCTGTTTAACAGAGAGCAAGGCTGAGCGGTGAGTGTGATGCGTCCCACCAGCCTGTCCTCTGCTGATTAACGAGCTTGGTGTGTGAGAAGCAGTTCTAGAAAATCGCACCCAACGAAGAAGCTGTGAAGGGGTTCCAACTTCAGCCCCATAGCAGCCCACAAGTAACCAGCAGTACCACGCTGAGCAGGAGCTGGGTGACCAGGACTGCCCGGGAGCGGTCCTGCAGGCGCCCAGCAGTGGCCCGCGGGAGCCACCACGGGTCCCGGGCCAACACCTCGGTCTGCGTTATAATAAAACCCCAGCACATCCCCAACAAACTGTCACTTCTGCACTTGTAAAGAGAATAAGAACGCTTAGCGACTAAAATATCAGGGATGACTTTTTAAAAAGCAACAAAAAGAGACCTAGGAAATGCAAACACAGCTAAAAAGGCACCCACATGAGAAAGCTGAGGGCTTGAGCCTGGCCAGCCTTGCTCAGTGATTGAGCATCGATCTATGAACCAGGATGTCACAGGTCAATTCCCAGTCAGGGCTCATGCCCGAGTTGCGGGCTTGATCCCCAGCAGAGGGCGTGCAGGAGGAAGCCGCCAATCAATGGTCTCTCTCATCATTGATGTTTCTCTCTCTCTCCCTCTCCCTTCCTCTCTGAAATCAATAAAAACATTAAGAAAAAGACACCTGAGTGCTCAGCACCGAGTCCTGCCATGAAGCCTGGCTTCTCCCTCCTCCCTCGGAAAAGCCATAGACACAGAAACTGGGGGTGCAGACCAAGGACGAGGCCCCGCAAACACAGGAGACCCCTCCACACTCACCATCTCGCTCCTCAGTGGGGCTGGAGTGGCGACTCAGGGATCTGAACTGCAGCTCAGCTGCGACGGAGGCCAGCCGGTCGTTTTCAGGGACACTGGAACCCCTGTGGTCGTTTTAAAAACGCAGCTATCAACTCAAAATGACAGATCGGCGACTCTTCAGAGCAAGTGGTTCCCAGTGGAGGGTGACCTGGGTCCCTGGGGACATCCGGCTGCCAGTGGGGAGAGGACAGCACAGAGGGTGCCCCAGACAGAGACCTGGTGGCCCTGAAAGAGCCGTGCTGCCCTGGGGACCCTCCCCCGGATTGCAGGAGGGGGCTGCACGTCCCCCCTCCACAGCCAGCACCACCTCACGACTGACTGCTTAGACGTTGTTTTATGTTAAAAACAACAAAAACAAAACCAAACGGTCTTTACTGAAGTGCTGACATGTATAAAAGCTCCACAGCTGAAGCCCCGGTGACAAAAGTCAGCAGCAAATCGGTTAACAGGGAGAGTCATCCCCAGTGGTATCTGGGCCCTGAAGCCTGGAAGTGCTGAGTCACCCCAAGCTGGTGGCTTTCAGGTCTCTGACTACGGAAGCAGAGGGACCCCGAGGTTCTCAAGCAGGAGCCAAGCAAAAGCGCAGAGAGCAGGAAGCTTAACGACACAGAACGCAGTGAGTTTGCGGCTTTCCAGAAGAAAGGTGAAGTTCACTGTCTAGCAATCCAGAACGAACCCATCAAGAGTAAGACCCAAAACTAAGGAAGGGAGGAGTGAAGATTCTAATACAAGTCATCCAAAAGGAAAGCGGCTTCCGTTCAGGAACAAGTGGCGTGTGTATTTGGTGGGCACCCTCGTGAAGTGTGGTAGCATGTATGCCTTTCTCACGGACGCTGACCCGGGCTCAGGCAGGTGGTCTACGGAACAGACGCGCTCTGGGCTCGGTGCTCTGACGCCCCTGAACTCCGCAACCCCGGGCACCACTCTCCGAGCCTGAAGACAGGCGCCCCCACTGCCACGTGGCCCATCCAAGGTGTGGCTCCACTGCGTGGAAAAGCACGGGTGCTCCTGGGCCCGCTCATGATGTGGGAAGTCACTCAGCAACTCTATGCTCCTGACTGGCCAGAGCCAAAATGAGTCCATTCCACAACCTCCGAAGGTTTGGCCAGGATAAAATACACTTCAGTGGAGTGGTATGCCGGGGATTTTTAATAACTCGCTCAGGGGATGGCAGGGGCGTTGTGAGTTTGACCATTTCCATGGTGTAACAACTGGCTTGCAAAGTTCCTAAAAAATTAACAATCCAGCTTTTGCAAACCAGTAAGGACCAGTTTCAGTAAGTAGAACGCTGTGAAAATGGTTTATAAGCAAGATGCCTATTCCTAAGTAAAACCAACCACACGGGAACCTGTATGGATGCCGCGGGGCAAAGTACAAGGCACTGGGCTGCACCTCGCAGGGGGTGTGGCTGGCACCCCTGCCAACGGGGAGGCGTGGCATCGTCCTGCCGCTCGCAGCACCGTCACCAACCAGGGCCGCACTGGGACTCCGGCTGGCGGGCACGTGCGGTCGGTCTGCCGAGGCCCCCCCACAGGTTCCTGGCAGAGGGCTGAGGCCCCCGTTAGACTGAGCGCGTGTGAGGCGGGGAGGCAGAGTACACAGCCCCCGGCGACACGGCTCCACGTGGCTTGGCCATTCTCTCTACGGTCCAGGAGCCACAACTGTGAAAAGGAAACGTCATTCCTCTGAAAAATGCCGGCCAGGGGGCATACACATTTCTCACTCTCGGGGATCACTCTCAGGGCGCACAGAATTACAAAATGCTCCTCGGAAGATGCTGAAAATCTACGAGCCAAGGCTCGTACCACTGACGGCATAAAAAGGCATTTCGCTTTAAAAGTAAAACGCATTTAATGTACACACTACCACCTTTAAAAATGCCTCAAGCAAGCCACAGCTCCTGAGCCTCTGAGAAGGGGGGCTCTACCCCCCACCCGCCCTGCCGGGCCTGGAGAAATCGTGCGGACTCGGAACAGCAGTGGGGCAGCTCCACAGTCCTGGTGGCCTGTCCCCCGCGTCTGTGACTGCGTTCTAGGGCACGCCACCCCGTCACTTTGTATTGCACTTAAAGACAAGACAGCCTCCTACCCCACATCCTACCCCACAGGGCCATGGAAGCAAAGGGAGCACTGGCCAGGAAATGCTCTGAACGTAAAAATAGAGGGGAAATGGGGATTGGCTCAAAGTCAGCTTAACTTCTTTTAACTACTGCTTAAGCACGCGAGTCTGTCATCTTCCTGTCCACGCAGCGGCCCTGAGGTCCTTGCTCATCCGATCGCCCAGCAGACCGTCTGGTCTGGCTCTCCCGTCCCGGCGGGAAGAGGAGACAGGGACCCTTCTCCCAGAACCCGGTAGGAGCTGGATTTATTTTCTGGAGCTGCCAAGCATCTGCGGGCTCTCGCTGGTAAAGACATTCTCCAGAAGGTAGACACCCCACGAACTCACTCTCTACTTTCCACCTACTTCTCACCAAGCAGCACAGGAATCCAGGAACTTGATTAGAAAAGTGACCCTCTTAAAGACACAGTCACCCCTGAAGGGACTAACAGAGGCCATCCTTGCATCAAGGCCCTACTCCCCAATTCCTCCCGCCCTCCAGGCGGGCACAGGCTCTGGCCTCTGATACTCCCCCAGTTACCAATGGTAGGAGCTCTGGTCTTTGTGGTTAATTAACATCAGCTCCGAAGAAAGGTTAAAGTCAGGCAGGTTATCTACTTGTGCTGGCGGGCCCTGGAGCCTCGGGGCACTACGGGGCGGGACCCCAAGTCCATGTCCTGGGACACCCGGGGCCGAGGCCACTGCGGGACAGCACGGGAGGGGCAGGGCACTGGCGAGGGAGACTACCTGGCGTCATGGGCACTGCTGGTGGGTCGGGGTGGCGCGGAGTCGCCGCCTGCACCGGCGGGGCCGTGGCTCCGCGCGTCCGAAGGCACGCTCCGAGTGCTGAGACGAGAAGAAGAGCTTCAGGAACAGGGCAGAGGGAGCGGGCGCACAGGGCACAGTTACAGACACAACAGGGCCAGCGAAGTACCTCACAACCCAAAATGCAAATCTCTCGCTGAGATTCAGTTTAGGTTTGGAAATAAAAAAAACACACCTCATTTCAAACTCAGTATTTAAAACATGGGTGTGTTCTTTCCTAGAAAACACTGACAAATGAAATGAACTTTTAGAGAGTGGTCATCCGGGGGGAGAAGATGCAGAAATGCCACCATAGAGTCAGTCCTGGAACGTACTGAAGACTCTGAACTCACACAGTAGGTCCACTTGGAGTTATACACACGTAAAGGTCAAGACTGGAAAGACCACCCACTTGTTTCCACTTTTAAAGTGACACTAAGAGCTGTTTTTCACACGTTCGTTATGCTATGAACACCCAGGTGCGCCTCCCGCAGGTCATTTTTCAGAGAGAAAGGAGACAATTACTCCAAAGCTGGAGGGCAGCTAGCAGCTTGAGGCTGAGACTAAACTCAGGAACGAAGCCAGGGCGTCTGTTTGGAATGCGAGGCTTTCTTTGCGCGAAGGCACAGTGACTGTCTTCAAGGAAACGGCAGGAGCGGAGAGACGCGGGCGCCAGAGCAGAGACCAGTCACCGGAGCGAGAGCCCGCTCCCGGCGTCAGCATGCACGCCAGAGGCCACCACGCACAGGACAGAAGGCACCGTACCTGAATCCCTCCGGCGTCGGGATGATCAGGTGGGGGTTAGGAGGGTCGCTGTGGCATCGCGGCACCTTCACAGGGCGGGGGCTGTTCCGGTGAATGGCTGCCAGTGAAGTGGCGACAAGGCAACATGTTAGAGGGTCGGCAGAAAACTGCACGCCAGGCGCTCAACGAACCGGGATGGGACTTAATTGCTGGTGACCAAAATAAACCTATCATGTATAGGCTATGTGTACCTACCTAACTGATGCCAACGTGTGACACTGCATTGGAAATACACATAACCAATACACATGAAACAGAGGCTCACGTTTCACTAGCGGTCAACTACTGACATGCTTTTCATGGAAAAAAACAAAAAAGCAAGTGTCCACCTGGAAATGCTGGAAAGACTCCAGTTGGTCTATACAACACAGGAATTTCTACCGCTGTCAGGTTAAGAAAAGCAAAAGAAGAAAACGCAATGTGATCCAACTTTTATACAGTAAATGGCAAGCAAGTACCCTACACATGTTGTGTGATGATATGAACAGAAAGGTATGGAAGAACATGGCTGTGCAATTCAACATGTGAGTGCACAGAAATGAGCAAGGTTACGTATCAGATGGCTACATTAAGCTACATGGGTAGACCTGGGGCGGGGGAGTTGGGGGGGTTGGGGGCAGAGATAATCAGCATTATCCCACAGATAATATCTAATGGGAGAGAGAAAGCAACAACAACAATGAACATGGCCGATATGTTCTCACTTCATTCATTTCTAAGAATAAGACCTAAATCCAATGACCCCGGCCTTGTATTCACCACTCGCTTACAGTGCCATCACCAGTCTAGTCCTGGTGAGCATCATTTTGGGCACAAGAGGGGAGGCTCCCAGGGAAAGGAGCAGCCCGGGCACTGGCCTGCAGGAATCAGCTCTCAGGAGGGCCACCCCTCCATTCCACTGGGGCTGCAAGGACAGGGACACTCTGAACCCACGGGAGCTAGGAGCCAACTGTCCCGCCAACAGCTGGAGAAAGGCAGAGTGAACTAGTGACTCACACGTTAACAGCGATTGCCTGAGGATTTGTAATGTTTTTCTACATTAAACATTTTCCTGCATGGCCCTGGCCGGTGTGGCTCAGTGGATAGAGCGTCGGCCTGCGGACTGAAGAGTCCCGGGTTCAATTCCGGTCAAGGGCATGTACCTTGGTTGTGGGCACATCCCCAGTGGGGTGTGCAGAAGGCAGCTGATAGATGTTTCTCTCTCATTGATGCTTCTAACTCTCTATCCCTCTTCCTTCCTCTCTGTAAAAAATCAATAAAATATATTTTTAAAAATGTCCTACATTTACATTTTCTACATTTGTTACATATTTTTTCTACATTGTAATTTTCTACAATGAAAATGATTCCTTATATAATATTTTAGAGATGTAATTTTTACTGAATTATTGATCATGTATTCTTAGAGAAATAATTTAGATTATGAAATCATTTATAATATGCTTAATCAAAGTTTGAGAAGAATATAGTATGTTTTATATAAAATATCCAAATAGTAAATGATGACTATCAATTCATAGCAGCCTTGGGAGAAAGAGAGGTATAAATAAACTTAGTAAATTTTAAAGAAAAAGAAACCGAACATTAAAACTGGGGGGTGGGAGGGGTCTACTAACCTTTCTGTAGCTAGCAAATACCCTTGGAGATATAGCTGCTGCTCAATAAATTTACCATTTATAGCTATTTTATTTTGTGTAACAAATGGTTTAAAATTTCTAAGTTTTCATATTTGCATATCTATCACATATGTATAGTTTTGCTTTTATTCACTATTTTAAGACTGGGGTTAGACACAAACTTTTCTGAGATGTCTTTTATTTTAAAACTTCAACACACCTTGTAAAGCTGTATATTAACTGTAACTAAAATGTCTTATAGCATAAGTTGATTTTTTTTAGTAAAACCAATAGGATCGTACTACCTTAGTGGGAAAGGGTACGTAGGGAAGTGGTGAAGAAAACCTTTAAAAATGAAGGTGGGCAGGAGCCTGCCACTTGCCCACTTGCCACAGGAAAGGCCCTTGCCCTTCCAAAGACACTGTCTCTGAGTCTCCGCTCCCAGAGAAGACTTCGGGGGAGAGATGAGAGCGGCGAGCAAAGCCAGCGCTGCGGGCGAGCCTGAGCCGGGGCGGGCGGGCTCCTCTTCCCGCTGGGTTTAGACCGATCGCCGTGGCTTTTCTCCATGCACACCTCACTCCTCGGCCTTTGGAAGCCCCTCTGCTGAATATTCCTAACGACCCTCCACCACGAGGACGGAGGCGCTCGCCGGAGCCAGTGGGGTCTTACCAAGGTACAAACCTGTAACTGGACTGTGCGGCTTTCCTATCACGTGGCCAATGCATTCGTTCATCAAGGCTTGTAAGCTCTACACAGGGAATGGGAAAGGAGAAGGATAATGAATACTCTCTCACTTAGACAATTCGCACAGATTGAGCTTTGGGTATGTTTAAAAGAACATGCTCTCCTTAGTAAATGTTTTCAACGTCAGTTTAACAGAAAATGGGCATGGACAGGAATTAACGCCATGCGGTGCCTAATTTAAAATGTCACACAACCCCCCTTTCATCAGTCAAAGCGGCTGTCTCAGTGGCCAGAATGCAATGAGTGCACAAGTGAGGCCCGCAGTCATCTCCACTACTGGGAGTTAAATAAATTCATATTTTGAAACATCTTGTTAATCTGATGGAATTTTTAAGAATAACGGTGATAATATTTAACATTTAATATCATGTCTCAAATGACACGCAGTGAAATGAAATAGCCAATCCTTGTTCTTCATTAAACGGCTAAAAAGCAGCAACAAGAGTAGCAGTCAGCACGAGACTGACAAATTCTTAGAAGCGCCAGGCTGCACGACCCGCTGGCGGAGCTGCCGAGCCACACTCAGCGCCCTAACGACTCAGTTCTCAGCACTGTTGTTACAATTATATTCAACATATTTTAAAATCACTATTAAATATGAAAAACACAAACCAAGAACAGACAGTAATCAGGTTGGTGTGTGTTTTTTTAACGGGAAAAACTTTGGAACAGTCCATACCAAGAAGTCATCTTCGGGTAAAGCTGAAATGAAGGCAGGTTCAATGGCTTGCAGGAAGTCAAAACCCTGAGTTGCCCACCTGCAATGAAAAGCGTCAACAATCACAAAAGAACCTAGAAAAGGCTACAGCAGCTGTCGTCTACACAACAATGAGAAGTGGTGGACTGGAAAATTACTATCTAGGACAAAACACATTTTCTGTCTATGTAAAGGCCAGGGACTGAGTATGTTTACAGCATGTTTGGGGAAAGAAGGACAATATGGCTTCTCAAGAAACTAACTGGTCACCAATTTGTTTGCCATTTTTTCTAATAACCGGCTTAACTTTCAGGAGGGAAGAGAGATTAGCAACCAGGAAGATCTGTCCAGGGAGAATGTGGGCTCCCTTAAAGAAAGCTCATTTGGAACAATAAAAAACAGACAAAAACACAGACACACACACAACTGATCACTGAAGAGTTCCCAATGCTCCTTTCTGCGTTCTCCGCTCAGAAGCCCCATGTTTAAGTGCAAGGAGGAAGGACTACCAATCCACACAACTCACGAAGGACACCTCCCACTGGTGGTTACCTGGGTCTGGTGCCTCTCCCACTCTCACACTTCGTCAGGACATAATTCATCCATTTCCGGGCAAAGCTTATGTATTTGTCGCCAATCTTCTGTCTAAACTCTCCAGACATCAGACGAACAACTTCTTTATGATACTGTAAGATTTCATTTTCATTGAAGGTAAGAAGAAAATGATTACACAAATCCCTAAACACTATAATACCATATCTGTTTAAAATGACTTTTTCCTAAAAACAAAAATTCAGCCTTAGCTGGTTTGGCTCAATGGCCTGCAGACTGAAGGGTCCTAGGTTCAATTCCTGGCAAAGGCACATGTCCATGTTGTGGGTTCAGTCTCCAGAAGGGAGTATGCAGGAGGCAGCCGATCAATGGGTCTCTCTTATCATGGATGTTTTTTTCTCTCTCCTTCTCCCTTACCCTCTGAAATCAATAATAATATTTTTAAACCTATAATAATAAAAGCATAAGATGCTAATTAGACCAAATGTCCTTCTGGACAACCTTCCAGACGAAGCCAAGGCTATAAGGGAAGCCCAGGTCCCGTGGGTCAGAGGGAAGCTGGTGCCGGCAGCCAGGGGAAGGAAGGCCTACTCTTGCACGAATTTCGTGCACCGGGCCTCTAGTAAATAAATAAAAACAAAAATCCAATGAAAACTTACAGCATGAAGAGTTAGAATATAATGTCTTGATGCAGTTTCACAAATGGCTTACTCATAGTTTAAATTAAAAATGTGCTATTATGATATTAAACATTTCTTAAAGGAAGGTTTTTAAATGGAAGTAGATAGCTGTTCTCAAAATACTAGTAAAAACTGGGCAACTATCTGACAGTTTAAAAGTAAACCAACATTCCAATATTCAGCAATGGCGTAAGAAGACATTCTTGATTAAGTTGTGACTGCGATCAATAATCAGATTTGCATACAAGACTCATGACACTTCTTGTAAGTTACAAAGCACTTGCTGAGTGGCCCTGTTTTCTCGTGCTCCGCACCTACCTCGAACCCAAAATTGTAGCCCTGAATCATGGCCTCTCGGTGGTACTGCTGCAGCGTGGCAGATTCCGATTCATCGACTTCAGCATCAAACTCTGAAGTGAACATGTGGTCCACTCGGTCAATGGCATCACTTATTCTGTTGCAAAGCTCTAATGCATCATTCTAAAGAGTCCCAAACCATAATTAATCCAAAAAGAAGCAAATCACACAATATTTACGTATTTTAGTGGAAGATTTCTTTCATCATCACAGACATAAAGCAGTGCATTATTTCTCAGCCACATTTTTTTGGTTAGTCAAAGGGAATGACCAAAAATAGAGGAAATTATATGATTTTCATTTTTATCTGTATTAAGCATTCTTCAATATCTTATGAAATATGAGAGGGATATATCCATTCATTCAAAATGCTAACGTCTAATGACAAGGTGATCTTGGAATAGATGCTGAGAGCATCAATATTTTTCATGTCAACCACCAGTTGTTTTCCGCTGGTGGCTGCTTCAATTCCAGAGTGAACTCCCAGTGTGTTTCTAAATGACCTCCACAATGTCACCAAGCCACACCATCCTTCTCCTCCCCTGCCGCCATCATTCAGAGTTTTCAACTAGATTTACCCCCTCCCAGGAGACACTGGCACTGGCTGTGATATTTGGGGTGTCACAACTGGAGGGGAGTAAAATGTACTGGCATCGCTTGGGCAGAGTCGGGGAGACAGCCAAACATCCCACAGAGCCCAGGACAGCTCCCCAAACAAGAAGTACAGACCCAGGTCACCAACAGGTCAGGCCTCGTCTCGTTAAGCAACACGACAACAGTGCTCCAATGGAGCTCCCTTTCCACTCACCTTTAAACACACCCCTATGTACACCTGGTCTCCACACCGTCCTCTTACCCACTGTCCCAACTCTTTCTCTAAATCCTCATCAACTCCTTGAGGCTTAGGAAACAATGAGGCTCTCTCCCCGGCCGGACCTGCCCAGCCTCAGCTCCCACTGCCCCCCGCTACCCACACTAGGAGCCAGCCGAGCAGACCAACCCAACTCTGCCCTCCAGTGAGCGCCCCGCAGTCTGACCCACAGACGCCAGTGCGCCCTCTCAACTCGCAGTTTCTGAAGCCCCCGCCCAAAGGCCCCGTGCTGGCTCTTCGCAGATGCTACAGGGAGCCTCTGACTCTCGCTCCCCTGGGTCAGTGTGACGGCGCCAGTCCGGGGGCTACGAATTCCTCCAGCTCCGGAATAACTAGTGTCGTAGGGAGCTTTACCCTCTCACTGACTCACTGTACAAGACGATACAAAGCCCCTGCCTGGCATTAGAGCGGGCAACAGTCTGAAGGCGGCTGGAGAGATGCATGCTTATCCGACTCCTGTCATCTCGGTGCCGCTGCTCCCACGAGCCGAGCCTCAGGCTACTGAGAGCACAGAGCCGGCGGCCTGGGCGCAGTGTGGACAAGACCAGATGATAAGCGGCCTGGGTGCAGTGTGGACAAGCCCAGGATGATAAAGGGAGGACGGCAGAGACAATGTGAGAACAGGAAGTACGAGAAGAGAAGGCACAGCTCTGGCTGGCCATGATCTCTGAGAGGTGTACCTATGTGCCGTCCACACTGGCTCTGTCTAGTCCTCTTGGCTGACCTCTCTGTTGAAGGAGGTCGGCCAGTCTCTCAGACTATACATACTGACCTGGGGGGCCTCCAGGAAGTGCTGCTAAGGACAAAAACGCTGGGCTAGGAATGAAGAGACCTAAATTCCAGGATCACCTTTGCGACAAATCAGCCACGTGACCATTATGAGCCATGTGACTGTTCCTATTTCCCTCCCTTCCACAGTTCCATGAAAGCTCCAGAAGCTTCTGGCTTAGCTATGAGGGACTGGGAGGACACAGTACATGACACCCTTTGTGCCGCAGTGACGTCCACACACACACAGGCAGCCGGGGCCGCGCGCACGGATACCTTGAGCTGCTGCAGGGCCTTGGCGACGATGGGCTGGCTGGACGTCTGCTCCTGGCGCAGCGTCAGGAGCCCCTCGACGGACTGCTGGAAGGCCTTCCTCTGGAGGAGGAGGTGCGCCGACTGCATGACCACCAGCAGGAGATTGTCCACCTGCGAGGACAGCGAGCACAGGCTGACCAACAGGCTCGCCAGCTGCCTCCCGTTCTGGCTCAACCGGTCGGGAATCAGTGCCCACCTCCGGGTGGCCGGGCCGGCAGCCACTGCGGGGGGAGCTGCTGTCCCCAAAGCTGCTCCCAGGAGCAAGGGCTGCAGGGGGCGCCGACGGCCAGGACTTCGGCACCGGGTGGAGGACCCCAGGGGCGGGGTCACACGATGTCTCGGAAATGGCCTAGAACTCCCGGTAACTCCGCCCCGTGGTGCGTGTACATGTACATGTGTGTGTGTCGGAGCAGCATGGCAGGTGGGAACACAAGAATAAAAGTGGGGTTGGCTGGGGGCCTTGTACGACAGAGTGAAAAACCAGACTTGATTCTCTTTATTTTTGAAGTGGTTCGAGGAGCTCTGTGAGGTGATCAGATTGTGTCCCAGCATGATCATTCCAGAAGCACCAGAGCAAACAAAGGCAGCGGGGCAGGGAGAGAAGAGGCCGGAGCAGAGAAGCTAGGAAGGCTGGGTGCATGCCGTGGTCAGGAACACAGGAGCCTGGCCATGGGAATGGCGGCAGGTGGGGAAAGTCACTGATGGGGGTGCTCTGGGCTCGCTAGGGCTGCGGGCACAGGGTAACTGTCCCTCTCTGGTTCCAACAACTGAGTGGACAGAGCGCCGCTCCCTGAGACAGGGAGCGCAGAGGAAGGACCCATCTGCAGAGTCACGGACAGGAGGCCGGGTTCCAGGTGCACACGACCTGCACCACCACTGCCCCTCACTGAACACGGAGAACACGAGGAAGCCCCTATGGTTTTAGTGAACACGCTGTATAGACTACGGGTCCCTGCCTGCACTCCCAGAGTGAAAACCAGGCAGCCAGCAAACCAGAGGTCCAGAGAACTTGGATTTCTGGGGCTACAATTCAATGAGGAAGGTAACTCCTTGCAGATCATGGCTACCTAGAGCTAATGGTCCGGCTGAAACAGAAAGGACATAAATGACGTGTTTCAGGTGCTCCAGTGTACTTTAACATGCCTATCGGTTCTGAGGGAATATTTCAGTAGAGCAGGGCTACAAAATTACTGAGGAGGGCCTACCTGCATGCTTCTCAGGGTCTCCACGGTCTCCACCTGAGGCACGATTTTCACAGGCGGCGCCTCCCACGTGGCCCACGTGTCGCCCGCGAGGTCGCCGTGCTTGGTGAGGAGGAGATAGGCGTCGAGCAGCAGCACGTAGTCGGAGTCCTTGGAGCAGTCCTTGCCGGCAGCGGCGTTGAGCAAGGCCAGGATGATGCTCTTCTCCTCGGCCAGCGTGTCCGGGACGAACACCTGCAGGCTCTCTATGCCAGGGATCTGAACCTGCAACAGAAGCCCCCGCAGCCCGATTACCCTGCCTGGGTGGCGGCACGGTGTCTGCACATCCAAACTCACCACATATACAGTTCGTGCAGTTTTCTCTGCCCATTAACCCTCAATAAACTCTACAAATAAAGCTAAATTCTAGCCATTGGAAGAAAAACCTTGAATTAAGAAATGCCATAAACAAAAGAAATGTTACTTAAAAAAACAAGCTAGAGCTGAGACCGGTTTGTCTCAGTGGATAGAGCGTCAGCCTGTGGACTGAAAGGTCCCAGGTTCGATTCCGGTTGGGGGCATGTACCTTGCTTGCGGGCACATCTCCAGTATGGGGCGTGCAGGAGGCAGCTGACTGATGTCTCTCTCATTGATGTTTCTGACTTTCTATCCCTCTCCTTTCCTCTCTGTAAAAAATCAATAAAATATATTAAAAAAAAAAAAACATGCTAGAAATTCCAGTAGGTTTGAGGCAGGCGATGAGGTTATCAGCGGTCCGGTCAATGAGGTCCATGACTAACCGGCGCAGAGTCCTCACACTGGGTCCACTCACAGGGCAGCCTCTACCTTCGTGTCTCACCAGCAAAGGAAGGACTCCTCAGGAGGAAGGCCAGCCTGAGACAGCCTCAACTGGTGCTGGTCTGTGACCATTTCTAAGCCACGCCGCTCCAGACAGCAAAGCCTGCGGTGGGCAGGCGGGCGGCCGGCAAAGCCTGCGCCTGTGTGGGAGGACGTCTGACACAGGACGTCCCTGACTCAGTGAAAAGGCACGCGTGTCAGTGCAGCTCGCTGTGACCCCCGGGGAGGGGAGCCTAAAAAGCCTTCTAAAGCTCGTTTTAACAAGAAACCCATGTGACTGTGCCGTCCAGTCACATCAACGTGGTGGAATCAAGTTTCCAGTGACAACATCACACACAGATTCCAAATGTCAGAGCTCAAAGACGGAAACTCAAAAAGAGGCTCTAGTGATGTCCAGGATGTCGAAGATTTGTGCAGAAAGTCTGAATTGTGAGGGTAAAAAAAACAACTAATTTAAATTCAACATAGACACATATGTGTAACTAATTTAATAAAATAAATACGCTGAGTACTTAATTATTTTATCTGTAAGACAAGTCAATAAGTCAAGTACAAAAAAACTTGATTTGGGGGAGACAATGGAATAGCCCTATAACTGGGGCCAACATGTGGTCAGCAAAGCCTAAAATTTTTACTCTCTGGACCTTTAGGAAAAGCTTTCCTGTTCTGGAGTAAAGTAAGAAAGACAAACATTTCCATTACACCGTGAGACGACTTACTTTGACCTAATACTTTGACATGTAACATTGTAATCACTTACTTTGGTATATAACACTGTAACCACTCACTTTGACATGTAACGCGTGACTACTTACCTTGACGTACTGCTTGGATTTCAGGAACTCCAGAAGGTCTCTAATAGGGGCGGAAAGGATGAACTCGGCAGCGATTTCCAGGTCCTGGGTCAGAGACACAACGACACTTCTTTAGAGCTGGTTTTTAAATGAGGAAAAAGTGAGACAGCACAGTCACCAGCCGGACCGCGAACTCACCTTTCTCAGCATTTTAGCGAAGCCCAGCGCCTTGGAGGCGCGCTCCCGAGCCTCGTGGAAGAGCTCCTTCAGGGCCCGGCTGATCTCCACAACAGACCGCCTGCGGGGAGGGCACAGGGGATGCATCGGGGATATGAAGGGAAAGAAAGAGGAAGCAGATTCCAGACCACATCATACGACTGAAGGTTGTATAAATGGAAACGTGTTCCAGATATCCAGAAGCTTACCCCTCTACCCCCCCACCCCCATTTCCCAAAAAGCACTGTTCTTTAAAGAAGTAGCGTATACTCCATCACCTTCACATAACAGTAAGCTCGACTTTCTAAAGACTTCATTACAATGATTTCCTGGAGTCTGAGACAAGGTCTGAACTCCCAGCTCATAATCTAACTAGAAAGCATATAGCAGCCCTGCCGGGTGGGTCAGCTGCTTGGAGCACTGTCCCATACACTGAAAGGTCAAGGGTCTGATCCCTGGTTGGACACATACAGGAAGCAAATGGATTGATGTTTCTCTCTCACACCGATATCCTCCCCCATGTCTCTCTCTCTCCCTCAAAATCAATAAAACCCCACAGCCTTGAGTAAGGATTAAAAAAAGTGCATAGCCAACCGGTTTGTCCCAGTGGATAGAGCATCGACCTGCGGACTGAAGAGTTCGATTCTGGTCAAGGGCATGTACCTTGGTTGCGGGCACATCCCCAGTGGGGAGTGTGCATGAGGCAGCTAATAGATGTTTCTCTCTCATTGATGTTTCCCTCTATTCCTTTCCCTCTCCCTTCCTCTCTGTAAAAAATCAATAAAATATATATATATTTAAAAAGCACATAAAAAAGGCACCTATCCAGAGTAAGCCAGTAGATGTTCAACACCTGGCTTGACCAAAAACACTGTCTTGTGTGACGTCTGTCAATGTTCCTGGATACAGACCAAGACCCCCACTACAGCCCAGTTCAGGCTGCCAGCCACGTGGTACTGGGCGATGACTGGGAAGAGAAGTGCACCGTTTATTGCCATCCGCCCAGTGCCCACTGCACGTGAACCACGTTTGGATGCACCCCTAAAAACCATCCAACCCGAAACCGGTTTGGCTCAGTGGAGAGAGCGTCGGCCTGCAGACTGAAAGGTCCCAGGTTCAATTCCGGTCAAGGGCATGTATCCTGGTTGCGGGCACACCCCCTACTGGGGATGTGCCCGTGAGGTGGCTTCTCGCTTTCTCTCACATCCATTTTTCTAACTCTCTATCCCTCTCCCTACCTCTCTGTAAAAAATCAATAAAATATATTAAAAAAAAAAAAAAAAAAACATCCGAAAGCCACTCTCTACACCAGCTCATCACCTCAGTTCTTGTTCTCATTTTTGTGTTAATCCTCCCTGTTAGCTCTCAAAACTGCAAGCCCTACAAGCAGCTTCATCCCGCTCCCAGCCACTCAGTCCTCCCAGTGAGTCCACGTGGGAACCATGTGTGTATCTGTGGCTTAAGGACATCCCAGCGTTCTGAAATCCACTCTGAGTTTAGCATCAACTCCGGATGGAAGCGCATAGTTCAGCTCTACGGAAGCCAGCTTGGCCAGAGCACTGCGGTGGGTGTGTCCCATGGCACCACGACTGCACACTGGCTACATGACTGACAGACAGGCCATACAAGAGCCCTTTACATGATTCAGCCTAAATACCATCTGCACAGAACCAGAGGAAATGCAATGGTAGTAAGCCACGGTTCCACGCCCTTCAGCTTCAAGTTCAACAGAAGGGAATCGCTGAGCACAAAAACAATGCCAAGTGGCAACGAAAGGTCTAAAGGACTGCCACAAGGTACCCGCACTTAGTGGAGGGCATTCTAGAACACGGGGGTGATTCTGCTCTATTCATTGCACCCACTGAAACTACCTACTCCTATCCCAAGGACACCGTTTACCAGGCTACATGAACTCACTTCCCAGGGAAATGGCACAGACCGTACCTAGAGACCACATGAAAAGGCAGCATGGACTCAATCCCTGCAGGGCCGCTGCCCACGGGCGGAGTGTGCCAAACCACGTGGTGTGCCTGAGCTGCTCCAGGCTCCTCACCTGATCTCATCCGAGGCACTGCTGTCGTCGGCGCTGGTCCAGAACTCGGCACAGCTCTCCTGCAGGCCGACCTCCAGGAAGCTGCCCGTGGACTTCAGCAGCATCCCGGCGATGTCGCTGGGACAAAGAGCAGCGAGAGTGAGCCGGGAAAGGGCGTGCTCACTGTGCTCCAGCTCTCAAAGGAGGAACTGAAGGCCCAACAGTGTTTTCACCATTTACAAAATGAGTTTTTCAATATAAAATCATGATTAATGTGAAAGGGGGAAACTGACGATGGCATGTATCTGCCTTTGTTCTATTACCAAGTATAAATGCAAGTATCACAGTAGCTATGTAATTAGTCAGATGTTATTTTCCTCTTAAACAAATGTTCAAAATGAAATAAAATGGCCTTAAATATATATTGATGACAAGATTTTTTTAAAAGCTTAATAAACTAAATGGTAATATAAGGCAATAAAGCGAATTCCTTAAATGCAACTGTTTTTTAAGTTTTCCCTCACAATTAGCTTTTCATGGTTACTAAACATAAGCTAGGATATATAGCTGATGGCTCTCTCTGAGTATGAAATCTAAATACAGGGTTAAAAGGCAAATGCAAGTACATACATAACTCTGAGTGCAGTACAAGTTCAACAGCAGCTTGACTGCTAGAAACTCAAGGAAAGAGGCTTACGACCTGGTGAAGAACCAGGCCGGCCCGGCCAGCACCAGAGGTGGCAGGCAGGCGGTGGGGAGCTGTCAGAGGAGAAAGGTAAACCTGGTGGAAGGCGAGGTTCAGTGGGCCTTGTGGGCAATGCAGGGTTATAACAAGCAGAATGACAGGCGGTGTCCGAGAAGAAGAAGAAGACACACGATCAAACAGCATGGAGACATGTAAAGCAGGAGGCGCGGGGGGAATGAAGCATCCATCTGAAAGGAGCTGGACAGGGGAACAGGAGAGAAAGCGGAAGGCCTGCGTATGGAGGATTGAGGGGGGCTGTACACACAGAGTACAAGGATGCCAGGATGGACTGACGCAACAACAGGACGGACTGAGTGTCTGTTCCATATACACAGCAGGGACCAGAACAGGTACTATCCCTACACCGATCAGAACGAAAAGAAGACTGCACAGCACACAGACCAGTGTCAGATGGTGAGTACAGCAGAGGACTTGCGGAGAGGATTTCCCTTTAAATGTGGACAAAGCTGTGAAGGAAGCAGACACGTGAATCCTGAGAATGGCGGGGGGAGAGCAGTGCCAGCAGCGGGATGGCCGGTGAGAGCTGAGGGGGACGTGGAGCCTCACAGCCTGCGTGGGGCAGGGAGGAAGCCACCGCGCTGACAGTCCGCCCAGAGGAGGGGAGACTGAGTGGGAAGTGGGGCTGCGGCAGGCTCCCTGGCCACTGGAAGCACCTCTCTCACTGTCCCTGAGTCAGAAGGGGAGCCCACGGGGAAAACGGGCGGATGCACGTTCAACCAGGCCTCGGGCGATGGCGCTGCCGGTAAACTACGGGGGGTGAAGGGAGGGGTGAAGGGGCGCAGCCGAGGCTAGAGAGCTCCGAGCTGCGACAACCACGCAACAGGGAACATCAGACACGGACGCTGAGCGGAACCGGGGGGCCGTGAGCAGGGTAGGGTCCGGGCCTCTCCTGCGGGACGGCCACACGGATGAGGTGGCAGGTGAGAGATGACACAGGTCAGGGCTGCGTCACCCAGGCTGGGCTCGGGGACCCAGCAATGAAGCATGGGTGTCACACAGAGATGCCTCCGAACCAGGATCACCACAGTCCGAGGGGCGGGCCCACGGGGCGAGCAGGACCCGGGCCTCTCAGGATGCACGCCGTGAGCGCAAGGCCAGAGCTGCGCTGCAGTTTCAAGGTCAAGTGAAAGATAAAGACGAAAGCACGCAGGAGGACGAGGGTGCACACAGGGAAATCAGCACGGACTGGCAGTGACACGCAACAGTATCCCTTTCAAACACTCCTCCAGCGGAGCCTGACGCCCGTAAACAGACGCAAACAGAAGCCATGATAGGAGAGCGGGAGGATGGGGTGACGGTGACAATGCCAGGGAGGGTGCCCTCAGGCTGCAAGGGGACAGCACCCTTCAGAGGGGCCCAAGGCTGAGGGACTGGAGAGCTCTGAGATGGGGCGCGGTCCCTGCTCACACACAGTACAGAGAAGACTCGATACAAACTGGAGGTTAAGGGAGAGGCGGGAGCACAAGATCCTGAGCACAGACAGAGGCGGGGGAGCTCCGTGGAAAGCTAAGGTGCGGAGGGCTGCACAGGGAGGGAAGGCCCAGGAGCTGGGGTAAAGGCTCAGGAAGGAGACAGGAGTGACCCTCGGCTGAGGAGCTGAGCGAGGCCAGGCCGACAGCGGCAGCCTGGAGCCCAGGGGAGGGCTGACCCTCCGTTGGGGAGCACAGGCCACTGAGGCGCCGAATCCACATCAGCTACCTGCACTCGAGACACATGCACTTTCTACGCAAACAGACCAGTGACCACCCCTTCTCCCCCATGTTTCCTGTCTGCATTGCTAACCCTCCAACGTACACCCTTCTGCAGAGATTCCGCCACCAGCGTGACAGTCCCAAAGCAGTGCTGGGAGGTCTGTCCTTCCTCGGCCAAGCATCCCGAGGACTGCTGGCACACCCACACAGGCGCATGGACCCAGGAACGCACGGGCCCACAGGCCCAGTGCGCCCTCAGAGGCTGAGATTCTGCTCCTGGTCCCGTGAACCGGAGGCAGGCTTCTCCACTGCTAGACTGCCACTTGGGGAGGATAACTAACTCTTGTTCCGGGGCCGACCTGTCACTGCAGGAGGCCTGGCAGCATCCGGGCCTGTTCACTAGATGTCAGTGGACCCTCCCAGTCCTATCAAAGCTGCTTCCAGACATTGCCAACAAACCCCAGGGGTGGGAGTGGGGGTGGAGGTGGGGGTGGGGACGGGCAAGCACCTTGGGGAGAACCACTGCTTCCGGGCTAACAAGCCTGGGAGAGGAGGGCACACAGACAGGAGGACTGCCATTTCCAGAATTCAGCGCTTAGGGCACAGAGGGAACTGTAAGCAGGCTGAAGCGAGAGGGACGGAGGGAGGGAGGGAGGGAAGGAGGCAGGCAGGCAGGCAGGCGCCTCGGAGCACGGGTTCCTACCAGAAAAGCTTCCCGGCCTGGGCCTCTCCTCCCCGGATGTAATGGGTTATCTCTTTGGTGAAATTCCACTCTTCTTCTAACAGGTTCTTTAAACTGTGGGATGCTTGAGGTAACTGCTGTAGCATTTGGATCCAGCTTCTCATGTAATCAAAATACACCTGAAAAAGGAAAACGTAAAGGGTGGCATTCGAGAACAACTTGGGCAACGCACGGAGTTCAGTATCAACACGAAAGCCACGTATCAGAAAGCTACTGGAAGGGTGCTGGGCGCAGGCGCTGCTGGCAGAGGCGAGGGGAGGCTGCTCTTAGACCGGGCCTCAGCCCCTCGCCGCTTAACGAGGTATCCCAGTCCCTTTGGATGACCGAGAAAATGACTAAAACGCTCACAATGAGGGAAAGTACCATCGAGTTTAAAAAATTAAAAAGAATAGCAGCCAGACATGTTATCATTAATAATATGTTGCAGACATTACTCCTCTAAGAGGCTGGATCTTGACTTGTTTACCGTTCCATAGTAGCTTATGTGTTGAGGGGAAATGAGCACTCTTCTCAGCATCCCTTCCTAATATCCAGGTTTTTGTGCTCTGTTTCAACGTTATGACATAAATTACGACCTGTAACTGAAATACCCAATTTTTCTGAAGTGGAGTTAATATCCACCATAAGTCCTATTAAGCTTTCTCATCCCTAAATTCTTATTTTGACTTACCTGTTGCTTAGCCGTTTTACTATCAAGTAGTTTTTCTCAAGACGGGTTCACAACTGTGTGTGACCAAAAAAACTATCGCCGCCTACTGATCCCTTTATGGCAGGGTGAGCTGACTGCGTAGGAAATATCTGGGTCACACTTCTCTCCCTCAGAACTCCTCGCCACCACACACTGCCTCTAGCGCTGTCACCAGGCTGAAGAAACCCGATGCCAGCCCAAGCTGGCTGACACCACCTCCCGCCTGTGACTGTGTCTCTGCTGGGTGTTTACAGCACGCCTCCTCTAGTCCTGGGTTCTGTATTTTCATCGGGTCATGTCTTCAGTTCACTGGAGCGAATGTTTTCTGAGACCTTAACAGCTTTCAGTGGGCAAATGTCAGGTCTTTTATTTCAAGAGAAGTGTCTTCTGTTGTAGCTTGGGGTGCTCTGGGCCTCCTCCGTCCACGTTATGCGACATCGGTCTCCAGTCCTGGGCCCAGCTGTGTGTGCGGACCTGCGAGCCTGCGCCTACCGCCGTCCCATCCAAATGAACAAGGCCAGTGAGCAGCTCGCAGGCGCTCCCTCTCTGCTCCTATGCTCGCCCTTTGTTCTTCAGAACAGGGATGGTCAACCCGTGTGCCACGGGAGTTCTTAAACATGCAATACCTGATTATTAAGTCAGGGCGCCAACCTAGTTTCCCTTAAGACCGTCAAAAAAAAAAAAATGGTAACAGCCACACAACAATAGCCATCCAGTGTGAATGAATCAAAATTATACCTATTATTTTTTGTTGTTAGATCAGCAAAAATATAACATAGCCTATGTCTGCCGTAGAAGTGTAGTAATTAGTTTATGTGCCATGAGATGGAAAAGGTTGAATGTCACTACTCTATGGGGACACTAATTGTGAGTGTCTGGCCCTCTCTTGTCTTCTAAAAACATCATACCATGTTATTAAATATCCCATCTTTTTCTTTTTTAAATATACTTTTATTGATTTCAGAGGAAGGGAGAGGGACCGGGAGCAGAAACATCAATGATGAGAGCGAATCACTGACTGGCTGTCTCCTCCACGTCCCCCACTGGTGATCGAGCCCACAACCTGGACATGTGTCCTGTCTGGGATTCAAACTGTGATCTCCTGGTTCATAGGTGGACACACAACCGGCCGGGCAAATATCACACCTTTTACATTCTTTTGAGGTGGTTCCTTAAAGCTATCATACGTTCCTGCACCATGTAGTGTTTAATGTCGTGACGATTTCTAAAACCAGGGAAATGAGTTAAAATGTCACAGCTTCAACATGAATCTGCTGCCTCAAACACCGTCATGTCCTTGGACCGGCATGCACACATCCCTCGGTTTTCAAGTCAGAGGGATGAGGCAGCACAGAGCACACCTCTAGGTCACATCTGTTCTACATCATCTCTTGCCAGTCGCTGCTGCCCCTCACCCTTGCACCTACCTCTCATTCAGCAGTCTTCCTGCTCAGAGTGTGAGCTGCGGACAACAGAAGTGTCCCTCTCTATTCTTCTTCTGTCGTGCAGAAATGCTGTCTACAACAGGACCTCCCTGCTCTCTCCTGACTGTTCACACCCCTACATATCACAACGCTAGTTAATCAACGGATGGGCCCTCCATATCTAGTCACCCTCATTTTAATTAAATGTTCAAGTAAGTAATTGTAATAGTCTTTTTCTTGGGGCAGGAGGGAGGGTCAATATTGTGATCAATATCCTCCTTTACTGAACATGTACTGTTTTTCTTTACTCTTTTGGTGACTTTCAAGAGAAGGGTAGTGCAGTAAACATAATCGGACAGCCAATCCAAAGGCCATGCATCCTCTCCCTCCTTCCTAACGCAAACCCTGATTGTGTGTGCGCTTCCCCAGTTCTGAAAACATGCCCCTGCATTACCCATCTAGCACACTTTGGGGCACAATTTTAAAAACGTGGTAATTGCTGGTTCTTCATCTGTGAGATGATGGAGAGAAACTAAGGGAAACTGTGCCTTACACAGATAATTAGCAGCAAAGCTCAAACTAAGTCCTAGGCAAAGCAGCGCACGTGTTCTCTTTTTAAACCTCCGTTTCGTCATCCACAGAGGGAAAATCTAGTTGGCTTATGGCTCTATACCATACATTTTCAATGACAAAGACTTTTCCGACATAAAAAATATAATTACTTTAAAACACATACTGGTCTTTTATGTATTCTCCCAAATAATCAGGAAATAATTTTAAAATCCAATGATTTCTCATAATACGGCAGATGAGGTAAGCGCTCGCCCCAGTGGCGTCTTCTCTCGCTCCTTCCACCGGAGGGGCCGGCGGCTGCGTGTGTGAACGGCCGCCTGCACGGCAGCGAGAGGCTCTGCACCCGCCTGGCCGGCCGACGCAGGGGCAGCTGCTGGGCAGGACTTCCAGGGGCGCCTGCTCCGACTGAGCTGCGAGCACACTTCCCTCCCCCCTGCTCTTCTCTCCCCGCCTAGAAGGGGGGTAGGGGGGGGGAGCTGGACGTGCTAAGCCATCCCGAGGCAGCACAGTGAGGAGGCAAGCAAGGATGGAAGCATCGCAGAAGGAGTACCCCTGCCAGTGGGGTTGTTTTCCACATGATTTCACCAACCCGCCACATATGCAACCCGCTGTGTCTCTCTACTGACTCTAACATGTATTTACTGCACATCCGCCTCTCGCAGACATTACGGAAGACAAAAGAACTTCCAGGCATGGCCCGAGGCTGGTCAAGCTTGCAGTCTAGTGAGGGGAACCTGAGAACACAGACTTGCTATGTCATTAGGTGTGAAGTGGTACCGTTGTAATTATAACTGCTGAGAGTTCAAAGGAGGTTGAGAGAGAGCACACTAAAGGTTAACACTGTCAAATAAGCTTTCTAGAAAAACTAAAACTTGAAGTCAGTCCAATAAAGAGAAGGGACGTTTGGAGCAGGAAGAAATCATCTGAGCAAAAGTCTAGCGGTTAGGAGGCACGGTCCGTACGATGCATGGGGGGGGGGGCTGGGCTCTTTTGGAAAGAGATGTAAGTGTGTCTGCTCACAGGATTACTCTGTGCCCGTGCCAGGTCCCTCCCTGAACTCCTGATCCTCTCTCAGACTCGCTGCCTCCCTGTGAGACGCTCCTGAAGTGCCCGGCCAGTGTGGTGTCCCCTCCCTAACCCTTCCTGGCGTCTCAGCACGAGGCTACCTCACACTTCCTCCTCAGGACGATCAACTGTGCCCAGCTCTTCAGGCTGAGTTTTGGAGGCCTCGTTACTGTATGTCCAGAGCCGGGCAAGTCCCTGTGCATCCGAGGTGTCACAGATAGAGCTGATGACAGATGGCTCAATAAAAGACGGCCAGACTATGATTCTATCCCGGGGCCATTCTGCTACAGAGCCCCAATGAAACGGGGAACGAGGACAGGCTCTAAAGCAATCGGTTAGAAAGTAGCCCTGGCACACACACACACACAGCAGCCAGACCTGGGGGGCAGCCCCCCGCGCCTCACCATCAGCATCTCCTGCAGGTCCTCCTCGAAGGCGTCCATGTTGCAGTCCGCCTTCTCCAGGCCGCGCCGGACGCCGTGCAGCATGAACTGGTAGTACTGCTTCATCAGCAGGCCGCCCTTCAGCACCTCCTTACACTCCCGGACCAGCTGCGGGGACAGTGCCCATCCGCCGTTCACACCCCCCGACCAGGCGAGGTGTCCGTTTTCACAGTTCCCACCTAAATCCTCAAAAAACTACAACCCGCTCCCCTCCTATCCACCCCCCCACCCCCACCACTAAAAGAACCCTTACCTCTGAAAAACCTAAGATCTGTTCCAGATTCTCACACAATCCCTTAGTCTCAACTGGATGAGAACAAAGTAGTAAAAATAAAGTGTGGGTGCAGAGTGAAAATCTCACATAAACAAACACTGATTTGCTAACACATACTCTCCTATAAAGAAATTTACATAGAAAATAAAATCCATAGGAAAACAGTTTTCTACTACTTTATAAGACATAGTATAGAAGAGAAAAATCTCATCCTTTTAATCAGAAAAAAAGATTCAAATGTTCTTACCACACAGCATGGGGGCCTTTGTAATAATTTATCATAATTTACCTACAGGGATTTATGGCTTTCACCATCAAAAAACTATAATAATCACACAAACAAATCCAAGATTAACCTGAGGAAAATAGATGTTTACATGTAGCTTAAAAGGAATGAAAACAAATAAATTAAAAAACTTAAAATATCTAATTTTAAGTTTCTATTCTTTAAAGATTGATAATAGGATATAGGTCATATCATCATCCTACTTTTATATTCTTTTAGACAAGGAAGTGAAAAATAGGAAGGCTGAACCACAATCCTATATTTAAGGACTGCATGTAAAGATCATTTCAATTACCCTAAAAAGAGCAGTTTTCAAAACACTAATACTGTCCTAACCGGTGTGGCTTAGTGGATAGAACACTGGCCTGTAGACTCAAGGGTCCCAGGTTCGATTCCGGTCAGGGGCATGTACCTTGATTGTGGGCACATCCCCAGTAGGGGGTGTGCAGGAGCAGCTGATCAATGTTTCTCTCTCATCCATGTTTCTAACTCTCTATCCCTCTTCCTTCCTCTCTGTAAAAAAATCAATAAAATATATTTAAAAAAAAAACACCAACACTAATACTCATATTTTACTATTTGCAACAATTACGGAAAAAATTCTCAAAATAAAAATTATAAGCCTGTGGAGTAAAATAATAATTGCTAGATGTTTCTGAACAGTCTCTGAAACAAACCTGCTTAATACTCAAGAGAGACGGCTCTCCCGCAGGTCTCTGCTCCAATCTCAACTTGAGGCATTCGTGGATGACATTCAGGAGGACTCGACAGAGGACCAGGAAGGCAGGTTCAAACGAGGGTAAGTCCATGGCCTCGAGCTCCGCCCAGGACACGGGGCTGCACTTCTGCTCGGAGGAAGCGGGCGATCGGGACAGCTGCACGTAATCGGAGCCCCACATGGGATCTGGAAACTCAGAAAACTGTAACAAAATTCAACCGAGGTGAAAGAGCATACATGAGGGCGCAGCTATAAACTACTATTCTCTATGGTTTGCTGACAAATAGACAAAAATCATCATTTTACAGGAAAAGTTCTCTTTAGAATAATTTAACATTTCAATTTTAATGTTTGCTGAAACCAGAAGTTCTAAACATATTGGAAAACCATAACAAAAACTAAAAGCAAATTGCAATCTTTTTGTAAAAAAATAAAATAGTAGAAATATAATCAAGTTCATCTTTTTCATCATGTATTTTTTATTAAAATGGTCAGAACACTTTTATTTAAGGTTATATATATAGTATTACAACTATCTCTACACTGAGAAAAACCAGAAAATTATTAATATTCATGCTAATGAGACCAGATGTCCTTCTGGACGATCTTCCGGACGAAGCCGGGGCTGCAAGGCAAGCCTGGTCCCGGGTGCCTGCCACAGCCAGAGGGCAGCGTGGGTCCCGGGTCCCAGAGGGAAGCCAGTGTCAGCAGCCGGGAGAAGGCAGGCCTACCCCTGCATGAATTTCGTGCATCAGGCCTCTAATGTAAACATAAAACCCAGTGCATTCAACACACTTTTCCATTTTTCCTCCTGACCTATACTGAACGACACCGATAGAAAAATCGGGGAAAATGCATAAACCTGACCTGGCTCGTCTCACTCAAATACCTGTTACTTGATGTTTCCTGGGACCCCTAATGTTGCTCACCATTGTATTTCCGCCCATAAAACATGGGGTTTGAGCCTCCCCACTGTTCTTAAACCTCTGGCAACATCTGCTGACAAACCATATTCAAAGACCTTGCCTTCTCCTTTTGAGAACACTGAAACCATCAAAATGTGAAAAATCTCAACTTTTCTTCAACTTAGAACTTCACCCATTGATAGGTATTCTGTCTCTAATTGCTCCATGCAGTGCTTTAAATACTTTTTACTTAGGGGCCAGCATTTAAAAACTGGAAGATTTAAATGAAAATCTGGATCTTTTTGTTCTGTTTGACATACTGGGCGGTCTGTCCACCCGGGGCCCACACTGCCCACACGACAGCAGCTGGCGGGCTCAGTTTACCACAGCGCCCCTCATTTCTTGCTCCTCACAGCCCCCTGCCTCATTCTCCCGCACACGCCACATTCCTGGCCAGGCCTGCATGCGGGCAGCCTCCCATTGTCTTCACTAGCAGAGAGATGTGGACAAGTCCCCCGGAAGGCTGGTGACCCTTGAGCTCTGGCAAAGGTCAGGGCTGTACACCCATTGTTTAGCTGAAGCAACTTCCTCAGCAGACAGTCATGTAAATCCTTACTGATAAGATAGTCTGCCTGTTCCTGGAAATGCCTGCCTAGGGGCTATCGGTGGATCCCAAACTGAATAAAAGGGTGGCAAGGCCAGAGCCCAGGCAGAGTCCTTCCTCTTGAGCTGGGCTCCCGGCCTGGCCCCCCAATATTTCCAAATTATTATTTCTTGTCTCGTCTTTTTCATTTGCATGCGGCCCCTCTTCCAGAGCCTGAACCTTGAACCATGTGGGGTGTGGGACATTCACAACTGTAGACAGTCCACATGAAGTGACCCCTAGTCCAGTTGGTGCAGTGACCCCTACTACAGGGGGCAGGATATGCACTGGCTAAGCACGTGGCCTTGCAGCTAGTTTTGGGTTCACACCTGCCCCAGCACTCACTGTATGCAACCTGGGCCCTCCACATGGTACGTATCCAATGGACACGCACGACTGGTCTTGCGCTGCTGCTGTTGTCATGGACCCCGTTCTCTGCTACAAACTGGAGCGCTGCTTCCTACGTGCCCACACGTAAGTATGCTTCTTTCCAGAAAAACAAAACCTATAGGCAATGAGCAAGCAGGCGTAGCCCCCTCAATTACAAAGCGCATGTGACGGCGCTAATGAAATCAGACAGGTGAGGCTTGGAGCACACAGAAAGTGCCCTACAGAAACGGTGTGAATGAACACTGATGGTGAGGGCAGACGTGGCGAGTACTGTCGCTCCCTACCGCTCCCAGTGGGCTGACTCGCAGCTGCACTGGTGCTGGTTGGTCTGGCATGTAGGCAGATTAAAAAGGCCAGTGCTCCTTTGTCCAGCCAGCATAGCTCAGTGGTTGAGCGTCGACCTATGAACCAGGAGGTCAGGGTTCGATTCCCGGTCAGGGCACATGTCCAGATTGCAAGCTCAATCCCCAGTGTGGGGTTTGCAGAAGCAGCCAATCAATGATTCTCTCTCATCATTGATGTTTCTCTCTCTCTCTCTCCCTCTTCCTTTCTCTCTGAAATCAATAAAAATATATTTAATAAAATAAAAATGCCAGTGCTCCTGCCCTATCTGGGAGACTCAGGATTGCCTACAACCAAGAAGGACCGGCGTGGGTACCTGTCAGAGCTCTCCCGGAGATGAGCATGTGCAGTCAGGTTTGCAAACCATGAGCGGAGCTTAAAGTCTGGACCCCCAAATCCGAGGTCTCAATCTCTCTAGCAATCTATAGCTTCTGTGATTTGGGCCAAGTCATCTACTCTCCGTATATGTAAAGTACAGAAATAAAAATGCCACTTCATTCAGCTATTGTGTCTAGCACATGGTAAGGCTCACTAAAACGGTAGTTTATTATAGATACATATCCTCATTTCTACAGCCTTTGTCCACTCTGAATATAAAAGGCAATCTCTTCACAAAAAATTAGCATGATTATTATTAGATCCTAAGACAAATGATATTTCTTGACCACTAAACTTACAATTCTATATATATAAAAGCCTAAGCGACCGTTACGACCAAACAACCAGTCGCTATGACGTGCGCACTGACCAGCAGTAGTGTGTCAGTGTGGTGGTCAGTGTGTCCCACAGCCAACTTCCTGCAGCCAGCCAACCTCCTGTGGCCCCTCCCCCAGCCAGCCGGCCCCAATCGGACCGGCAGCCAACCTCCCGCTGTCCGTTACCCCCGTCCCCGGCAGACCTGATCACCAGCCAGGCCTAGAGTCCCCAACCTGTGCATGAATTCGTGCACCAGGCCTCCAGTAATTATATAATCAGTTCTCATTCAAAAGAAAGCAATTTATGGAATTACCAAAAATCCTCCTAGAATCTGAGGTAATATGCGTGGTAATCTACAAAGTCAGACAGCTAATTTTTTTGTATATTACATTAAAATATGTTTTCATTCTATCTTTCTCTTCTTCTGAAAATTTATACATTTCATAAGTAAATAAAAAAAAAGGAATTAGCACAGCTTAACCATATCACAACCGATGGCTCAAATATGCTAGGGGTTTTTAACATTTTAAATGTATAAAACCCACAGTCTGTACAACACAAAGAGTGGACTTCATACAGTTGGAAAATTTAAAATCAACCGGGACACTGGGAAATGCCAGGACATAGTGCAAATGAAATGAATGCATCGAACTACACTACAACTGTATGACATAACCTTCCCGCACGGGGTGAAGGAAAGGTGCCAAGCTAACTCTCTCTGGAACGCCGTGTTCCGTGGGCTAAAGACACAGAGTGGAATTAGACACTGTTCTCTAGTTGATAACTTTATTCCTCACGGGGTATGGTGAGCAATTCTGAAACTAATTTACACCCTTACAACACACGATTATATGGTAATTAAAGGTTAAATATATATTAAAAGAAAACATAAAATAGTCTAGCCCATACTAACTTGTTAGCTTCAAGGGAGGAAAAACTGTAACAAAACCTAAGAGATAACAGTTTATATTTTACTTCTATAGCATTTTACTATTTATGCAAATGTCTTCTTAAGCCTCGTAACAACCCTGTGGGGTAAGTAGGAAGGTATTATACCCATTTTATAGACGTGAATACCTAGGGCCAGAAAGATTAAGTCATTTACAAAGTTGTGTAGTGAGAAAGAGCCACGTCAAGGAACAGAATCCAGTTATTTGACTTCAAAACTGTTCCGCAACATACTCAGTAAAAAGATAAAGCAAAACAATCCCAGATGGGAGTGTGCATGTATTCATGTACTATACCTCCCCTACAGAATTATGTCTATGAAATGGGAATAAAAATAAAGTCTTACTTTCCTACTAAGTTAATTATTTCAGAGCCTTGTTTTTTATTAATCTGAATTAATCTCCAATACAGCAAAGTTTCTACTTTAGCTCTCAGTTACTCTTTCATTATTTGACTAACATAATGTTTTATAAACCAAAATTTAAAACAGGTGCTTCTGTAAAGCAAACTGTACAGATAATTTTAATTTTAATGAACACATCTTTAATCACACATTTAGTAAGCTTTGAGTTTGCATGTTTCTTTTCTTCTACAACAAGGATACGCTATTCATTTAAATCTCACTTGGTCAAATGACAGGAACACAACTTTGATGGAAATCCAAAACTACGGCTACCTACTACGGCCTGTTTTCAACATAAATTCTAACATAAAATGCAAAGGTCTCTTGTTCCAACATAACGAAGGATCAAAGCACTCCTGTTAGCAGCACTGGTTCACTGTCTCAGAGGGTGTGGGGGGGAGAGACAGTGTGGGGGATAGCATGTCAGCAGTCTATGCAGCCTGGACACACCTCCCGAGCCCTCCCTCACCAACCACCTGCCCCTCTCTCTCCTACAAGCAGGGAATGAGGGGTGCGGCGGCACTGCCAGAGCCTCTCATTCACATTACTCCGGCCCTAGTGCTGCACAATAAAATTAATCACCGACCTGTCTGCTCACATGTGTCCTCACTGGAGCTGAATGATTCCAGCCAAAACCCTAGACCAACAGAAGTCCTTCCCCATCTGGAACATGTGACAAATCCTTATTACACATCTAGCTTTGCTCCAGCTTTGAAACCTGCACTCTGCACTACAATATGCCCCAGCCCAGGGGGCGGCAAACTCATTAGTCCACAGAGCCAAATATCAATAGTACAACGATGGAAATTTCTTTGGAGAGCCAAATTTTTTAAACTTAAACTTCTTCTAATGCCACTTCTCCAAAATACTCACCCAAGCCGTGGTATTCTGTGGAAGAGCCACACTCACGGGGCCAAAGAGCCGCATGTGGCTCGAGAGCCGCAGTTTGCTGACCACGGACGGCCCTAGCCGGTTTGGCTCAGTGGATAGAGCTCAGCCTGTGGACTGCAGGGTCCCGGGGTTGAGTCCGGTCAAGAGCACATATCTGGGTTGCAGGCTGCTTCCCAACCCAAGCCCTGGTCAGAGCACGTGCAGGAGGCAACCAATCCATGTCTCTCACATCGATATTTCTCCAGTCTTTCCCCCTCTTCCACTCTCTCTAAAAATCAATGGAAAAATAGCCTCGGGAAAGGATTAAAAAAGAAGAAGCCTGTACTATAATGAAATCTTATTATAAAATAGTTATTCACAGGAAGAAAAAAAAAGTCACTTGCTCTAAAAAAGATGTAAATAAAAAGTCATTTAGAGTTAAAATACTATTCAAAGCAAATCACAATATAGATTCATTTTTAACATTTCTAATCAAAATAATGCTCAAAGCAAACTAACCTCAGATAGCTACAAAGCATCGACTCATTTTGCAAACAACCTGCTATATAATGTGAATGCTTCACCACTCTTCCTAGGGGTCGTGATGTGAACATCACTTAAAAATAAATTATTTTGGGGGCTATGTAATAACTGAAGCTTTTTAAAAGGTCATACATATGCATGTAGCTACTAAAATCTGGACCCACAGCCTCACACAGGCAGAAGGAACCTCACAGTCTGGGTTCTTCTGCTGTCAGCCACACGAACACGCACCCTCACACAGACAGACCGCTCGCGCTCTTTTACAATCGGGAACAACACCCCACCCTGTGGCCCTTCCTGTACCGCCCTCAGCAGTGAACAAGGTGAGATAAACGTGTACGAAACCCAATCGCACCCCCTTCCTCTAACGGCATACTCAGCCCTCACAGACGCTTCCCCCACCGAAGCGCACACTGACCGTAACTACGGCTCCCTTAGACCTGACTGCCGACGTGACACTCACTGCGCAGGTCCTTTCCCCTCATCACCCTCGCAGTTCCCCCACCCACATCTAACATCCAGCCACCGACACGGGGCATGCTCCTCACAAAAGGAGGAGGCTCTTGCAAAGAAGAGGGAAAACACCGGATCCTGACCTCGGCTGCCGTGTTCACTTAAAAATATTCTGACAGCGTGTGGACTTTCACGGACGCACATTCGGCTGTGGGCGCCCACGCCTGCGGCCTTCCTCCCTCTTTGTATGTAGCCCGGCCTCCTCCACCGGTATGTACAGGCTGCGTTTCTGCCCTCCACTCACCGCCCGATCCTGAATTCACTACGTTCTGTTCGGTTTTCAGAGATCCATCTCCCCATTTATCACAGTACTTTACAGAAATGTTTAAATCTGCAATTTATGATAACTACCCCTGACGCCTTCAAAATATCACGACTAGGAAAGTACGTAATAGGCAACCCCACAAACGTAATTTACAACTAGTCATGGCGCTGCAGAGAAGACCCCACGAGTGCCTGCTGGAGACCTACCTCCACCGGACGGTCACTCTTGACCAGTGCGATCCGTGCCCTTTGCAAGGAGCCATCCATCAGCTTGTGGAGCCTTAAGATCAACTTCCTGAGCCCCATCTGCTTCAGGGCTTTGTCCACAAAGGGCCTGTAAATGGAAGTCAGGCAGTGCCGGCCGTAGCCGGCCTCGGTGCCGCAGTCCGGCGCGCCCCAGCCAGCGGCGTCCTCCTCGGACCCCAGCCTCTCGAGCCGCCGGGCGGGGCAGTCCGGCGCCTGGAAGCTGAAAGTGCTGTCGAGGGGCGCCCGGGGACCGGAGGGCGGCTCCTCGCCCTCCTCCGAGCTGCTCTCCAGCTCCTTCAGCTCCCCCTCCGTGTCCTCGCCCTCCTCTTCCGGCTCCTGGCCTTTGGACGACCTCGGGGAAGAGATTTCAAACACTGGCCAGCCAATGTCTGACAAGTTCTGGATGCCCAGCACGGTGCCCATAATTCGTAGCTTCTGATTCAAGTCTTTTGTGATGTTCAACCACAAGCAGAGCGCCTGCACTCTGTCCTGGAAGTCCTTGGCGGCGTACTTCTCGTAGTCCTTCTGCAGGGCCTGCAGCGATGGATAAAGTGCTTCTATGTACTCTAGCAGCTCCATTATCCGCTTCACCTGCTCAAAGGACACCCGCTGCCGCTGGAGGTGCTCGTGGTAGGTGGGGTAACCGGCCACCCGCGTGCCATGAGGGGCGCGGCACTGCCCCTCTCCCGGGGAACCACTGAAACTAGCGCCGTTTCTCACAAAGGCCACGCTCCCGTAATTGACCTTGAAGGTCAGGATTTCGTTGATGATGTCTGGGATGGCTTGGCGCGCGGTGTACAAAAAGAGGTCCTGGTCGTTAATGGTCCGTCCCGCGTGCCAGGCCTGGAGCTCCAACCAGATGAGCTCGTTCGATCGGTTGAATGAGAAAGCGGATGTGTTTTCCTGTCCCCTCTGCTCCCTGTCCTTCTTCTTCGAGACTGAGGTAAGCTTCAGCAGAAGTCGTAAAGTTTCAAAAAACTTCAAGCGATCTGCGGGACAGTCGGTCCTGGAAGTCTGGCGTGCAGTTCTCGCGATGGGCATGGGCACAGACACCGGAAGCTTGGCGTTGCTGCAGCCAAGGCTGAGGTAAGGCTTATTGAGATCCACATCTGGAATCGGCTTTTTGGGCAAAGACCCGCTCACGGAGTCCAGCATGAAGGAGCACTGCGCGTTTTTCTTATGATCGCGCTCTGTCGTCCTGATTGCCGCTCGTATCTTTTTCTCCCCGATTTTCCCTGTGTCTTTATATGGAGACTGGTTCAAGGCATTTGTTTTTTCTATTAAAAAAGTAAACAACATTACATTACTCTAAATAGGAAGCTACTCTCAATACTTGCAGTAAAACTGATCTTCACATGCACATATTTTCAGGCTGTTATTAGAGAAAAAAAATCATACCATATGCTGACAATTAAAGGAAACAAAATATACATTACATTTCTCTCAGTTTCTCAATCTATAAAATGGGGACATTTTGCTCGCAACTCCTGTTCTAAGTGAGCACGAACCAGCGCATGAAGAAAAAGTAGATGTGCTATTGCCATCTTCTCCCTTCACCAGCGCAAAGCAAATACGTATTAGTTCTGATTCATTAGAAGCTGCTGCAATGATACTACTTGAGATAAGGAATTTCTCTAGGCATTTGAAAGTTTTCTTTTGAGCAAATGGATAAAGATTAATTTTGAAGATGAGAAACTGCAATAGAAAGTTATTCATTTCCAAAAGGAATAATAACATCCTATGACAAAGTTGGAAAGAAAGTAAAAAATCATCTTCCCTTAGGGAAAGAAAGACAAGGTACATTTAAGAATTCCTCCCTGCAAACCAATACCATCGAGCCCTCCTCCTCTCTCGAGCAGGGCTGACAGGAAGTTCACCCCTGGGAGGGAGGGGGCTGTGGGCAGACTGACCCAGGAGAGGAAGCACACTGAGGGAAGAGCAGTGGGAAAGGGTCTGGTCCCAGCAGGGAGAACAGTGATGGCGAAACTTCTCAGATGAGAGAAAATGAAATCCGGCTTGTGCAGTAACAGAGGATGAATTCCAGGAGGCTGTACACTCCGTTTCAGGACCAGTGGGTGCTGAAATTCACAGGAATTCTACCATCCCAGCTTCAGTGACCTGAGGCTCCGGGTGAGAAGGGGGCTCAGGAAGCAGCAGGCCGGCGTGATTGGATCCTCTACCGCAGGGAAGAAGGGCCAGGGGGAAGGAAATCAGAGAACACGCGGCCTCTGAGACAAAGGCAGGGTCCAGGATCTGTCCATGGTACGAGCTGTGGTGGACCAGCCGGCGCTGTGCTGCGCGGCCAGGAATGCTGGGTAAGAAAGCCTGGCTCTGTCCCTCCCAATGACCCACCACGCCTGTCATGCCTGCAAGACAGAATCCCGGTCCTTCAGCCTGTGAGTCAGAGGACAAGAAAGCCCATCTATCTCATTCACCCGAGGCCACCCTGCACGAGCATGTGAATCCATCCACGCTTGCCTCTTGCACATCCTCTGTACTCAGAAAAATACAATGACTTTAATTACTCAGGAAAAGCCTTTAGTCTCAGGAGACTTAGTATCTCCCTGACCAACAAGGCAGCTAGCGGTCAGGGCGCATATGGGAGACAACCGTGGACGTTTCTCTGTCACAGCAATGTTTCTCTCCCTGTCTCTCTCCCCCTCTCTAAAATCAATAAACACATATCTGCAGGTGAGGACTAACTAAAGCAGGTGATGTACACATACATAATATCTTAATCAATATAGAAAATATTTTTTTAAAAAAAGGCTGTCTATGTTCCAGGAGGGCCATGCCCTCTCCTGTGGATCTTTCAAGCACAAGACTTACCTTTCAAATTGGAGCGACTGACAGGCCTCCCCACATTATTCCTCTGGTGTTTGGTTGACAGGCGTTTCATCTGGCGCGGCGTACTGGGGGGAGAGGCGCCGTAAAGGTTCTCGGTGTTTGTTTCATCTGAAAACTCCTCCACGTCAGAATCCGAATTCCCGCCAGCTAACTCTGCCAGTGTGCCCTCTGGCCTGTGAGAGACAAGCAGAGACAGACACTCAGGCGCAGGAAGCGCATGTGAAGGACTTGGACTTCCCTTTACAAGGCTGGGATGTGTCTTCTCCGCACAAGAACTCCTGCGCTCCAAGGAAGCAAGGACTGACTGCACTGGGCCAAACACGTGCAGTGTCTGTTGTTTGTACACCTCTTTCTAACACAAATAAAGTTTAAAACTAAAACTTACAGACTCAGGGGAAACAGCAAAGAACAAAGAGCACGGGCCGAGGCAGAGCCTCTCTGTGAAGCGCACCCGGAAGCGTAGGCAAACAGCACTGGTCACACTGGCCAGCACGTCCTATGTCCCCGAAGTGCACGCTGTGCAGG
The DNA here is from genome assembly GCA_011751065.1 of Lasiurus cinereus. Classification (NCBI taxonomy): domain Eukaryota; kingdom Metazoa; phylum Chordata; class Mammalia; order Chiroptera; family Vespertilionidae; genus Lasiurus; species Lasiurus cinereus. Next base: position 91,462 of record JAAGEH010000063.1, read on the forward strand.
GGCAGGCGAGTGGGGGGGGGGGATGCTGTGGCCGAGGAAAAAGGCATTCGTTTGTCTGAACCTTCAAATGCAAGAACCCATTAACGTGTTCTCTGCGAACACTTCCTGCCAATCCTCTGTCCCGTCAATTTCTCAAAGAATACTGAAGTTCTACTTTTGCAAAGCTAACAAAATAAAACCGAATGACATAAACTGAGAACAAATACAACTTCCAAAGAGCCAACTACAAGGAATCAGTCATCAAGTTCCTTTCAAATATAGTATCAACAGTCTACACTACTCTGATCTTCTTTATAAAATGTTTTATATTTTGTAACCATAACTCTCAACTATCCAAAATATCCCGTGTGGTTTTTTTTTTTCCTGGCAGTTTATATCCTGATGTAAAATCAAATCTATATCAAAATCATGAGAAAAAATAAAAACCACTCTAAAGTGTATGATACCATTTTTATTGAGCTGGACTGACAAAACTTCAGAAAATAAATTCTCTTACAATAAAAATGCTGCAGAATTATACAAAGTTATGGTACTGAAATCTGTCAAGAATCCCTTTCCTGGTTCAAAACTTGATTTTTAATCAGGTAAGATCACTCTAAACACTTTAGTATTCATTCCACACATATGTGCACCCACAATAAGACATACAAGTGAAATACCTAGGAAGCTAACTAAAACAAACTAAACCAGTGGTTGGCAAACCTCGGCTCTCTGGCCCCTGGATCGTGGCTCTTCCACAAAATGCCACGGCCTGGGAGAGTCTATGTTGAAGAAGTGGCGTTAGAAGAAGTTTTAAAAATCTGGCTCTCAAAAGAAGTTTCTATCGTACTGTTGGTATTTGGCTCTACTGACTAATGAGTTTGCCGACCACTGAACTAGGCCATGAGAAAAATTAGAAGTAAGTTAAATGCATCTACTCCCCCAGGCTGACTTATTATTTAAGTCACACAAAAAACAATATAACACAGATTACCTTGACATCCTCTATATCCATGCTTCTCCAACAGCGGACTGGGCTGATGAAAGGCCGGGCTATACTGAACACCAAGGTCGCTAACCTCCTCCCCACTGGTTACCAGCACAGGTTTGGAATGACTAATAGCAGAGACTGTGGTGTGAGGGACTTAGGTCAAACCCTGCCCGTCTGGCTTACTAGCTGTGTGGGCTTCGGTCAAATTATTTAAAATCTCCACATTGCACGGTCACAAAATAAGAACAAATACTTAGACTCCAGACCAGAAGGATTAAATCCAATAATGCACGCTTAATTATAGGAGTAATAATAGATGAAGCTTCACTAAATGATTGATACTGCTCATATTACAGGCCGTAGAAATCACTGCTCTCACTCACCACCCACTGAGAGAACCCAGGTTCTTTACGCATCTGCTTAACATGGAGAGAAGTTTGCAGCCCTGGCTGCGAGTTCAACTGGCTGAAGGGTCATCCCGCACCCCAAAAGGTGGCATTCGATCCCCAACTACAGTATGTGCAAGAGGCACCTGACAGATGTTCCTCTCTCCCACTGACTTTCCTCTCTCTCTCCCTCTCTCACCGCCGCCCCCATTCCTCTCTCTCTAAAATCAATAAACATGCCCTCTCGTGAGGGGGGAAAGGTAAAAAGAAAAGAAACAGACTCATCCACAGAGAACAGGCTGACAGCTGTCAGAGAGGAAGGGGGTTGAAAAGGGGAAGGGATTAAGCAAAAATAACAAACGCAGAGACACAGAGACCAGGCTGGTGGTTACTAGAAGGGGGTGGGGGAGGTAGAAGAGGTTAAAGGGGGGATAAATGGTGATGGAAGAAACTTGAGACAGTGAACACATAATAAGATAGGTGATGTGCTATAGAATTGTACACCTGAAACCTATATAATTTTATTAACAGCGTCATCCCAATAAATACAATAAATATTTTTTAATTTAATAAAATTTTAGATCTTTCCTTCATTTTCAAAGAAATGATATTTAATAGGAACAAAATAAATTTGGTGCAGAGTTAAAAAAAAAAGAATTGCATGGAAGTGACAATGAATGCAGGTAATAAAATACATTAAAATAGATAAAGTATAACACATTCCACCCTTCCTTATTTATTATGCATCACAGAAAAGAAGGTAGGAAAACTGTCATGTGGTACTTTAGGGCAGGCATTACACAAAGTTGAGGCTATATATTTAAAACTTTCTTAGGATTTACTTAACTCAGTCACGATGGTATTCACCCATGTTAGAAATATTAGTTTACATTCCATTGAAGTAACTTAGTAACTTAATTACATGTCAGAACAAAGACCAACATTACTTAAAGGAATTTTCAAAAAGAACAGGCTAGCACCCTATAAATTAAATTCACGAAGTCTGACATCCTATCAAAAATTACCAAAGAAACGGGAAGATATGGCCCAAACCAGGAGAAAAACCCATAGAAATACACCAGGAATGACGCAAGTGGAAACTATAGACATGAAAAATATACCTGAAATAAAAAAATAAAAAAACACGCTGTATGGGATTAAAACATATTAGACACAGCAGAAAAAAAGACCAGTAAACTTGAAGACACAGCAACAGAAACTATCTAAAACAAATGAGATAAAAAGATTAAGATGGAAAAGAATAGAGCATCAGTAATCTATGGGGCCATAGTAAGCAGTGTAATGTATATTACTGGAGTCTAAAACAAGAAAAGGAAGGCATAGAAAAAAACAATCTCTGAAGAAATAAGGGCTGAATAATTCCCCAATTCAAAAAAAAAAACCCATTAAGCTCACAGATCCAAGAAGCTCAATAAACTCCAAGCAGAACTATAAGAAAACTACCAGTTTTTATTATGCACATCATAACCAAATAGCTGAAAACCAGTGGAGAAAAGAAAAAAATCCTAAAAACAGCCAGAGAAACAACATAGTCAGGGATCCTGAGCTAGAAACAACACATAAAGAGAAGTGGGAGGGGAAAAAAAATCAAGCAAAAGTTTATTCTTTCTTCTTTTAAAAAACAAAACCATTTACACACAAACTCTAGGAAAATAAAAACTAGTGGTAAGTTCAAAAGAACTTGCATCATTTCAATGAACCAAAAGCATCCAAACCTCATCTTGTATTAACTCATGTGAGATGAGCTAACGTGGTCAGTTGACTGGTTCAGAAGGTTTCCATGGATGCCAATTATTTTGGGTGAGGAAAGTGGTCCATGGTCTACATCAGTGAGATGTAATATTTGCCTTACTTGTGTTTAAAAACATACCCATGTGGACAGTCTTTCTGGGACCAAACTTCTGACAGTCACATAACACAGTATTTCACTCTTCTAACATAAAGCTTTGCTAAAGAATTATTCACTTGACATCAATCTAAGAAAAGGGTGTCTTGAACTTAACCCAAGGGGGTTTGGTGTAGTTTTCAAATTTAAAAAAAAGTGTGGTGACAAGACAAAAATTCAAGTTACGTGGGGTTAAGTAGTTCTGCTCTGACGTAGCAGGTAAACCGCATGGCGACTGAAATAGATCGTCTATAAAATGAATTAGCTGGGTTTGAAAATATCTGTGGTTTTGCAAAAGCCCTTAAAATTAACTTCATTAAAAGCTCTTTAGCAAAGTCCTTACAAATAAAATAGTTTATCCACTTATGAAGTACAGTACAGTCCTCACCTGGGTAAGATTCTCTCTGCACCCCCCCCCCTCTCCCCATTAACCTAGCCGCTATTAAGCAATCCTTAAAGGGAGACTTCTGCTCTGGGGGAAACAGAAGGCGAGGAAGGGAGAAGGGAGGCAGAAGGGGCGGAGTTTCAAGGTTTCCTCTTTAAGGACTTGGGTAGCTTGCTGGCCTGCAACATAAATCCAGGGGAGCTCAGCTAACGCTGAGGATGCCCGGTTCGTTCGCAGCGTGTAAGTGCCAATTAGTTAGTAAGCTAGCTGATCTTCACATCAGCCTCATGTTGGACAGTTATCAGTTAACCTCCAGGTGAGCTGTGGTCAAACCTTCCGCTTCTCCAACATTCTCTATTAAACTCTGGCACTGATTCAGAGTGAGGGTCTTTACAAACCTACCTAGCGAGTCTTGTTATTTTTCAAGATAGACGGACACTCAGACATTCAGCTTTTTACTCAAGTTCATCTTTTTTTAAAAAATGTGTTGTTACTGAAATTTTTTTAGAGAGAGGAAGGGGGATGGAGAGAGAGAAACATCCATTTGAGAAACATTGATCAGCTGCATCTCGTACGTACAACACCCCAACCAGGGATCAAATCCATAACCTGGGTATGTGCCCTGACCGAGAAAGGAACCAAAGACCTCTCGGTGCATGGGACAACACTCAACCAACTGAGCCACGCCAGCCAGGGCTAAGATTCGTCTTTTTTTTAAAGCAAAGGTAGATATTCTTTTAAAAGATTTCCTATGAAAAGGAACAAGAAATGATCCCAAATAGACTGGGAGTCCCATGTCCCTGTTTCTCCTGCGACTAAAACAGTGCCTGGTGCAGATTATGTGCCCAATAACTACCTGCTGAGAAAATTAACTTGAGGGTAAATAATTTATCTAGGCTTAATCATTGCCTAAGTTCTATTAAAATACAATCGCACTAATTTAAAGAATGTAATATTGAAAGGCTGTAAGAATGAAAGATTGTTTTTGTTCTGACAATGTGAAGTGATACTGCAACCCTAGGTGCCAACTGACCAAAACAAAGCAATGGCGTATGGAATAAAGAATGAAGCTTTGGGAATCAGATTAACACGGCTTGAAACCCCTATATTCCCATGCTTATTAGTAAGAAGTCAAGTTCTAATCGAACTATTACAAGTTTGCTTGTGAACACTTTCATTTATTAGAAGCCTCCTTATCAAATGTCACAGAACTTGCAGTGAGTTCCTTTAAAAAATAGGCTTTCTAGTATGCACACCTTTTGTCTTATCACCTCCTCTCGAACCCAAGTTGACCGGGTGACAGCTTTAACCAATGGAACGCAGCCAAAGTGACTCTGGTCAGTTCTGGGCCTGCGCCTTATGAAGGCCACCTTTGTAGGCAGAGGAAACCGGCCACCACGTCAGAAGTCCACCCCCCTGAGGCTGCCATGGTCTCAGGGCCCACCAGCCCGGTGGACAGGCCACGCGAAGGACAGCCCAGCTAACCAAGCCTCAGCGAGCTCCCAGCTGACAGCCACCACCTCCTCGCTCGCTTGCGAGTGAGACTATTTTGGACCTTCCAGCTGTCCGGAGCCCAAGCCAAACCATGAGAAGCAGAAGAACCACTCAATAGCATAACAGATAATAAACGGTTTTTATTTTAAGCCACTAAGTTTGGGTATGGTTTAATTTATAATAGACTAGAGGCCCAGGGCACGAAATTCCTGCATGGGTAGGGTCCCTAGCGGCTGCCGGCCAAGGGCACCTCCCTTCCCCCGGCTGCCTGCCACTGCTGCCACGGCCACCAGCCCCGCCCCCTGGTCGAACTCCCGGTCCAGGGGGCAATTCGCATATTAGGCTTTTACTATATAGGATAACCAACACAATACAAACGTAAACATTTTATTTTCACTTTAAGCCCACGAGTGGGGTCAACCATCACTACCTTGATGATGGCCACAGCCTTGCCTTTTAGTGAGTCCCAAGTCACAAGTCAACTGTGAGTCAACCAAACAGTAGCATCTGCAATGTCCTCTCTCTGTTTCTTTAAAATAGAACAAGAATGTCAAGACCTCTGTGAAGCAATTTTATAGAATTTTTATGGTTTTTCTTCCTAAACTTTAACAGTTCTCTCCTACCCTAACTTGATAGCAATTTTCTTTTTGTGACCTATCTTTAGACATTCCAAAGCATTTCAAATTCGTTTATGTAGAAACTACAAGTCTCTTTAGTATTCATTTTCCATATAGTTTACTCAATTATGCAAGTACAACTAAAACGTATAATAAACCTAAGTAGACAGAGGGACAAACCAGGGACTCTTGATAAACACAGAGTTCAATTGGCGGGAACAGAAAATCACAGGCATGCTAGGGGCAGCCTGCTGGTCAGAAGCACTCAAGAAGCACTCAAGACGCTGTGGTCAGCTGGATGGGGTCCAGAAGTAGACAGGGCTGGTCTTGGAGAGGGTCGGTAGATGAGTAGAATAACACCTGCCTGACTTGGGTCTCTAGTAGAAATCATTGACTTTGCTCACAAAATATACTTTTTCAGTCCTGAATTCAGAAGAACAAAAGGAATACATAAACATAGAAAACTAATATGTAAAAAAAAATTACCCCAGATGTAAAAATTTTGCTCACCATTAGAAATAGAAATAATTGCAAGCTATTTATAAAATATTTCCAGATAAAGGCTTTCAGAAAACAAACATAAAACCATATATAAAAGTAACAAAATACTTTCAAGACTTCATTTTATTTTTCACTTTTGGTTAACCAAAAGACTCCCCAAAAAGAACGAAAGCAAAGAGAGAGAGAGAGGGAGAAATGCTCTGGAAATGCAAATACCTGAGTCATGCTACAGAAGAAAGACGTATTATTTTTTATCTCTGCAATTTGCTGCAAACAGCTCAGGACTTAAAACCAAGAGGACAAAAACCAAGGCTTTTTGCAGATGTACTTTCTCATTTTTACTAGGTCCCACACCTCCAAAACCGTGTGATGTATCTACACTATGTTCAGAGCTCTGCAAGCCAACACTAGATGGCATGTGCACCAGATTCCAGGAGACAACCAAGACGGAATGAACAACCCGGTGGTGGATGAAGTGATGCAGGGAGCACAGGTGAGAGGACGTCGTTTCAATGCAAGAAGTGAAAATAAACAGCAGTGTGTCTCACTGCGGGTGCATTTTTAAATCAAATGCCAACAACAAAAAATACTTTAAAAATGAACAACACAACGTAAAAGTGATGATTCATTCAAAAGGTTGTGCGAGGCGTATCTAAAGAGAACTATGGGTCTAAGGTAGGAAAATGTGAATTATGGAAACACAAAGAGTCTTATATTATGCCAAGTTCATACTAAACCTTAGAGTTTAAAGAGAAACAAGAAAAATGTGTAAAACTGTAGAGGTAGTAAAACAGAATTATGATCTCTTTTTACATACTCTTTTAATGAATGGGAACATTTTTTAATTCCCTTATCCTTTATAATAAAAGGCTAATATGCAAATCACCCGAACGGAGGAACAACCGGTCGCTGGGACGCGCACTGTCAATGCAGGAGCTGCGTCCTGCTGGTCAGTGCGCTCCCGTGGGGAAGTGCAGCTCAGCCGGAAGCCCTGGGCCCGGCTCACGGCTGACGAGCTCAGTGGTGGTGGCGGGAGCCTCTCCTGCCTCCGCAGCACTGAGGATGCCCGATGCCAGGCTGCGAGAGGGTGCACCAGGCTGAGGGACCACCGAGTGCTCTAGTTCTAATTACAATTTACTTGTGGAAAAAACACTTTATTTTCCTGTCATTCTTAGAAACCAAGGAACTGAGAGCTACTTTGTAACAAACAGGAGCTGTTTTACTCTCCTTAGCTCATGTAATCGTTTTTCCTAATTTGGATTTTAAAATGAGTATTAACTGGCCAGGTTCCTGAATGGGTTAGAGCGGTGTCCAGATTCTCCAAGGTTGAGAGTTCAATCTCCCTCAGGGCACAAACAAGCATCAACCAATGAATGCATAAATAAGTGGAACAAACGATGTCTCTGTCTCTTTCTTTCTCCCTTCCCCACCCCCTCCAATAAAAATAATTTTTTAAAAAAAGTGTTGCTCTGGCCAGTGTGGCTCAGTGATTGGAGCACTGGCCCACACACCTAAGGGTCATCGGTTCAATTCCTGGTCAAAGGCACATACCTGGATTGCACTTTTGATTGCTATTCAATGGATGTGTCTCTCTCACATTGATGTCCCTCCCTCGCCCCTCCCTCCCTGCCTCCTGCCTTCTCTTCCTTTCTTCCACTCATTTTTAAAAAACAATGGGGGGAAAATCAATGGGAAAATATCCTCGGGTGAGGATAAACAAAAAATAATCTACATATGTAAAAAGCCAGCCACCTGAACTCTGGAACGACCTGAACAACCAGTCACTGTATCGCTCACTGCAGCCAGCCAACTAGACCAATAGGGGGCGGGGCCAGCCGGCCAACCTCCTGTGGCCCCTCCCCCTGGCCAGCCTGGCCCCAATCAGCCCCAATCAGAACAGGCCGGCTGGACGCCACCCATGCACGAATTCATGCACTAGGCCTCTAGTAAATAAATAAAAAGAGTTAACTATAAATATGCCCTATGACACACATATGCATTCAAAGATGAACTCCACATTTCAGGAAGACAAATCTAGGAAATACAGCATATGAGAATAAAAAAGAAAAGTGGGAAAAGCAATTAGAGCAATTTGGACATTAAACCTCTCACTCCTGCTCTGACATTAGCACAGAAAGAGCTCCTTTATCTGAGAACCAGATCTTGGTTTCCAATACCATGCTCCAATAAAGAACCAGGACTCCCTGGAGAAATGGCTGATTGACTCCAGGACTGGGGCAAAAGATGTAATATGAGCCTGGTGCCAGCAAATGAGGAAGTACTACACACACACACACACACACACACACCCCCCAATGGAGCATGTTAGAAGAACAGAGGGGCAGAGTTCTGCTGCCCAAAGCTTGAAACTATCTGAGCAACAGAATCCAGGAGTGCATCCTAATATATAAAAACCCTGGGTCTGTCACATCCACAACAACCGGAGGAGGCTCAACCAACTGGGTTGCCATAGTGACTGAGCACTGACTGCAGAAGGAGCTGTGAATCGGTGAATCAGGCCTGGAGAGAGGCCTGGAGACAGAAGCAGGGTCTGGTCCATAACCTCTGTGGCAGCTGTTGAAGTACTTGCCTCTCTCTCTCTCTCCAGCAGCTGCACCTCCATTTCTCTCCAGGCCCCCACCGGAGATGCTGATGACACCCGCCTTTCTGAGCAGGCCCCGTTGATAGGCTCAGAGACACTGACTGGCATAGAAACTAACCATTCAGAACCAAATCTGGGTGAAGTGTGAGGAGCCAATGGCTGCCTAGGAGGCAGAGCTTTTGACACTCACTAGCATAGAAACCAACCAATCAGAACTACATTGGCTGGCAGAGGAGGGCAGTTGAGGACAAGATCAGGCCAGCAGGGGAGGGCAATTGGGGGTGAGATCAGACCAGCAGGGGAGGGCAGTTGGGGGCGATTAGCCCAGCAGGGAAGGGCAGTTGGGAGCAATCAGGCCAGCAAGGGAGCAGTTAGGTGTTAATCAGGCCGGTAGGGAAGAGGTTAGGGTGTGATCAGGCTGGCAGGCAGAAGTGGTTAGGGGCAATCAGGCAAGCAGGCAGTTAGGAGCCATCAGTCTAGATTGTGAGAGGAATGTCCGACTGCCAGTTTAGGTTATTGGGCCTAAACCGGCAATCAGACATCCCCCGAGGGGTCTCAGATTGGAGAGGGTGCAGGCTGGGCTGAGGGGCACCCTCCCCCTCAGTGCACGAATTTGGTGCACTGGGTCTCTAGTATTAATATAAACAGTTACTACATAAACACATAAATGGGAGAAGAGACGAATCTCCTGTACAGAAAGAGTTAAGTGATTTATGTGATACTCCTCTCTTGAGGCGGCGGAGTTTAACTCCCCACCACTTACGTGTGAGTTGTCTTTAGTGACTCAGTTTCAAAGAGTAGAAGAAAAAAGTGACCCTCATACCATGACAAGGACACTTTACCTCTGTGGTCATCCTTCCAAAATCCATAAATCCAGTCAAACCAAGATGCAAACAGCAGACAACCCAAACTAAGGAACAGTTTACAAAATACCTAACCCAGTGGTTCTCAGCCTTTCTAATGCCGCGGCCCTTTAACAAGGCTCATGTTGTGGTGACTCCCAACCATAAAATTATTTTCGTTGCTACTTCATCACTGTAATTTTGCTACTGTTATGAATCATAATATAAATACCTGTGTTTTCCGATGGTCTTAGGCGACCCTGCTAACGGTTCTCAACCTTTAGCATGTGGGTCATGACCGGTCCTAACTGGTTCTCTCTGAAATGGTTAAAGTCATAAAAAACAAAGTCTGAGCAGGACAGCTAAGGAGACATGGAGACTAAATGTAACATGGTGTCCTGGGTGGGATCTGGGAACAGGAAAAGAGCACAGAGGAAATGACTAAAATCTGAGTGAGTATCAATATTGCTTCATTAGCTGTGACAAATATACACAGTAATGCTTAACAACAGGAGAAACTGGAAACAAGATTCAGGGAAATTCTATACTATTTTTGCAACTGTCCCTAAATCTAAACTATTCTAAAAAAAAAAGTTTTTCTTAGGAATTAATGGTATACATGACAATGTTGAATAAATTTGGTGTTACTCTACAAAAGCCAGGACTAAATGGAAAAATGTAACATTAATTATAAAATGAAGCAGTTCTTTATGAATACAACTGGTGACTGTGGTTTTAGAAGTTTTGTAAATGCAGGTGAGGAAATGCCATTTAAAAGTGACTTCCAAAGGTGGATGCACACCAGATTTGTTTGTTTTTAAACAGCTGTATAACTTGTTCCACAGCAAGGAGCAATTTCCAATGTAACAGCGTAATTGCTGCCATTATTAAGTACCGAGTAGGACCATCTGTCAGGCACCACGCTAACCATCATACATAATCTCATTTAATCCTCCGCAGCGCCTATGGCACCAGTTTTCGGAAAGATCCTTTCCCCGGAAGGCCCATTCTCGCTGTGTGTGAGAGGCACGCATTATCGAATACCTATTCTATCATTACATGCCAGACACTCAATTAGGCTCTTTACAAATGTTCCCCATTTAATGTGCCCAACAACCCCACAGGCACTATCACACTGAACAGGAAAACGAGGCACGGAGGTAACGGGTCTACTCTGTTGGAAGTGTCTGGGCCAGAACGGGAGCCCTGATTGAACCCCCAGACTCAGGCCCTCTTGCCTTCAGCCCAGCACTCACTCCCCGGTCCCTGGTACCTCTGCTCTCCCCCAATGCAGGCACAGAGATGACCACCCTGTGGACAAGAAGGTATGACTTATACCTGTGGAATGAGGTCCCTCCCAACTTAGAAAAAACTCTTGGGGGACAGTTCAGAGAGCCAGTTCTCACAGCTTTGGTGAAACCTTTTAACCACCCTTCGTCTAGATCCTCTCACCCGTGAAGAGGGTTGGTCTGGGTAAGACCCTGAGTCTAACGAAAGTCAGGCCTCGGGAGGCGGAGCGTGGCTACAATTGAAGTGAGGGGGGACAGTGGGGGTGTTGCAGGGCTTACTTATTTCCGAGCAGCCAATACAAGGTGGAACTCAAATCCTCTCTCCTTCAAGTACTTTCCTTCCCCACCAACCACAGGACACCCCCCTGCCTCCCTGGCCCCTTTACTATTCTCCCGAACAGAGCACATCGGCTCAGGCCAGGGTCCCGCATTCGACAATGGCCACGGAGCGGTGTCGCCCCAGGCGGGAAGGAGAATTCAGCGCGAACAAGAGTGCCAGCACTCGCCCTCCTGCAGATCTGACCACGGAAAGAACCGACGTTTAGAGCAGAAGCGCAGGCACATATATGTAAGTCCAGTTCGGAATCGCGTTGCTGAGAAGACCACCAAGCACACCAGCGGACAGATCGCGCACCAAGCCTGGGAGGTTACTGAACAGCCTCTGTTAGACGTCTAAACGCAACCTCCGCGCTCTGGAGGCACTGAATGTGGAGGGTCCGAGACAGAGCTGAGCACGGGCACCTGGAAGCCGAGCAGCCATGGTGACAGCGCACAGAGGGCAGAGGGCAGGGGCAGCAGAGGGCCCAGGGCGGCATCACCGGATTGTACTGCGCCCGCCCCCTGACAGACAGGGGCGGCCAGGAGGGCAGGAGGGGCAGGACAGGACTGAGCCTGGCTCTCTCTCCAAGTGCTGACCCCCTCACCCGCCCCGGGGACAGGCATACAGACACACACCATTTCTCACACTGCTCTGACTTTCTCAGGCACACACAGTGTTCCGTGACCATTGCATCTAAACTCAGCATACACAGCTATTCTGTCTATATTCCTCACACAAGCACGACAAATTCACCTGCCAGGAGCCAACAGAGGAAAAAGAACTGTTTACCTGAGAGACACGATGTCTTTAGGGAAATATGAAATCCTTAAAAATGACAAGTTAACACCTAAAGAGGAAAACACTACCCAACCTGAAAGAGGTCATTAAAGATACACACAAATAAGTAAAGTTTGTCTCATGAAAAATATAGCTTTCTTCTAATTAAAAACTATGTAAACTGGAAAATATTTAAGTGGATCTAAAAAAAAAAGATTTTAGAAGAAAAAAATAAAAAGCTCCTATTTTTATTTTAAAAGTTGTCTTCACTAAGGAGAACATAATTGGTAACTGTGGTCGAATACATAAGGCCAATGTGAAATTTACTGGAAATGTGGAGCCTAACGTCCTGTGTATTCTAAATATAAACACCATGTACAGCTTCAGAAATGTCTCCCAGCATATAATTAAAGGCAACATGTACAAAATATAGGGAATGTGAAAAAACAGTTAAAGGATGAAAACTACATTATATTTCAATCATGGGGACTCTGAGTCTCCTGAAACTGAGTGCAAATTTTTATCATATGCATTTTTCAGAGTCAACGGGCCAGTTTTCATCAGATCCTCAAATGCAGTCTCTGACCCCCCAAAACGGTTAGAAAGCACTGCCGTAGACAATTCTTACCACATGTATCTCATCCTGACATACACTAGACACTCAAAGGATAAACCTGTTAGATGCATAACCAAGTCAAACTCTGTGCTCAAGCTACAAGGTTGCTTCCACACCAACCAAGTATAGAGACAACCCCCTTCCAACCATATATACTTCACACAACGCTGACTTAAAAATCACTGAAATGTCAAGAAGTTAACCAAATGAGATAGCAATTTTCAATCTTTTGTGGTTTTATGTTTGGAATGATACTGTTCTCCACACTGCCTGTAAAAATGGTTAAAATAAATAATAACTTAACTTAGTAACACGTTTAATTTAGGAATAATTAGAAAAATCCTTAAATGATTCATAATCAAGGCTATAACTAAATGTATTAAAGGAAAAGCCGTGAAAGCGGTTGAAAGAAACATTACAGGAATAAAGTTATTTTTAAGACTGACAACAAGGCAAAGCCAAAAGAATAAGAGATTTAAGCAGAAATTTTCCAGGGATGATTTTCTTTGTGTTTATAATAATTGAACTTTTATGCATCTGTGGGCTCATAGTGTTCATCAGATTTGAAACATTTACAGCCATCATCTCTTAAAATACCTTTTTTCCATTTCTTTTCTCTTTCAAGAACTCCAATTATATATGTGGTAACTGTCTGGTATTACCCCACATGTCACTTATGCTGTGTACATTTCCGTCGAGTCTGCATACTTTCTACAACATTTTGCATACTTTCTACTGCTATGTCCACATGTTCAATGTTTTTTCTGCAGTGTCTACTCTGTTTATAATCCCATCCGGTGTATTTGTCATTTCAAGTATTATACTTTTCATTTTCGGGTTTCATTTGAGTCTCTCTTTTTTTTTTAATACCTTTATTGATTACAGAGAGGAAGGGAGGACAGAGAGATAGAAACATCAATGATGAGAGAGAATCACTGATAGGCTGCCTTCTGTATACTCCCCTCCCCACTGGGGATGAAAGCCCGAAATCTAGGCATATGCCCTGACAGGAAATTGAACCAGGACTTCCTGGTTCATAGATCAATGCTGAACCACTGCGCAACATGGGCCAGGCTGGGTCTTTTTTATATATTTTACTAGAGGCCCTGTGCACGAAGATTCGTGCAAGAATAGGCCTTCCTTCCCCTGGCTTTGCCCCCGGCCGCCCGGAGCCTTTGCAACTCTTTGCTCCTGGCCACTTAGAAGTCTCTTTGCTCCTGGCCACTTAGAAGTCTCTTTGCTCCTGGCCACTTAGAAGTGTCTGCACGTCTTCACTCCGGGCCGGAGCACCCCTCCTGTAGCTCCTTCCCACCACTGCTCTCCCACTCACAGCAGGCGTCCCTCCCCGCCTGGCCGATCTGCGCCTGTGTATGCAAATTAACCCAGCATCTTTGTTGGGTTCATTTGCATACACATTCCTGACTGGCTGATAGGTGTAGCAGAGGTACAGTCTATTTGCATATTTCTTTTTTTAATTTATTTTAAAATAAATCTTTCTTGTTCAGATTACAATTGTTCCTCTTCTTTCCCCCCCATAGTTCCCCTCCACTTGGCTCCCACCCCACCCTCTGCCCTTACCCTCCCCCATTGTCCTCATCCATAGGTGTATGATTTTTGTCCAGTCTCTCCCTGTACACCCCCTCACCTCTTTCCTCCTGAGAATTGTCAGTCCACTCCCTTTCTATGCCCCTAATTCTATTATATTCACCAGTTTATTCTGTTCATCAGATTTCTCTTATTAGTGCCCCTTGGTGGTCAGTGTACATAACAGCGAGCGGTTGAGCAGCCTTAGCATTATCATTAGCATATTACGCTTTGATTGGTTGTTCAGTTGTTCTGCCATTCAGTTTATTTGCATATTACCCTTTTATTACCTAGGATAAGAAGCAATACTTGACTTTCAAAGTGACTAACTCCACAATGAAGCTATTTTACAACTGGATCACAGAGCAGTTTCTTTAGGAAAGCTCTTCTCAAGCATTTCAGATGTAGTACTCGGCACTGCAAAAGAGGAGTGAAAGCTTGTAGAAAGATTTTGTCTTTTGCCTCTCACTAGTCAGTAATTCTGAGAAAACAGAAGCAAACAGAGAACACAAAGAAGGTGTCAAGTACCAGTGAAATTATTAGTCATGTCAGTGATGATTCACGGCTCCACTCCTATTAATCCCATCAATAGATAATTACTGTCTACTATATGCATGGCTACTAGAACAAGATTTACAGTGATGTATAAATATAAAATACCGGTATTATAAGCTCTTTTATAGCTTACAGCATATGTTAGCTATGATAGTTATCATGAAAACGGTCCCATCTTTGCTAGTAACCAGACATTCAAATTAAAACAAGATAACCCTTTCTGGCCTAAGAAATTAGCGAAGACTTTTGTAATACTCAAAGTTAGAAAGAGAATAATTCATAAGGTAAGCCCTATTTGTGGCCCACACATTTGTACAATTTCTCCAGGAGAAAATGTTTAATAGGTAAAATTCAATGATATTAGCTTAATATGCTATGATCTGAATCTTATCTAAGTCCCAAGTCCCTAGAGATGAGACTGCACCACATAACCACCTCACGGCTAGAAGGGGATGAATTAAACCAGAGCCCCAAGGCAAGTCCAGACTTACAACGCCTCGAAGTGTTTAACCAAGTCTTTGGAACTCCCTCCATGCTCAGGAAGTGCTCTCACAGGAGCGGCCAGAAGAGCTAGCTTGTGTACAAGAGGGCCCCGGCAGTGCTGTCTAGGACAGCAAGAAGCTGGTCATGACTTGAGGGGGTTATAGTACACCCATAAGATGAAATATGATGGAGCCACTTAAAAAATGATATTTAATGTTTTTACTAACGTGGCAAATGCTCACCATTTGTTCAGAAAATACATCATGCCCACCTCAGCCTAAACTGTGATTAAGTCCTTCGCCACTTCCTTGCACATTTATGCCTAAGGAGAAAGCATACAGAATAAAGAACCGGACTCTGCAGTATAACAAACACAAATGAGTCCTGGCTCCAGATATTCTGAACTAATACATCTTTTAACGACTCATTTTCTTCCTCTGAACCAGGCACATCTATTTCACAAGTTCACTGTAGCCACTATATCAAACATGTTATGCTACCCGGCTGGTATGACTCAGTGGCTGAGTGTCGACCCAGGAACCAAGACGTCGCCGGTTCGATTCCCGGTCAGGGCACATGCCCAGGTAACGAGCTTGATCCCCAGAAGGGGGCATGCAGGAGTCAGCCAATCAAAGATTACTTCTTATCACTGATGTTTCTCTCTCTCCCTTCCTCTCTCTCTAAAACAAACAAACATATTTTAAAACAGGTTATACCACATAAATGATAGCAACACAGAGAGATGACAAATGTGCATTTATTACCATCTCTGCACCAGCCCACGAATTAGGAAGTGTCCATTACCTTATCGCTCTTCTCCTTAGATTATAAATTCCTTCAAAGTAGGAATTTTACATTATGCTTACACAGAATAAAACGTACCATCTGCCTGAGGAGCATGAAGAGATTACAAGGTAAGGGTCATTTGGAATGACCTGATAGAAAAGAGTGCGGACAGTTGACACACCGGAAGCAATCCACACAGGCAAGAAGCGGGGCTCAGCACGCTCAGGAAGGGTGTCCAGTGGGATGGCGACTAACAGCAGGGGCTCAGTGGTCTCAAGCTTAGAGCAGCCTCCAAGCTGGCCACTGGCAGCGGCAGACTGGTGCAGGGATGTCGTATGGTCTCTTCACAAATGTGACTTTAATTGGAACACATCCCCCCGCCCCGTAATTCTAGCTAAGTCTGAGGGTCCGGGGTTTAACTCGGAAAACTCCGGGCCTAATCAAGGCTCTCAGAGGAGGGCCTGGTCCTACGCAGAGCCCGTGTCTCTCTCACCCACCACGGAGCCCCATGGTCTTTCTTGGCTTACACTGCCGGGGACATGCACGTGTTTAGTATGAGAGAGTCTGCAAAGACATGAACACATAGTGCTGGGTGTGATGGGGATGTGGGATGGAGCAGCAAGCCACTACCAACTACTCATCAGTACAATGAAGGCTGAGTTTTCACATTTCACCCAGTCAGGCTAATGACTCCCTTTTCAGGAATCATTCCTCAATACACAGGTGGTCCTTGGTTTGCTGCTAAATAACACCTAAAACCTCAAAGAGCCAAGTGAAAAGAGCTTCTTTTCAAAACCTCAGTTTGGGGCTGAAGCTTTATGACAGATGTTTCAGATTGTTTCCAGAAATTTCTCGCCAATTTACTTCTGATGGTCTTATTTCAGTATACAAAAAGCAGTAAAAATCCCACCTCAGGCAAAATCACTGTTTCTCTCTCTCTCTCTCTCTCTCTCTCTCTCTCTCTCTCTCTCTCTCTCTCACACACACACACACACACACACACACACACACCAGGGGAAAATGAGTTTCTTTTTTAAAAATATATATTAGTGTTTTAGAGAAAAAAAGAATAAATTACCTAAGGGGTACTCATATTCCAACCACAATTTTACTCTAAAATTAATCCTAAATTTTAAACTCATTTTTACAATCTTTGTGTTTAATGGATAAGCAACCAAGACAAAACTCATTCTTGTCTCCAGGAAGTAATACTATCTTCAAGGATGAAATATTTGGACTCTAGCCTTGTCTACTGTCTTCAAAATGCCTTCTGACCATTTAGTGGATAAGTACTATTACTGCTCTCCTGACTCAATCTCAAGAGACAATGGACAAAATACAATACTATCTTTTTTTTTTTAGAGCCATTCTTTTGAAATGAGAGTAACAACCCATTTGCGGGTAATTAAATAAATGTAATGGATGCTTGATGAAAAGTCAGAGGGTATCAGACAATAATTATAAGGTCAGCACCATTTCATAAATTTTAATTTGGTGATGCAGCATACACATGTACTGTTGTAAAATATATTTCTTACAGTAGGTCACAAAGCAGACAGCTTCACTATCACTGCCACAGAATAGAAATTACCATCTTACTGCCCACTTCCACTAAAGACTGAGCACAGAGAAGGACACGGTATCTAGAGAGATTTGAGCATTTGGCTTCTTATTTTGTGAACTTGAAATAAAGTTTTATGGGGAAAACGTTGTGCACAGTGAGTTTGGAGGAGATTTCAGGGTGAATGCTTTGATCCGTTTTTCCCCTGAAAATGAACCTTTCATCACTGGTCCATCCTGTAAAGTCTAATTAACCCAGAAAATACAATATTCCACAGTTGTCTGTGCGGTCCTGAGCGGACACTGGGGGAGGGAGTCAGCTGGCTGCTGACCCTAACACGGGAGCGCAGTGTGACGTAAGGGAGAGGGAAGCAAGAGCCTGCATCCCAGGTATGACCGTGGGAAGCTGCAGCCTCGAGGCCCGCTTTCTCACTCTGCAATGAAAGGAATGATACAGATGAGCTCCACGTTCCCTTATAAGTCTACTAGAGGCCCGGTGCATGACATTCGTGCATTGGGGGGAGGGGGTACCCTCAACCCAGCCTGCACTCCCTCCAATCTGGGATCCCTTGGGGGATGTCCAACTGCAGGTTTACTTGCCGTCGGACATCCCTCTCGCAATCCAGGACCACTGGCTCCTAACCATTTGCCTGCCTACCAGCTTGATTGCTGCCTAACTGCTCTCCTGCCAGCCTCATGGCCCCAACTGCTCTCCCCTGCTGGCCTCATGGCCCCAACTGCCCTCCCCTGTAGGCCTGATCGCCCCTAACCACCTCTGCCTCACCCCCCATCACTGTGGCTTTGTCCTGAAGAAAGTCGTCAGATGGTAGGAAGATGTCCAGTATCTTGGTCTAATTAGCATATTACCCTTTTATTAGTATAGATGTATGAGCAATGGCTGGAAAGTTATACTAAATGAATGTTAAGAGTCCTACCAACCAGAAGACTTGCATTAGTGTGCACTTAATTCCTTATCTAAACTAGAAATACTTAGATAACAAAAAAATTAATTCTAAATATTTTGTGAAAAAACTAATTTACGTTACATTATGTTCCTACATAAAAAAGACTTTACAATTGTCAATAGCACAATGAAAATAACGCACGTATAAATTTTCTCCCAAAATATTTCCACTCGAAGGTTAAAAAGGTTGACATTGTCACATTCCTATGCGAGCTGTCCTCTAATAAGCCCTATTCAGAACATTCTTCAGTTCAGCATGATCCTCAAATAGCCTGCTCACATAGAAAGCAAGCTCCACTGAGCCAGCCCATCTGATTGCCTTCAAGTTTAGTATCCATTCTTCTCCACAGCAGGTTTATTTCCTCTGAAATTATGCTGAAATGAAATTCACTTATGGAACCCTTTGACAGGATGCCTAATATATTCTTAATAGCTTGCCCTTCTACTTATAAACACTTGGCATCCATATGCTCCATGAGACTAATACTTCTACTGGTGTCTGCAAAATATGACCAGTGAATGTCCTTTTAGGTAAAAAACAAATTTAGAACCACGTTTCATTGTCATTTTGCCTATGCTGCTAGTGACCAAATATCTAAAGACAAATTGTTCTCCATTCCATGAGTGAGGTGTGTAGAAAATAGGAATGTACCTACCACACCTACTTTCTAGAGGAATAATGTTCCTTTTAAAATACAGTGGTTTCAAATATGCCTCTTAAGAAGGGAAAAGTGTGTTAACATAACATACAAGCTGTATATTAATGATCCTAAATAACAGTGCTATTAATATAAAAGACCCATAAAGCAAGCCCTTTATTACTGTTGATGTATTGTTTCTAATCTACAAATTCTTTTTTTTTTAAGATGTTTGATTTTGAGAGAGAGAAAAGGAGAGGTTGAGAGAGAGCGAGAGAGAGAGAGAGAGAGAGAATATATCACCAAGGTGGGAAAAACATAGTTCAGCTGCCTCTTGCACCCCCCTACTGGGCATGTGCCCTGACGAGGAATAGAATCCCCAATAATTTGGTACACCGGAGGATGCCCAATCAACTGAGCCACACCAGCCAGGGCTAATCTACACATTGTTACCCAGAATGAACTAAATAATTAAGAAAACCAGAAGGATATAGTCAGCTCAGACAGTTCATAGAAAATGAATTTTAAAACAAGAAAATTTGAGTTAATTTAACATTTGGCAACAACTTCTCTTTATATAACACACTAGAGGCCCGGTGCACAAATTCATGCACCATAGGGGTCCCTCAACCTGGCCTGTGGAATCGGGCGGAAACCGACTCTCCAACATTCCCCAAGAGGTCCTGAATTGTGAGAGGGCACAGGCCAGGCCAAGGGACCCCACTGGTGCATGGTCGGGGCTAGGGAGGGACGCAGGAGGTTGGCCAGCCGGGAGGGACCACGGGAGGACCCCAGGGTGTGTCTGGCCCATCTCGCTCGGTCCCAATTGGCCAGACTCCAGCAGCAAACTAACCTACCAGTTGGGGTGTCTGCCCCTTGGAGGTCAGTGCACGTCATAGCAAGTGATTGAGCGGCCTTAGCATATCACTAGTATATTATGCTTTGATTGGTTGAAAGGCCAACTGGACACTTAGCATATTAGGCTTTTATGATATAGAATGGAGTTTCAACAATCTCAATTTTAGTAACAATTCAAAATAATATAAAACATAATTTTTAATAGCTGCACAGAATTCTAACATCCCTCTAAATTTTAATTTTATAACTTAAATCCAGAAGTATATATCATAATCTTTTTTTAACACAACATTTACATGAGTAAAAAACCATTTTATGAAAGCAACAATCACTGATATCTTTGCCACACCTTGTAAGACACTTTGCCAGATTTTTTTTTTTGGGGGGGAGGGGTGATCAGGAGTGGAGGGTCAGGGTAGACTATGGGAGGGCAGAGAAAGTAGGTGATTCTCTGAGATCTACCATTAGTAAAAATCTACCACTTGGGATTTTTTTAAATGTTTTTAAGGGATAAGGATATTACATACCTCAAAGTAAAGCAAGAAAAGAAAGGTTTGTCATAAACTAATTAAAGGAAGACCGGAGATGAAAAACAAAAGCACTATAACTCAACCAATTTTGAGAAGTTAGTGACCAATTAAAAAGCCAACACAGAAATGAAAGCTTAACAGTAAGACTACCATGTGCCACTCACCCTAGAAGGGCATGCTTTTAGAGCTTCAAGCCAACCTCCTTGATGTGTTAACATTAGTCACAAAGATCATTCAACTAATTCCCTTGGTGGTGTCATGCTTCATCCATCAATTTCTAAATTATACTTCGGCTCTCTACGGGCAAGGGAACACACTGACCCTCCGGGAGGGACAAAGCTGGGGAGGAGCGGAAGCACAGGACCTGGACCCTGCTTACCTTATCCTGCCAGGAAAAGGCCAGATTATAAAGACCTCCGGCCGTCACTGGCCAGACTTCGTTTCTGTCATCTTTTCTACTTTCTCGCTAAAGAAACAACTTCCAGTGACTACTGATTGGCACCATGGAAGTGTTTTTGAAATACATACCACCTGGTCAAATGAAAAGGCTGCAAATGCAGAATGCTCCGAATGAAAACATAATCACTGAAGAATGAGGAATGAAGTAACAGGAAGTTATTAAGGCAAATATCCCCATATTTCAGGAGAGCTCAGAACAAGATCTACAAGACACCAAAAGAACACAGGGGAAGGAAGTAGCAGCAACTTCTAACAAGATGACAATTGAAGGGAACCACAAAGTCCTTCTTGAGAGACAAGTCTTCCCCATTTCAGAACACGAGGGAGCTTCTGCCATCACTGGGGTCTCCTGTTACTCCTGCTTCGAGCTCCCTGCTTCTCCGCCTAAAGTCCCCCCCCGCCCCCCGCCAATTGGCATCTGCCCTTGTAATGGTCTCAAGCCTCGCCCATCACTGACGAGGCCAAGAGATTCCAGAGCTGCACAGGACAGTGGGTTTCACTGGTAAGAACAGGTGACACCCAGTGTCAACACTCAAACAAGCAGGCTCAAAGGGGACATTAAAACAGAGATCATATCATCCGGGAGTGATACTCACATACTTTCTCCAGTAGTGAAAACCCAGGATTTTCAAATGAAGTTACCAAACCCGTCCTATAGAATAAAAGGCTAAGATGCAAACTGTCCCCTCCACCAGGAGTTTGACCAGGGGGCGGGGCCAGCTGGCCAACCACCCGAAGCCCTTTCCCTCTCCCCACACCCCCCGCTGGCCCCACCCCTGATCAGCCCTCCCACCCCGATTGGGTGGGTGGGTATTCATGCACAGGGCCACTAGTATTATACAAAGTAAACAATCAATAAAGTCATTGGCTTAAAAAAGTTATTTAATTCCATGTAACAGGTACTTTACAAGGTCAATAAATGAGAACAATGAAGCTAACTTTTTTTTTATTGTTTAAAGTATTACAAATAGTAGTATATATGTCTCCTCTTTTTCCCCACTGACCTTCCCCCAGCCTCCCCTCCCCCCTGGGACATGCCCTCGCCATCCCCCCGCCCCCGTCCCGTGCTCTGTGTCCATTGGTTATGCTTATAGGCATGCATACAAGTCCTCCAGCTGATTTCTTGCCCCCCCCCCATGAAGCTATTTTTAACAAACATTCTAAATGAAAGGTTACAGTAGACAGGAGAGTCTTACATCAGCCTTAACATCCAGCCTCAAGAAATCACAAAGAGCTGTCCTTGCCATCTCACATCTCCTACGACTGACCCAGAAGCGTGAAAAAGAAATGATAAGGAATGTTTATTTCTAAGTGTAACCACCAGCAAGAGCGACCGGCTATCCTTATAATGAATCTTTGTCAAAAAAATAAGGACACGAGAGGAAAAATAAGGACAAGAAGCACCCATGGGTGACGGTAAGCAGAAACACTATCACAGAGCACCTCTCGCCTCTCAACCTGCTTTGTGCTCCTCCGTCATTGCGTAACTCGCACGTCAGCATGCACGGAGCAGATGTTCTGGGCTGGCACCTGCTGCCGTGGCACAATGGTCAACATGTGCAGGCCTGCATTCTGCCCAGCTGGGCACTCGCGCCGCCTCCTGATCAATGGCACGCCGGCACACAGTCACAAACAAAGATGGCAGGCGGGGCTTGCGCGGGTCTATCCCCACACCAGGTAAGCTGGCAGCACAAGCATCAGCCTCCAGCGTGTTAGAATGTGGCACCAGCACATTCTGTGCGGTGACCTTTTAAACAGCGTGAGTACAGAAATTCAAACAGATGCAGAACCTCTGAAGCATCCTTAACTGATGAGCACCGTCAGTGTGCCCGAGGTCAGCGCTGTGTCTGGAAGAGGTGACGGTGGCTTGGAGGGAGCATAAAAACAGCTTTGTCAAGGAAGCTGGTTTCCAGATCAGCTGTTGTATAATTAGCTGCAACGTTGCTAAGAGCCATATTTCTAAGATCTTCTTGTTCTGCATGCCGCTGTTCACTTCAAGTTGGACGAAGCCCATCGTCCTGACCTATTTTTATTCTAACCGAGACAAAAACCTGGCTGGAAAATAAAGGCTTCTTGTTATCATCGCAAAAACAGTCATGTTTATGGCATTTCCCTCGGCGCCTTTTACTTGTGCCGACCAATGCTCACGTCCATTTTACCCCCAAGAGTGGTTCTGCAGCGTGCAAGCGCCTGGATAATGAATCACACCTCTCCACGCTGGCGGAGGGCAGGAAGGGCGGCCAGGTCTGAGCTCCCTCCCGGCTGGGAAGCCTCGGACCCCGCACCCCCACACCCCGCTGTGCCTCCCCTTCCTCCCCTGCACCAGAGAAACAACTACAGGACCCCCCCCCCACACACACACACACTCAGGGCGGCTGTAAGGGTTAAGCCGGCGAGGCAAAGACGGCGGCGTGTTTAAGCGTTTGGGAAGGAAGGACGCCTCCTCATGACTCTCAAAGAAAAACTTAAAGACGCCAACGTGCGCAGAGCCGGGATTCACTAACCAGCTCGCTCCGTGGCCTTGCTGCCCGGCTGCCCCTGCGGGGCGGGCTGGGAAGGAGCCGGGACGGCACGTTGCCCGGGCCCCCTCCGTCGGCGAGCCGCTCCCTGAGGTCACCAAGCCTCCCAGCAGCGGGGCAGCCTCTGCCGGGCCGGGGAGGACCGCACGCCCACCGCCAGCAGCACGGCCCGCCCGGGAGAGGGGCCCCGGGTCCGGGGGGCTCAGTTCCCACCGAGGAATGAAGGTGGGAGGCCACACCGCGTGCAGGAGCAGCGCCCGGGCCAGCACGCAGCCAGAGCCCCCCGAGCCCCCGAGGCCAAGGGTCCGCCATCGGCCCGGCCGCCGGCACGTGTGAGTCTGCACCCACCCGCCTGCAGAGCCTCAGGGCGGGAGTGGGGGTCCCCAGTGCAGGGCACCCACCCGCCTGCAGAGCCTCAGGGCGGGAGTGGGGGTCCCAGGGGTCAGGGCACCCACCTCCGCACCGCCTGCAGAGCCTCAGGGGCGGGAGTGGGGGGTCCACAGTGCAGGGCACCCACCCGCCGCCTGCAGAGCCTCAGGGGTGGGAATAGGGTGCGGGGTCCCGGGGGCAGGAGACCCACCGCCGCCTGCAGAGCCTCAGGGTGGGAATGGGGGGTCAGGGGTCAGGGGCACCCACCGCCGCCGGCAGAGCCTCAGGGTGGGAGTGGGGGGTCCCAGGGGAAGAGAACCCACCGCCGCCTGCAGAGCCTAAGGAGTGGAGGGTCCCGGGGGCAGGAGACCCACCCGCCTGCAGAGCCTCAGGGCGGGAGTGGGGGGTCAGGGGTCAGGGCACCCGCCGCCTGCAGGGCCTCAGGGGATGGGGGATCCCCAGTGCAGGACACCCGCCGCCTGCAGAGCCTCAGGGCGGGAGTGGGGGGTCCCAGGGGCAGGGAC
>JAAGEH010000063.1:128266-144300 GCA_011751065.1 Lasiurus cinereus
CAGGGGTGGGGTTACCTGGGGACAGTGCAGATGCCAGAGGCCAGGGCAGGGCCAGGGGTGGAGCCAGGGGTGGGGGTCACCTGGGGACAGTGCAGATGCCAGAGGTCGGGGCGGGGTCAGGGGCGGGGTTACCGGGGGACAGTGCAGATGCCAGAGGTCAGGGCGGGGCCAGGGGTGGGGGTTACCTGGGGACAGTGCAGAGCCAGAGGTCAGGGCGGGCAGGGGCGGTGGAAAGGGCAGCGTTTCAGATGTCAGGCCTCTCCCTGTGCTAATCTGAGGGCCCAGCATCAGGCCTCTCCGCGTGGAGCCTTCACTGCAGACCTGAGCCCGAGGCGGCCAGGGCGCCGGGCAGGTGAGACACGTGCCGGCCCGGGGCTCCCCAGCGGCGCACAGAGCGGCCGGTGCCCATGTCCACATCGAGGAGCCGGGAATGGCCAGCTGAGGCGGTGACACCTCTCTCTCTCTCTCTCTCTCTCTCTCCCTCCCTCCCTCCCTCCCACCAGGGCCCAGGTGACGGGGACAGTGTGCAGGTGGGACGGAGGGGAATGTGGGTGTGTCCGTGTGTCTCAGGCCACAGGTCACGCCCCACTGCCAGGTGCGCCGCTGATCACCGCCGCCCCCCGCCCCCTCGGCGCACGGGGCGGCTATTTGGAGAGGGTGCCGGTCACGTCCCCGGGTCCTGGGCGCCTCTCCGCTTGGGAGACCTCTAAAGTGAAGGAGCGGCCGCCACGCAGTCAGAGCCCCTGGTTCGGAGGAGAACGTGGGGTCACACGCGGGTGAAGCTGGCCCTCGCCCCCGGGCAGAGCGCCCGGGCTGCCTGTCCCTTGGGCACCGCTCCCCCACGCCCGGGCCTGGGTCTCGGCGCGGGGAGCACGGGGCACCCATCTCCCCGCCCTCCCATCGTCGCCCCAGTGACACCCGCACCTCGGGCAGCCGGGGTGCCTGACAGCTGCCGTCCTGGCCCTCTGCCCACACCCAGCGGCCTCCAATCACTGACTCACCTCCCCATCATTCACACACACACTCACACACACACACACACACACACACACATACACACACTCACATACACACACACTCACACACACACATATACACACTCACACACATACACACACATATACACACATACACTCACATACACATACACACATACACTCACATACACATACACACATATACACACACATACACACACTCACACACACATATACACACACCACACACATACACAAACACACACTCACATACAAACACACACATATATATACACACACACACACTCACACACACATGCATATATACACACACTCACATGTATACACATATATACACATGCACATATACACACGTGCACACAAACATACATACACATACACACATACACACACACACACACACACACCCTGAGGCCGCCTGGCACCCCCCTCCGGGCAGAGAGGCGGGGCACGGAGATGGCCGGGGCCTAAGGAAACCCGCCTGGAAGGAACAGTGGGCACGGGCCCCGCAGCACGCGGCAGTCTGAGAAGCGGGGGGTCTGGGTGGGGAGCCTCTGTGTGGCTCAAGTCTTTGCAGGAAAAATCACAGATTGAAAAAAGCTTCTCTCAAAGCTTTCCCGCCTTCAGCGACCCCAATCGACCCTCCACACGCCCGAGGCCACCTCCTCCCGGAGCCCCCGGCCTGCGGGCCCGGCACCGGGGACACGGCACTGACCGGGGAGCGCATCAGGCTGTGGGACAGGTGTAGGGAACAGCCTCTGCCGGGGAGGGTCTGCCGCGCCCCATCCTTCTGGGTCCAGCCCACACCCCCTCCCTCCTCCATGGCAGGCCCTGGGCGTCCCTCAGCTGTCACTGGGCACCGGGCGGTGAGCCAGCGTACGGCACGGGCCCTGCTGTGTGGGTGCTGCTACTTCACTTCCCCCCAACACCTGGGCTGGACACCGACTTTGGCGGCCAAGTACGGAGACTCGTCACCATGGAAACCATCAAGCTTCATTCAGGCAGCATCTTCAGCCCACCCAGGTGGTTTTTGTGTGTGTGTGTGTGTGTGTTTTTTTTCCATATTTATTATCTATTTCTTAGTTTGCTTGTTAGCCCTCACCAGAGGATATATATTTTTTATCCCATGGGTTTTTAGCGTGAATGGAAGGGAGGGGGAGAGACACAGAGAGAGGAACATGGATGTGAGAGAAGCACATCCACTGCTGGAGCCCTGCCCCGGGGCTGGGGATGGAGGCTGCAGCCGAGGCACGTGCCCTTGACTGGAATCGAACCCACGACCCTTCAGGTCCAGGGGCCGGCGCGCTCACCACTGCGCAACCCGGCTGGGGCTGGCGCAGGCGCTGGATGCCTCTCCCGTGACTGCAGGCGGGCAAGTGGCGACATGACGGGAGTCACTGGTCAGGAGCCAGCGTGGGAGGAGGCTTGGCCTCGTCATTACTCGGGATTATCTCTAATTCTATAAATACCCCAGCTTTAAGCCTAACCTTTAAATGGCACCTCACTTTCCACGCTCCCGGCTCCTTCGTGATCCCCCCAAAGCAGCTGATTTGAAGGGGCTCCTTCCCAGGGGACGGGCACGAGCCGGCCACAGCTGGCACCGGAGGGTTCCAGGGTTCTGTAAGCCAGGCACAGACCGTGTTCTGCTCAGCTCTTGGGCTGCGCGGACAAGAGCATGCTCTCTCTCATCAGCTCGGGGGGGGTGAGGGAAGGGGGGTTCGCACAGGTCAGAGGGGAAGGAGGGGACCCGACGTAAAGGAGACGCGGGGACTGGCGCTTGGCTTTTCGCCGGCTGAGCCTCTCCGTGCTCCCCCTGCCCCCGCTCAACTGTCTCTGTGGCCTCCGATTCCTCGGCCCTGACTCTCATTCGGGGCGCCCCTGGGGCTGCTGGCCCGGCGCTTGCCAGTTCCCATGGTTCTGGCCCAGCGTTTACCAGGCTGCGCCACTGGCCACCGATGGGTTTGCTTTTTTGGGTCACGTGCCCAACCCTGGTGCCCTCGGTTCTGGCTTCGGAAGGTGGGATGGGTCGAGGCGGCGCCAAACCTGCCCGGCAGGTCGGCAGGGACCTGGCGTGGGCGGTTTCCCCGAGAGGCACCGGGGTGACACACAGGTGTGCCCGGCCCAGCTGAGACAAGTCACGTCACACAACCTGCCAATCAACCGACAACCTCTAGGAATCACGTCTGAAGTGGAGAAAGAAGGCGAGCGGAGAAAACAAACAAACCCAGCTGGACTAGGAGCCGAGAGGAACGTGGATTAGACACTTTACGCTCCGCCCTGTACATGGTGGGGCAAAAGCAGGCCTGCAGCTGTTCTCGTAGACAATACGGCAGTGATTAATAAATAACGAGACAAGAATAAGCTCTGGGTAGGCATTTTACATGAATTACTTCATCCATCCCGGCCTTCCAGATACCCTCAGCGTAAGGGTCACCAACCCATTTCCATTGGTAGGAACTGAGACTCGGGGACACGACCTAGGTCTCTAGATCACCAAGCCAGGAAGAGGTGGAGCTAGAGTTTGAACCCGTGTGCACACTGGACTCCAAAATCCTTTCCACTGGAAAACATACCGATAAAGAGGTCAGTGTTAACATCATTCTCATCGACCCGCTAAAGAATGAGCAAGTCCAACTGTCTCTGCAGCCCTCTGCTCTGGCGGGACCTGACCCACGTTAATAGGGGTGAGCAAAGCTCAGACACGACGGGGTAGCATGATAGAATCATTCAAATAAATCACCGGGATTATAACAGTATGAACACTTACTGCTCGGGAAAGGACCAGCCCTGGACATAATCGGTCTTTATATACCATGTAAATGACTCCCACCAACGCCAAGGACACTCAGCAGGGTAACTGGCCACACGCTGCGTTCAAGGAAATAGAAGTGTGGGCCCAACCGCACCTTGTTTCAAAAGTGTTCTCACAAGCTATGTCTTTATTTCCTTACTAGAGGCCCGGTGCATGAAATTCCTGCACTCGGGAGGAGGGGGGTGCCCCTCAGCCCTGCCTGCACTCTCTTGTAGTCCAGAAGCCCTTGGGGGATGTCCGACTGAAGGCTTAGACCTACTTTCTACGGGTAGTGGGTCTAAGCCATCAGTCAGACATCCTCAGTGCAGCCACAGAGGCAGGAGAGGCTCCTGTGCCGCTTCTGTGCACGCCAGCCGTGAACCTAATTTCTGGTTGAGTGGCTCTCCCCCTGTGGGAGTGTACTGACCACCAGGGGGCAGCTCCTGCATTGAGAGTCTGCCACCTGGTGGTCAGTGCACATCATGGCAACCAGTCGCTCCACTGTTTGGTCAATTTGCATATTAGCCTTTTATTATATAGGACTAGAGACACAGTGCATGAAAATTCATGCACTCAGGGGGAAGGGGCGGGTCCCTCAGCCCAGCCTGCACCCTCTTGCAGGCCACGATCCCTTGAGGGATGTCCACCTGCCAGCTTCGGCCCTCTCTCCAGTGGATTGGGCCTAAGCTGACAGTCAGACATTCCTCTGGCAGCCCAGGAGCCCTGGGGGGATTTCCAACTGATGGCTTAGGTCTGCTCCCCACAGAGAACAGGCCAAAGCCACAGTCAGACATCCTTAGCCCTGCCACGGAGGCAGGAGGCGATCCCTCCACCACCACTGTGCTCACAGCCATCAGCCCAGCTTGTGGCTGAACAGAGCTCCCCCTGTGGGAGTGCACTGACCACCAGGGGCAGCTCCTGTGTTGAGTGTCTGCCCCCTAGTGGTCAGTGCACATCATAGCAACTGGTCGTTCTGCCGTTAGGGTCAATTTGCATGTTAGCCTTTTATTATAGAGGATGATGCATATATCAGTTTAAATAATCATGTCCATAAGACATCTTGTTAAGCTCTGAAAGAAAGAAAATATTTGTAAGACGCAGACCCAATCCTTCAGGATTTAGGACAAACTGGGTATGGGCACAGCACCATGCTTAGTGTGGACATGGGGTGTAGTCTACCAGGAGCACACAGGTGCTGTTGGGTAGAGCTGGGGGGAAACATGGCTGCTGATCACTCTTCCTATCCTGCTACACACGGGCCCTGTTGAATCAGGGTAGAGACGCATTGCTTCTGGCCCAACGCCTTCTCCAGGTTCAAGAAGCGAGAGCAGATGCAAGAGGACCTTTAAAGTAAACGTCCAACATTAAGCAGAAGAACAGATAGCTCGTTGGAAACGTCATCATCTTACGGTTCCTCACTTCTAACATCACCACATTCTTCTACTTCCCCCGTTTTAAGCTTTCCGGTTTCAGCTTGGAAATGGCTGGATTGGACCAACAGTGAAAGCTAATTCTGAGTGAAGCAGAAAAGGATTTTTCCCATTGATTTAAAAAATATATATATTTTATTGATTCTGTACAGAGAGCAAGGGAAAGGGATAGAGAGTTAGAAACATCGATGAGAGAGAAACATCGATCAGCTGCCTCCTGTGCGCCCCCTACTGGAGATGTGCCTGCAACCAAGGTACATGCCCTTGACCGGAATCGAACCCGGGACCTTTCAAGTCGGAAGGCCGACACTCTATCCACTGAGCCAAACCCCACTGATTTTTAGAGAGAGTGGAAGGGAGCGGGCGAGACAGAGAGAGAAAAACACTGATGGACTGGGGCCAGAGCCTCAGCCTGCAACCGAGGTATGTGATGTGCCCGTGACCGGAATTGAACGTTGGACCTCTCAGGCTGAGGGCCCATGCTCTATCCACTGAGCTATGTTGGCCAGGGTCTGACCTTCACTGTTGCAACCCTCTACCCATTGCCGAGAGAAGCAGGCATGCCCTGGGCACATCACCATCGGCATGGATTCTTGGAGTCTAGGTTGGCATCCCAGAAATGAGAGAATTCGTAGGACAGACCGACAGAGGTTAATGCAGTCGGCTGGCCGCTCTCCACCCTGAAATTGTGAGATCGACACAGCTGGGTCAGGGGACCAGCGGCCCCTCTCTCCTCTGCTCGGCCGTCTCCGAGGACTAACCTCTGCTGTGTCAGACTCGGGTGGGAACTGGTCATTGCGAGGCCTGTCCACAGGAGTTACAGTCACGCTGGACAATCGTCGCGGGCAGCACCTTGCTGGCGGGTTCTAGGCTGGGCTTCCCTCCAGCAGTGAGGGCAGCGTGGCCCGGGTCTGCGGCTGCCTGCAGGGCGGGCTCGGTGGCTCCCTCGCTGGGAGGATGGCCTCCTGCCATCGTGCAGCCGGGAGGCCGGGGGTGCGGGCAGCTTGGGGTGTGTTTGGAAACAGGCAGGTAGGCTGGCTGGTACATTTAAGCCGAAGCTTTCAGATACTTAAGTGTCCCTGTCAGCATTTTAATCTGGACGCATTGCCATGACACGCCATGCCCGTGGGCACAGGCGAGGATTTAACTTACTTGCGTGCCCAGCTGTGACAAGCATGCGTGGCTGTTACCTGTCATCTGCAGGGATCCCCTTCATGACCAGCTCCCACCTGTAAGGACCAGTTATCCCACGAGCCTGTGACACGGCACCTGCGGGCTGGAAGGTGCTGTTGTTTCCGCCTCGCGTGTTCCGTGGGTTCTGAACACAAACAGAGCACAGGCAACGGGGGACATAAAAACCAGCTTGAGCTGAAACCGGTGTGGCTCAGTGGATAGAGCATCGGACTGGGGACTCAAAGATCCCAGGTTCGATTTCGGTTAAGGGCGTGTACCTTGGTTGTGGGCACATCCCCAGTAGGAGGTGTGCAGGAGGCAGCTGATCAATGTTTCTAAACTCTCTATCCCTCTCCCTTCCTCTCTGTAAAAAAACAATAAAACATATTAAAAACAAAAAAACAAACAAAAAACAACAACAAAAAAAACAACTTGAGCCTGGCCGGCGTGGCTCAGTGGCTGAGCGTCGACCTAGTCAGGGCACAGGCCCAGTTTGTGGGCTCGATCTCCAGTGTGTGAATTTTTTTAAAAAAATATATTTTATTGATTTTTTACAGAGAGGAAGGGAGAGGGATAGAAAGTCAGAAACATCGATGAGAGAGAGACATCGATCAGCTGCCTCCTGCACGCCCCCCACTGGAGATGTGCCTGCAACCAAGGTCCATGCCCCCAACCGGAATGGAACCTGGGACCTTTCAGTCCGCAGGCTGACGCTCTATCCACTGAGCCAAACCGGTCTTGGTCCCAGTGTGCGAATTTGGCTAAGATCATTAAATGGCCAAAAAAAAAAAAAAATTGTTACATATTTGTGTGATGTTTGTATTTTTCATTGAAAAAAACAACAAATGTAAAAATAGCTAAAGGGCATAAAATGACCCTGTACGTTTAATATAACGAGAACAAGAAAACGTGTCAACCGCCACGTCCACCTGTCAGTTTCCCAGGTGTCCCCCCAAAAACATCAGTGTCAAACAAACGCCGCGTGGTGTTCCTTCCTCAGCACCAGACGACCTGCTGCCCTCGGTGTTCTTCCCGAAACAGGGAAGGCCGGCTGACTGTCCACCGCGTTCTAAAGCCTTTATTTAGTCGCCAAAGCTCCCCTTTACTGAGACAGGGGCAGAGGAAACGTGTCAA
The DNA here is from genome assembly GCA_011751065.1 of Lasiurus cinereus. Lineage (NCBI taxonomy): Eukaryota > Metazoa > Chordata > Mammalia > Chiroptera > Vespertilionidae > Lasiurus > Lasiurus cinereus. Next base: position 135,793 of record JAAGEH010000063.1, read on the forward strand.
AACAGAGGCAGTCAGAAAATACCCACAAAGAGCCGAAACCGGTGTTGCTCAGTGGATAGAGCATCAGCCTGTGGACTGAACGGTCCCAGGTTCGATTCCGGTCAAGGGCATGTACCTTGGTTGCGGGCACATCTCCAGTGGGGGGGCGTGCAGGAGGCAGCTGATGGATGTTTCTCTCTCCTTGATATTTCTAACTCTATCCCTCTTCCTTCCTCTCTGTGAAAAACAAATAAAAATATATTTAAAAAAATATATATCCGCAAAGAACGGGAGCCGTTCTGATCTCCCAGTGAAAGAACGTCTGACGGTAGGACTTCGGGCGCCGCCTGGAGGTGGCCCGGCGGGCATCAAGGCCTCAGAAATCACTTCTGACAGTGACTCACCGGGAACAGCTCAGGTTTTCTGATAAAAGAAAAGGGGCGGGGGAAGGGGGAGGAGGAACAAAGCAATCATCAGATAGGTTTAAAGACACCAAACGGGGAGATTTCCGAAAGAGGGACCAGCAAAGGGAGAAACGCGCTGCTGTACCTGCTGCATCTTCCAGTTCTAAGGGCGTTCTCTGAGGCTCTGCTGTGGAGAGGAGGAGGAGGAGAGGAAGAGGGGCTGAGGGGTTAACCCGGAAAAGAGGGTTCAGCCAGATCTGAGCCAGCCCCTCAGAACGCTCTGACATGGTCAGGGGCAGAGCGCCGGTTACGTCACACAATAAGACGCGTCATTTTAGAAGTACATTAGACCCCAAATTAAAGAGAAACCAGCAGAAAGGGGTAGATGAAAATTAGGGTGCATGCCCATGCCGTGCGCTGACCAATGGCAGGTCCTTTTCCCAGTTTTCAGAGTTGGCTATGAAACAGCTACCAGCTGTGGGGGTGGCCCAACCCAGGTTCTACCATTTCATGGTTTTTCCAATAGAATTGCTATCAGAAATCCTGGGTGACAGGCTTGAGACATTCAACTCAAAGTGCCCGATGCGTTCAGTCCTGTGACCCATTGCTACAGAGTCCCATCAACTGTCACACAGGACGCTCCCCGAAGCTGGCCTCACGCCCACAAAACCACCCAACAAAACGTGTCCCTGAAGAAAGAAAATGTAAACACGTGGAACTACTAGTGCATCCAACTAAAAAGTTGTGTTTTTTAAAAAATATATTTTATTGATTTTTTTTACAGAGAGGAAGGGAGAGGGATAGAGAGTTAGAAACATCTATGAGAGAGACATCGAACAGCAGCCTCCTGCAGGCCCCCTACTGGGGATGTGCCAGCAACCAATGTACATGACCTTGACCGGAATCGAACCTGGGACCTTTCAGTCTGCAGGCTGACACTCTATCCACTGAGCCACACCGGTTTCGGCTAAAAAGTTTTTTCATAGCAAAAAAAAAAAAAAAAAAGCTGAAACCGGTTTGGCTCACTGGATAGAGTGTCGGCCTGGGGACTGAAGGTCCCAGGTTCGATTCCGGTCAAGGGCATGTACCTTGGTTGTGGGCACATCCCCAGTAGGGGGCATGCAGGAGGCAGCTGATCGATGTCTCTCTCTCATCGATGTTTCTGGCTTTCTATCCCTTTCCCTTCCTCTCTGTGAAAAATCAATAAAAATATATTAAAAAAAATCAAACCCAACATCAAAACAAAAAGACAACAGACCAAAGGAAGAAGATGTTCACCAACAATACACCTGATAAGGGGTTATGATCCAAAACATAGAAGAAACTCATACAATTTTTAAAAAATATTTTTTATTGATTTCAGAGAGGAAGGGAGAAGGAGAGAGAAATAGAAATATCAATGATGAGAGAGAATCATGGATCAGCTGCCTCCGCACACCTCGGGCCTGTGCTCTTGACTAAAATCAAACCCAGGACCCTTCAGTCTTCAGGTTGACACTCTATATAGACTGAGCCAAGACACTCATGCAACTTAACATACAAAAAATAAGCAATCTGATTACAAAGTGGACAGAAGACCAAAATAGACATGTCTTTGCAAAAGGTACACAGGTGGCCAATAGAAAAGATGCTCAATGTCACTAATCTTCAGGAAAATACAAATTAAAACCACAAGGAGCTATCACCTCACCCCTGTCCGAATGGCGATCATCCACAAATCAACAAACAAGCGCTGGCGAGGACGTGGGGAAAGGGAACCCTCGCACACTGTCGGTGGGAACGCAGACGGGTGCAGCCGCTGTGGAACACTGGTGTTTCCACACAAAATTATCAATAGAACTACCATCTAATTCCACTTTGGGGTGTGTATCTGAAGAAACCGAAAACAGTTCTTGGAAACGATATAGGCACCCTTCTATTCATGGCAGCATCATTTGCAACAGCCGAGATAGGAAGCAACGTAAGTGTCCACTGACAGACGAATGAAGAAGGAAGCAGTATATATATGCTCAATGGAATACTACTCGGCCATAAAAAAGAACGGAATCTTGCCATTTGAGACACCGTGGAAGGACGTAGAGAATATTATGCTAAGTGACATAGTCAGACAGAGGTAAACAAATGCCATACGATCTCACCTAGATGTGGAATCTAAAAAACAAAATAAATGAACAAACAAAACATACACCAACTCATAGATACAGAAAACAAATCGATGGCTGCCCAATGGGGGTGGGGAGGGGTGAACAGGTGAAGGATCCAGGAGTACTAATTGGTAGTCACACGATAGTCCTGGGTGTACAGTATAGCCTAGCGACAGAGTCAGCAATATTGTACAGTATACGCACGTATGCTGCCAGGCGTATCCAATCAGGATGAGCACCTCGTCCTATATCATAAAGAGTAATATGCAAATTGACCATCACTCCAACACACAAGATGGCCGCCCCATGTGGTCAAAGATGGCCACCCCCATGTGGACACAAGATGGCCACCACAAGATGGCTGGCAGGGGAGGGAAGTTAGGGGTGACCAGGCCAGCAAGGGAGGGAAGTTTGGAGCAACCAGGCCTGCAGAGGAGGACAGTTAGGGGGTGAAGTGGTCAGTAGGGGAGGGCAGTTAGGCTGACCAGGCCAGCAGATAAATAGTTAGGCGTTGGTCAGGCTGGCAGGCAGAAGTGGTTAGGGGCAATCAGGCAGGAAGGCAGGCGAGTGGTTGGGAGCCAGCAGTCCTGGATTGTGAGAGGGATGTCCCAGATTGGAGAGGGTGCAGGCTGGGCTGAGGGACACCTCCCCACCCCCCCATGCACAAATTTCACGCACCAGGCCTTTAGTAAGTTATATAAATGTTGAATCACTATCCTGTACACCTGAAACTAATATAATACTGTATGTCAATTATAATTGCAAAATAAAAAATTTTGCCTAATCGGTTTGGCTCAGTGGATAGAGCGTCGGTTTGTGGACCGAAAGGTCCCAGATTCGATTCAGGTCGAGGGCATGTACCTTTGTTTAGGGCACATTCCTAGTAGGAGATATGCAGGAGGCAGCTGATCGATGTTTCTCTTCGATTGATGTTTCTAACTCTCCATTCCCTTCCCTTCCTCTCTGTAAAAAGCAATAAAATGTATTTAAATAAAAAAAATAAAAAAATAAAAAAATAATAATTTAAAAAATGTGTCCCTTAAGGAGCTGTGGTGAGGAGTTTCCCCCTTGGGGTGAGCCAGCTGCCAGCATCGATGGTAGCTCCCAGGGTTTTTGTGTGTGTGTTTATGTAATCACAAAAAACACACACTATTTTTGTCCTTATTTATTTCACACATTACATAATCCGTTGTTTTTTTTAATTAAAAGGGGCCTGAGTGATGCTCGGTAAAGGTATCAGCTCGGTGCGAAGTCTCCCACAGCTTTTCCTTCTGGAGACACCTCTCCATGTGGATGCATCAACAGAGAGCTGGGGGCCAGTGGACCAGACGGATACCACCGGGAACTGGAATGCTTCCATGATGAGGCATCTCGGCTTGCTGGAGAGAATTCCTTTCCTTCTCCTCGTTATATTACTTTACTGGAGCCCAACTCCGGGAGAGCAGTGGTAAATGTTACGCTGATCTAGGTAAAAATTCCCCCTTTATTTCTTCTGTCAACGAGGGGAGAGGGATTTATTTTTATTTTTTTAAATATATTTTACTGATTTTTTTTTACAGAGAGGAAGGGGGAGAGATAGAAAGTCAGAAACATTGATGAGAGAGAGATATTGATCAGCCGCCTCCTGCATGCCCTCCACTGGGGATGTGCCCGCAACCAAGATACATGCCCTTGACCGGAATCGAACCCGGGACCTTTCAGTCCACAGGCCGACGCTCCATCCACTGAGCCAAACCGGTCTCGGCAGGGGAGAGAGATTTAAAAGGAGACGAGGAACTCCTCCCCATGGAACTATGAGGTAACCGGCTCACCGTTCTCCGAATCAGCGAAGAGACCCTCTCCTCTGTATTTCTCTGTCACGGGTCGCAGACGGCCCAGGTGAACATCCGTCCACGTCTGAGAACAGATAAAGCCCTTTTACCGGGATCACCGATTCCTATGCTACGCTGTGGCTTTAAAATCAGATCCCAAAAGCAAACACTGTTTGCTCAGCTTTCTAGGGACTCGGCTACCACATCCACCGAGGTGAACCCGAGGACGGGAGGCGCAAACGTCAGATGGACGGTGACCCCGAGGCAGAGGCTGCTCCCTCGGCTTCCCCTGTCTGATTTCTCCGGGAAAAACACAAGTGCTGCCGGAACCGGTGTGGCTCAGTGGATAGAGCGTCGGCCTGCGGACTGAAGGGTCCCAGGTTCGATTCCGGTCAAGGGCATGTACCTTGGTGGCGGGCGCATCCCCAGGAGGGGACATGCAGGAGGCAGGTGATCGATGTCTCTCTCTCATCGATGTTTCTGACTCTCTATCCCTCTCCCTTCCTCTCTGCAAAAAATCAATAAAAAACAAACAAATAAATAAGCAAAAAACCCACAAGTACTGACAGTCTGACCATCTCTTCCTCACTGACCCTGTCCCAGGCTCCACGGCCTCCACCAAAAGGTTGTTCACACAGGAGAAGGACCCGACCAGCGGGGCTCAGTGGTTGAGCGCCAACCTAGGAACCAGGAGGTCAGGGTTCGACTCCCGGTCAGGGCACAACCCGGGGTACAGGTTCGATCCCCAGCAGGGGGCTTGCAGAAGGTGGCTGATCAATGGTTCTCTCTCACTCTTGATGCCTCTCTCTCTCTTTCTCCCTCTCCTTTCCCCTCTCAAATCAATACAAATAAGAAATAAAAATAAAAAAACACACAGAAAAAAAGCAGAGCCTCCTACAAATATCTGCCCCTGCCAGGATTGGGGTCACACCCACCCACTGAGCCGGCTGCTGGGTCCAGGGGGGCCTTGCACGAGGAGCCCCAGCCCCGCAGCCAGGTGTGTGTGTGTGTGTGGGGGGGGGTCTCCTACCTTCCCCGCGGGCCTGCACCTCCCTCCCCCCAGGACCAGGGTGCATCCCGGGGGCCCCGCCTCCCCATCAGGAGCCCGAATTGGCTGCGGCTGCAGCCACGTGCGCGCTCCAGCTCGGCTCCCGCCTTGCAGTTCTTCCCTGTCAGCCCCGCTCCCCTCGCCCCGGACCCCCCAGTCTGCAGCCGCAGAGCGGGGTCCCTGAGGAGGAGCCTGGCTGGTTGGGTGACCTGGAAACCCGCACCCCGGGGCGGGGCGGGGCGGGGCCGGACGGGGCGGGGCGGGGCCGGAGCCGGGAAGGAGGCGGAGTCGGGGGCGGGGCCGGAGGCGGACAGGGGGCGGAGTCGGGCGGACAGGGGGCGGAGTCGGGGCGGACAGGGGGCGGAGCGGGGCCGGAGCCGGGAAGGAGGCGGAGTCGGGGGCGAGGCCGGAGGCGGACAGGGGGCGGGGCCGGAGGCGGGCAGGAGGCGGAGTCGGGCGGACAGGGGGCGGAGCCGGGGACGGGACGGGGCCGGAGCCGGGAAGGAAGCGGAGTCGGGGGCGGGGCCGGAGGCGGAGTCGGGGGCGGGGCGGGGGCGGGCCCTCGCTCAGTCGCGCTGCGCGAAGGGCGGGCCTGCTGCCCCCTGCCGGCCCAGGTCGGTACCGCAGATGGACAGGTGTCAGAGCTGCTCCTGGAAGGCGCTGAGCCCTTGGCCTGGAGGGGAGGCTCAAAGGCCGCAGAGCTTTGTCCTCCGGCGCTGGCAGCGCCCCGGGAGGTAGCTTCCGGAGCCCCGCACTGTTGCATGAAGCCAGAGGCGTGCAACCCCATCTCCTTTACCGCCTAGGCCAGTGGTAGGCAAACTGCGGCTCGCGAGCCACAGGCGGCTCTTTGGCCCCTGGAGTGCGGCTCTTCCCCCAAAGACCACCTGTGGGCGCGCACGTACCGGGCGACGGAAGAAGCTTCGTGGCCCGAGCGCAGAAGTCGGTTTTCGGCCTGGGCGAGGCTATGCTGAAGAAGTGGCGTTAGAAGACGTTTAAGTTCAAAAAATGAGGCTCATCCTAACCGGGGTGGCTCCGTGGATAGAGCGTCAGCCTGCGGACTGAAAGGTCCCGGGTTCGATTCCGGTCAAGGGCAGGGACCTTGGTGGCGAGCACATCCTCAGTGGGGGACGTGCAGGAGGCGGCTGATCGATGTCTCTCTCTCATCGATGTTTCTGACTTTCTATCCCTCTCCCGGAGAGATGCAGGGATGGAGCCTCTCCGGCTGCTTCATCGGAAAATACGAGGGTGATGCTAGCACCTTCTTCTCAGGCCTGCGCCTGCGGGAGACCCGGATAGCCCACTGCCTTCTAGAAATGTCCACTTGGGCGTCAGCCTGCGGGCTGAAGGGTCCCTGGTTCGATGCCAGCCAAGGGCACGTGCCTGGGTTGCAGGCTCGATCCCCAGTGGGGGACGTGCGTGCAGGAGGCAGCCGATCCATGATTCTCTCTCGGCATTGATGTTTCTCTCTCTCTCCTTCTCCCTTCCTCTCTGAAATCAATAAAGAGATATACAGTGGTACCTCGAGATACGAGTGCCCTAACATAGGAGATTTTTGAGATACGAGCCGTCGAGCGAGCGATCTTTGCTTTGAAATACGAGCAACAGTTGAGATAGGAGTCATCGCGCGGATCGGCCGGCTGCACACGACCCACCCGTTTACCGCGACTTGAGTGTCTCATCGTTTCCCACGCCTCAAGGTTACAGAACGAATTAAACTCATATCTCAAGGTACCACTGTATTTTAGAAATGTCCACCCGGGCGTGCACAGGTTCCCAAACTTAACTTGTCCCCCGACAAACTCGTTCCCTCCTCCAGGTTCCACCGTGTGCTCGATGTCCCACAGGAAATGCGCCCCCTTCCCCGACTCCATCCCCCCAAATCCCGGGCTTGTCTCCGGGACCGGAGGCTCTCCTGCTGGGGACGCGCTTCTCTTCCTCATCCTTCCTGCTGAGCTCGGTCTGCAGCCAGCTCAGCTCCCTGGGCAGCATGTCCTGCAGCCTGAGCGCCCGCCACCCCCTGGCCTGCGGGTTCCCAGCCCACCGAGCCCACCAAGCCTGCACTGCCCATGCCCAAGGGTGGAAGGCTCCCTGAGGATGGGCGAGGTCGTGCCCCCTCTGCCTGCCCAGCGTTCAGCTCGGGGGAGGGAGCGAGCGCCCAGGGGAAGCCCCTGCCCTCCGCCCACACTCCGCTGAGATGTGGGGGCCCTGTTGGCGGGTGCTGCATGCATGTGCAGAGAGGGGGTCTCCTGGAGCACCCAGGAGGCCGCAGGGGCCTGGCCCTCCAGCCTGTGACCAGGCCACGTGCGGGAGCCCCCGTCAGGGCGGAGGACCGCCAGGCTGCATGCAGATGGCTGGCCTCCCCACGGTCTCTCCTTCCTTTCGCTGAGCCCGCCGAGGCCCGGACCATCCCAGCCTGGAAGTGCTGCAGGGTCAGACTCTCCCGGCAGGTTTCTGTCCTGGGGCGTTCTCTCTGACGTCAGCATCCTGGCGCCTGCTGAGCATCTGCGCACAGATCCAGTCCACGAACATGCCAGAGCCACGCATATGCGTCCAAACATATACAAGTCTATCCCAATATATATACACACCTGTCCAAATACACACATGCATCCAAATACACATGTATAGAGCCAAATATATACAAACACACACACACACACACACACACACACACACACACACATATCCAAATATATACATTACAGCCAAATACATACACACAGGCCGGGGCAAAACTACATTTACAGTTGATACCGCGAGGGGGCAGAAGAGGCGGAGTGCAGCCTGTGTCCTCTGGGAGCTTGCCTTCTGCGAGGCGCCGTTCATCCTGAAGACAGAAGCCTCCAGATATGTACACACCTGTGCACATATACACATGCAATGTATATATCCAATACACACAAATGTATACATCCAATACACACAAATGTATAGATCCAAATGTATGTGTTGTATATGTACAATGTATATATTGTATATATATACACACATATTGTATACATACAATGTATATATTGTGTATATATATACATATTGTATATATACATTTGTATGTATTGGATATATACATATATATATTGGATATATACATTTGTATGTATTGGATATATACATATATATAT
>JAAGEH010000063.1:186004-207419 GCA_011751065.1 Lasiurus cinereus
CCCGCTCGGCCGGCGCTGCTGTGTCCCGGCGGCGCCTCACAGCGGAGCGGCGGGAGCCGGGGCCTTCTGCTTCCGGCCGCACTTATAGGACGGCGGGCTGGCAAGAGAGAGAGAGAGAGACAGAGAGAGAGAGAGAGAGAGAGAGAGAGAGAGAGAGAGAGAGAGAGGCCTTACTCCAGCTGCACGCCGGGCCTTGCTCAGCATCCTGCTGGCTTACACACACACACACACACACACTCACCCCACATGCATAGACACACACATACATGCATACACATACACACCACACATACATACACAGAGACATACACACGTGCACAGACATGCATACAAACATACATGCACATGCACATACACACATATACCACACAGAGATAGACACATGCATAGACACACATACAAACACACACATACACACAGAGACATACAGAGACACAGAGACATACATATGCATATACACACACATATACACATACACACACATACACACACACACACACACAGCTTCTCCTGGACACCCCGCTCAGAGCAATGCCAGGCCCCTCTCCGAACCCCTCCTGCCCACATCCAGACCCTGGCGTGCACACACGTCCTTCATGCGTGTCCAGGAGTGACACGTGGTGTGGGAAGGAGCTGACATGTGAGCCCAAGGGCAGCATGTGCGGCCGAGGATCCCTCTCTCCGAGGAGACGCCACCGGGTCCTGGAGCCGGTGCTCAGCGCCGTTTCCCCAGAAAACCACGTGGCGGCCACGCCAGCGCCTCCGGGGGACGCTGCCCATCACACCTTCACGCGTGTTTCTCCAGGGCCTTTCCACAGGCAGGCAATGCCTCAGCAGAATGTTTGCTGTGAAAACTTACAAACACCGAACCGTGTGTGTGCGTGGAAGTCCCGTTGCTCCACTTCTCCCCGCTCCTCTAGTGCCTGATGCTCATTCTCCCGGCACCCCATCCCGGCGCCCTGTGCTCCCAGAACCCCACTTCTCCCTCTGCTCCAGGCTGAGGTGAGGCCTCACTGGGCGGGCAGGTCCTGACCCCAAATTCTTGCATCCTCTGCTTCTCCCGAGGAGGTGGAGAACCTGACCCGGACGGGCGAGGCTGAAGGTCAGGAAGTCGCCTACCAAGTCCGTGTCATCAGAGTGGAGCCAGAGGGAGAGGGGGGACTTGGGGAGCAGAGGGCATGGGGTGGGGGCCAGGAAAAATGAGCCTCCAAGCACTAGAGGAACAGGAAGAACTGGAGCCGAAAACCAACCAGAGAATGCAGGCCCTCGAACCATTGGCACCGGGGTCCTGGGGGAACCGCACCCGGGCTGGGGGGGTTCAGAGCCCCCACAGGCAGCCCCCTGCCGGCAGCAGCCAGCACTCACTCCTGCCTCTGGCCCTGGGACCCGGCCGGGGTGCTCTCCTGGGGAGTCCAGCCCAACAGCCCATCAGCCCACGAGAGCTCCCCTCCCGTGGGACTGGAGACAGTCCCAGTTCTGCCCCCACCGCGTCCCCTGCGTCATGGAAGCTTCCGGAATATCCTCCTTCCGATCTGCTAGCACTGCTGTGACTGGGGGACAGGACTCGGCACCCCAACCCTGACCCGGCCCCGAACCCCGGTGGGAGCCCAGAAATGGTCCGTGATGACAGAAGCACACACACACACACACACAACACATACACACGTACACGTACACACATATATACACACATGCAAACACATATACACGCAAACACATACACACACATGCACACTCGCGCACACATGCACGCACACACATACACACATATACACAGTCCTAGTTCTATCCCCCACCGTGTCCCCTGCGTCATGGAAGCTTCCAGAAAATCCTCCTTCCTCCTGATCTGCTAGCACTGCTGTGTCTGGGGGACAGGACTGGGCACCCCAACCCTGACCCGGCCCCGAACCCCGGTGGGAACCAAGAAATGGTCAGTGATGACAGAAGCACACACACACACACATAACACATACATGTACACACATATATACACAACATATATATACACATGCAAACACATATACACATATACACACATGCACACTCACGCACACACGCACACACACACACATACACAGAGTCCTAGTTCCGTCCCCCACCGTGTCCCCTGCGTCATGGAAGCTTCCGGAATATTCTCCTTCCTCCCGATCTGCTAGCACTGCTGTGACTGGGGGACAGGCTTCAGCACCCCAACCCTGACCCGGCCCCGAACCCCGGTGGGAGCCAAGAAATGGCCCGTGACGACAGAATTAGCAAAACTGGGGTTCTACTTCCTGTGGAAGCAAGACCTCCCCACGGTGTGTGAGATGCTGGAGGGCTCCCCCCAGCTTTCACCCCTTTAAGTTGCTCCTCCTAATTGTAGTTTATGACATGCGGGGCTGGAGGGGCTCTGCGCTCACCCCGTGGCATCGCCCCATGAAATGTAAGCAGAGCGGAGGGTGAGGAGTCAGCCAGTTCGATTCCCGGTCAGGGCACGTGGCGGGGTGGCGGGCTTGATCCCCAGTGGGAAGTGAGCAGGAGGCAGCAGCCAACGATTCCCTCTCATCATGGATGTTTCTGTCTCTCTCCCCTCTCCCTTCCTCTCGGAGTCAGTAAAACACATTTAAAAGGGAGAAGAAGGGGCAGGACGAGGGAACCCCCGCGTATGCTTCCCGGGCCCAGTCAAGTACCCATGAGACACGCACCAGTGGGCGTCTACCCCAGGGGAGGGGAGCACCCCATTAGAAGAGAGCGTGCAGGGACACATCCCCAGTTCCACCACGGGGTCCTCACTACTTAACAATCCACAGCGAAGCAGACTACGGCGTGAAACAACAAACCTGCTCAGAACAGCCGAGCGCCCCTGAACGAAGGAGGGCACCACCCCAGGCCCGGCCCGGCCGCAGAGCCCCTCTGAGCAGCGCCTTCCGGCCCCAGGAAAGGGAGAGTGGTTGTGCCCCAACCGCTGGGGTTTAAGTAAAATGACCCCCGTGCAGCCATCGATCGCATCGGCGCCTAAACATGAGCCCTGCTCTCCTCCCGACGTACAAGTGAGGAAACCGCCACGGGCTGACTGACATGGCACTGTTTTGACAAATCTTCTTGACCTATTTGTTGAAAATTTAGAGATCCAAACCCCAAACTGCCAGGCCATTCTTTAGAAGAAGGGTGAATTTTGTTTTTAAAACTAGCTGTTAAGTTACTTTTTAAAAATGACGCCAATAATACAAGACAATGCATTGTGATTTTTTAAATAAATCCAACAATACGGAAGTCTAATACAGTGGTACCTCGAGATACGAGTGCCCTAACATACGAAATTTTTGAGATACGAGCCTTCGAGTGAGTGATTTTTGCTTTGAAATACGAGCAACATTTGAGATCGGCTGGCTGCACACGACCCACCAGTTCACCGTGACTCGAGCGTCTCATAGTTTCCCACGCCTCAAGATTACGGAACGAATTAAACTCGTATCTCGAGGTACCACTGTATAGCGTCTTCCCTCCTGCATCCCTCTTCCCTGCCCGTCTCTGTCTCCACAGGGTGTATAATATTATGTTAGATATTTTCCTGCACACGGTCATAGTCACAGCCTCCCTTCCCTTTTATCCTGAGAGATCTCAAACAGAGAAAGTCAGGATTTGTGCGATGTGAATTTGTGTTAGTCTCACACCCATCCATTTCACATTGATAGATCGGGTGGATGATAATGCTCCTTGTTCACCATACGGGTGCCCTTCTCCGAAACTAAACTGTTCTCTCTCATTCCCTTATTTACTGTTTAAAGTATTTATTTTTATTTGTCAATTACACTTTATATTCAACATTAGTTTGTATTGGTTTTAGATGAACAGCATAATGGCTAGATAATCACATACCAATATTTCTAGTGTTTCTCCTGATATACCTAACACCCCTACTTCTATCTGTCCACCTGTCTCTATCATCAATCATCTATCTATATATTATCTACCTATCAATCATCTATCACCTATCTACCTCTCAACGATCTATCTATTTATCTATCTATCTATCTATCTATCTATCTATCTATCTATCGTCTCTATCATCTACCTTCCCACCACGCTACAGATGGACATTTCCATTGGTTTTCTCGCTCATAAACACTGTACCACATGGCTTGGTGACTTTTCACGTGGCCATCAGTCTTGAGAATCTTCCCAAGCCACTGCATGCAGATCTACCCCAGTTCTTCTCACCGCTGTCTGGTAACCCACACTGGGAGTGGATTATTTCATCATCACTGGTCTATCATCGCACGGTATTTCTGCTTCACCAGACCACCGCGCCCCCTCGTTAGATTGCTTCTGGATGGGTAATACCTTCCTGGAAACACCGCCCTCTCGCAGCCGCCGTTTACAATGCCACGTGCGCTCCCAGGCGTGGGCTGTTCGCTGTGGGTGCTTTCCATTTACCGCTGACATCTGCTTTGCCCTGTTGCTTAGGCTGTGGGACGGGTTATGTACTCCCCCCCGGGTTCGGGCTGCCTCAGCACACCCTTCCCCGGTGGCCTGAAACGCCCTCGCCGGGACGGAGGATGAGCGCAACGGCATACGGTACCTGCCCAGCTTCTCCACGTCGTCCACCGTCTCCGGCAAGGCGATGCCCTTGGTTTCCGGCAGAAGCATCACGAGGCCGCCGCACACAGACGCCAGGACACCTGCGGGCAGGGGGAGGCGTCACCACCGGGTCGCACGCCCCTCAGCTCGGCCGCCGGGAAGCAGCGTGCTCACCGCCCGCACTGGTCCCGGCCGCGGCCCCTGGCGACCCTCAGCCGCTCTGCGGCTCTCCTTTGCCACGCTTTCTCCCCTCCCTGCCCCCCACTCCTGTGCAGCCCAGCGCCCTGCACTCTGGGTGGGCACTGGCTCACTCACCCACCGGACCGTTACTGACTGAGCACCTACTACGTGCCAAGGCCTCAGAGAAGCCTCCTCTGCTCCTTCCTGGGAAAACAGAGGGTCCTGTTCCTGAACCCGTGTCACCGCCTCCCCTCCCCACATCCCCTCCCGCTGGTGCCCCTGCTGGCCCTGTCCCCTGCCCCCACCCGTCTCCTGGTCTCTCCCAGCTCCTCACTACGGGGCTGATCCTCCAGCACCCGTCGCCCCGTGGTCACAGCAGGAAGCACTCACATCTGTCCACCTCCCAGCATCCCCACTGACTGGCCTCCCGTGTTCCCATCTTCAGAGTCGCAGCTTCTGACACCCTACCCTCTCCTATGTTCTGCACACCGATCCTCGCGGGGAGCTGGCCGATGTCTGCCAGCCGGCGCCCCAGAAAAGCGAGCCCTGACTTAGAGCATCTGCCCATTCCCAAGGTGTAAACACTCCCCCACGGACAGTGCACACGGCCGGTGCCCCATCGCTGACTGAGGCCCTGGGGCAAGGGGTGCCGTAGCACCCGGCTGTCTAGGATTTCTACCACAAAGACACCAAGACATGAAAGGCCTCGGGACACAGAAGCTACAGTGAATGCAATGGAGGAGGAGCCAGAGGGGGATTTGTTGCCGGTCTTCTGCATACTGCAGGCACTTCAATCTCTAATCCTGGCCATGCCGGCCAGCTGGCTCTCCCTGCGAAGGCCAGTCCGCTGCCCGAAGGCTGGACTCTGGGACCTCTCATCTCACTTGAACCACGGCACCCTCTTTGCCCTTCCAGGCTGGCTACAGCCTCAGCTGAGCTAGAGGTTCCGGTCCCATAAAGTATCTGAAACATGTTCGGCTGATTTCCCTGGTGTCCCGTGGTTAGCAGCTGCCCTCACTGTCCCTGGTACTTCGGGGGTTTCTTTACTCAGCTCGTGCCCGCAGGGACCCAGTATTCTCGGGGCAGCTGAAACTGCGGAGCAACAGGAAGGGGAGGTGGGGGCATTGGGTGAGGTCCTCTCTTGCCGAGGAGGAAGGAGGGGGTACGGTCCCAGAGAAGAGGCGGAACAGCACTGGAGAAGCCCTGGGGTGACTTACTCCCACATTCCCGCCCCCCCCCCAACCCCAGATTGTGCTTCTATCCCCTCAGGATTCTACGAAGATCGGGGGCAGGAAGGAGGCTGTGATCTTGGGGGTGATGTTCGATGCCTGAGGGACCTGGGCCCTCTGCTCCTTAGGATCTGTGCGATGTGAGTTGGTGTTAGTCTCACACCCATCCATTTCACAGTGATGGACCGGGTGGCTAACAACGCTCCCTGCACACCATTCAGACGCCCTTCTCCCAAACGAAACTGTTCTCTCTCAGTCCCTTATTTGTTTTTTAAATTTTCATTTTATTTTTATTGGTCAACTACACTTTATGCTCAATGTTAGTTGGTATTAGTTTTAGATGTACAGCCTCATGGTTAGATAATCACACACTGATATTTCTAGGGTTTCCCCGGATATATCTAGCACCCCTACTTCTATCTGTCCACCTGTCTCTCTCATCAACCATCTATCAGCATCCGAGCAAATGGAGACACCGTACTGACAGGCACAGAACATTGGACACTGTCACTGGTGTCCGGGCTGCTTTGAAACAGGCCGGGGGTCCCGTTTGGCCTCGTGAAAACGGTCGGCCTTTAATTATCCCCCATCCATAAAGGGGTTTTATCCCCCATCCATAAAAGGGATTCACTGTATTGGATTCTGACTCAGAACTAAACAGAGAGAGACTTCCGGAGGGCCTCCTCACAGCTGCAGCCGCCGGCCGTGCTAAGACCGCCACGGGCACGTCCCGGCAGACCGCCCGCCGGCCGGCACCGGGGCGCGGGGGGCGCGGCGTCTCACCGAAGATGATGAGCGGCAGCTCCGGCCAGACGGCCGCCAGGCGGAAGAGCAGGAACGGCGCGACGATGCCCCCCAGGTCGCACAGCCCGGAGCAGAGCGAGACGCCGAAGTTCCTGCGGGAAAGAGCGGTTTCGAATGTCCCCCTCAACCCAAGAGGCGCGGTGCAGACAGACAGACAGACACGGGGCTGAGCCGCTGCCACAGAGTCTGGCACTCCCACGCTTCTGGCCTTGGGAAAACGGCTGCTCTCTGTGCTCCGGGCAAACCCTGCACATCTGATCCCCCCTCCCTTTCCCTCCCCGCAGAGCTGGGGGACCACGGCATGCAGGGCTGGCTGCTCCCGATGCAAAGCATGGAGGAGGTCAGCATGGAGGTGGCGGCCTCCAAACAGCGAGGCTGGTAAAGGCAGACCCCCCCCACACCCTCAGCAAAGCACGTGCACGCTGCCCGGGGTTTTCTGACTCCAGCCCCGGGCCTTCCCACGCAGCCACACTGTGCGCAGAGACACGGGTGGGAAACACTTCAGCCACAGACGAGGCGCCGGCAGTGCGGGAAGCAGCCACGGCGGGAGCGGGCCCTGCCGATGGCCAGCGAGGCCCAGTTCACAGAGCATCGCGCTGAGGACACTATGTCGTGGCTTTCCAGTCACTCCCAAACCCTCGGCCGCAGAGCGGCTGGGGGGGAGGGGGAAACGTGGCCCAGGTCGGGGTTACCGTAAGGTCGTGGGGTACAGCTCCGAGTTGACCAGGTAGACGATCTCAAAGGCTATGGTGATGCCCAGGCGGCCCAGCGTGGCCACGGTGGTCCTCAGCCAGGGCGTTCCTGGAGACACAGGGCGGGGGGGCGGGGTGAGGTG
Organism: Lasiurus cinereus; assembly: GCA_011751065.1. Taxonomy (NCBI): domain Eukaryota; kingdom Metazoa; phylum Chordata; class Mammalia; order Chiroptera; family Vespertilionidae; genus Lasiurus; species Lasiurus cinereus. The sequence goes on from JAAGEH010000063.1 coordinate 193,613, forward strand.
TGCTCCCGGGCAGGTGCCTGAGACGATGGAAGGCGCTCGCTCCCTTCCCGCAGCCCCGAGCGTGGCTGAGTCTCAGCACCAACGACCGACACCTTCTCGAACCGCAGCTAAATGTCAACGGCCACCCCCACCCAGGATGCAGGCCGCCCGTTCGGCGCCGCCCGCTCTCCCGTGAGCACGGCTGGAGAATCGCTCGCTCAGCAGCCAGGACGCTGAAAATGAGGCTCTGAGGGCGTCTACCCGAGAGGACCCCGCCCATGGGTCCAGAGGCAGCCTTCCCTGCCCCCCTGTTTTTAAAATATATTTTATTGAATTTTTACAGAGAGGAAGGGAGAGGGACAGAGTCAGAGACATCGATGAGAGAGAAACATCACTCCGCTGCCTCCTGCACGCCCCCCACTGGGAACGTCACTGCGCCCTGTCCTGCTCAGCCCCTTAGCGGTGATAACAGACCGGTGACCCCGCACCGAGAGGCCCTGGGTCTCCGGAGCCCCACAAGGCCTGGAGGGCTGGTCCTGGGAGAGAGGCATCTACACCAGGCCACGCCGTGTCACTGCTTTGTCTTCCTCACCCCCAGTCTCACTGCTTTCCCCCAGAAATCACCCGGAAGAGCCAGGTTCCCGAGCTCTAGGTGGTTCGTTCGCTGACAAATACACGATCCTGGGGCCCCTCTGGTCTACGGGGAAACTCGTGAGAAACGCGTGTTCTCGCCTATAAGGAGCAGTCAACAAATAAAAACCCGAGAACCCAGCCCTGGCCACTGTGGCTCAGTGGATAGGGCATCGGCCTGTGGACTGAAGGGTCCTGGGTTCGCTTCCGGTCCAGGGCACATGCCCGCGTTGTGGGCTCGATCCCCAGTAGGAGGCGTGCAGGAGGCAGCCGGTCAATGGTTCCCTCTCATCATTGATGTTTTTCTCTATCCCTCTCCCTTCTTTTCTGGAATCAATAAAAAACATGTTTTTTAAAAAAACTAAACCCCTTGCCAAAACCGGTGTGGCTCAGTGGGTAGAGCGTCGGCCTGTGCACTGAAAGGTGGCAGGTTCGATTCCGGTCAAGGGCGTGTATCCTGGTGGCGGGCACATCCCTAGTAGGGGGCGTGCAGGAGGCGGCTGATCGATGTCTCTCTCTCATCGATGTTTCTAACTCCCTATCCCTCTCCCTTCCTCTCTGTGGAAAATTAATAAAATATATATATATTTTTTTTAAAGAAAGCTAAACCCACTAATAAAGCAGCTGTCTAGAGGGCAGCCGAGAACGCGCGCTTGATTCGGGTTCGGGTCTTTCAGGGACCTGGGGAGGGCGTCCCGCCCCTTTCCTGGCTGAGCAGGCGGGGCACTGCCAGGTCCCGGGAACGGAATGTGGGAGCCGCTGCCCAGACTCCCCGAGCCCCCGCCCGGCCGGGCAGCCACCCTCTGCTCTCGGGTGGTGAAGAAGAATGTGCCTGCGGACGCGGAAATAACCCGATTATCCGAGGGCGGCCCTTAAACTATCGGCGTTTCCTGCAGAACCAAGAGCGCGCCGTAATGAGTCCCACGGACAACTCCGAGGCAATTAGTTGACAACAGAGGCTCGGGCCGTCCGCTGGAAAGAATCCCAGAGCATCAAATAGAAGCTCGCACACACACACACACACACACAAACACCCCATGGAAAACCTCTAGTCGGTGCAGAAAGCCATTCAGAAAACGCCGTAAAGGTGACGCCCTTGAGGAGACAGGGTTGACCTTAATCGGAAAGTCCCTCACCTCATTCCCAGGCCACAGGGATGGAACGCGTCGCAGAAGGCCCGCAGGCGCTGGGCTGCTTGCCCACTGAAGGACCAAGTGAAAGCAGCGGACCGGGAAGAGTGACCGCGTGTGAGCGGTACACAGACTCTCCCGCTCACCCCGGCAATGCGCAAGCTCGGGGGCAAGCGGCAACAGACATCTTTTGACAGTAATGACCAAAAATCCACAGGACGATCTACAAATGCGCTCGGATGCGGGAACTATCTTCCAGAGAGCGAGGGGAACCCCGAGAAAGGGTCCCTCGGGATGGGGATTTATTTGGCCAAACTCCTGGAGATTACTGGGAATAACCAAAGTTTGAATTAAAAAACAAAAAGCAGCCGAGACCGGTTTGGCTCAGTGGATAGAGTGTCGGCCTGCGGACTGAAAGGTCCCGGGTTCTATTCCAGTCGGGGGCATGCACCTTGCTTGAAGGCACATTTCCAGTGTGGGGTGTGCAGGAGGCGGCTGATCGATGTCTCTCTCTCATCGATGTTTCTGACTTTATCCCTCTCCCTTCCTCTCTGTGAAAAATCAATAAAATATATATTTTTTTAAAAAGCAGCAGGATTTTAAATAAACAATTTTTCGTCTCCTCTGAATGTACCATCTGTTCTGAGTTGTTGTTTTTTTTATTAAAATATATTTTATTGACTTTTCACAGAGAGGAAGGGAGAGGGATAGAGTTAGAAACATGGATGAGAGAGAGACATCCATCAGCCGCCTCCTGCACGCCTCCCACTGGGGATGTGCCCGCCACCAAGATACATGCCCTTGACCAGGAATCTAACCTGGGACTTTTCAGTCCGCAGCCAACGCTCTATCCACTGAGCCACCCCGGTTTCCGCTGTTCTGAGTTTTAAATGCAAGGTAGTGAAAATTCCCAATGTATGAATGAAGGTCTCTGAGCCTACTTTTCACTGAGAGAGAAAAAAGGTAACAGACAGACGTGAAGAGCTGGGCTTGCCGCCATCCCAGACAAACTCCGAGAGCTGCGGGCGGACTGAGAAAGCTCTCTATTTCTCCGAAATCGGGGTCCCAAGCAGTGAGTCTCAGAGGAGGAGTGGGGTCACCAGAGAGACTAGCTCTCTCCCCACGGCTCCACGCTGCAGACCCCTCACGTGTGCACAGTGGCTGAAAGCCGGCCGAGCCGCTCCCTGTGGGGTCCTCTCAGCGCCGATTCCGCTAACAGGCTGGCCGGCATCTCCCGGGCTGCCCTCCTGCGGGTGACGCGCGAGGGACCGAGGGACAGTCCTGTAAGGGGTGGAAGCCCCATCCCCGCGTCCAATAGCCCTGTCCGTGGACGGAGGACTGTCCCCTCATGGGAGAACACGAGGACCTGGCGCTCACGGGGACCGGGAACCTACTCCTGTCCACCCCGACGGCGTGTGACTCTGAACCAGCCCATCCAGCCCATCGGCGGGACAGGGACCTAAACTACCGGCGACCGGTGTCCGACATCGCCGAGAGCAGCGGTTCTCAACCTGTGGGTCGTGACTGGTTTCTGATGGTCTGAGGCTCCACAGCAGTGACCCGCAGGTGGAGAACCACTAGAGGGGTCGCCTAGGACCATCAGAAAACACAGATATTTACATGACGATTCACCACAACACGAGGCGCCGTATTAAATGGTCGCGGCGTTAGAACGGCTGAGAACCGCTGGCCGAGAGCACCCCCACCGCTGGAGACGGGAAGCTGCCTCCTCAAACCCGTGCCGGTCACACCGAACCCACCGCCCGCGCTTTGCCGGATGTTCTCCTGCCAGGAAAGTGCGCTCTTCCCGGCGGCTGAGCCCACCCGCGTCCCGGGCGCTGGTCTGAACCAGCCTCGCCCGCTCTCCGGGTCAGGCCCAGGGCTGCGCAGGGAAACCATGCCAGGTGGGGGGGGGGGCAGGCTCTTCCTGGGCACGGCATGCACCCCGGGCAGGGGGAGGGCCGGCTGCACCCTCCTCCTCCCCTCCCTTCCTGGCGCAGCGAACGCTCCATGCCCATTCCGCGGGCGATGGGGACAGCAGACGCATCTGAGGGGACCCCGCTTTCCAATGAAACCCAAACCCTGCAGGGCCAAATTCAAACCACATTCCCGATCGGCCCCCTTCCACGTGGCCCGCACTCCTTACCCCCTCCTCTCCCACCCCCAGGGCTGGAACGAGGTCCATCTGGGGCCCCATTCTTGTTTAGCGATGACAATGGATACGAAACAGCCACGGGTTGGCTGGTAGCTCATCAAGATGCCCACCTCTGCCGAGACCTGTTTGGCTCAGTGGATAGAGCATGGGCCTGCGGACTGAAGGGTCCCAGGTTTGATTCCGGTCGGGGGCATGTACCTTGCTGTGGGCACAACTCCAGTGGGGGGTGTGCAGGAGGCGGCTGATCGATGTCTCTCTCTCATCGATGTTTCTGACTTTCTATCCCTCTCCCTTCCTCTCTGTAAAAAAAATCAAAAAAATATATATATATATATTAAAAAGATGTCCACCTCTTAGAAAGAGCCCCAACTCAGGGGAGTGGGGTGGATAGTGTCCCCCCAAATTCACGTCTACCCCAACCCTCAGAGTGGGACCTTGTTTGCAGATATCACAGTGGAGGAGACAGAGAGGCCTGGAGAAGGTCGGGTGAAGGTGGAGGCAGAGACGGGACCATGTCAGGCCACACTGGCCCGCGCCCGAGCCGGGAGAGACGGGGACCAGGCTCCCCAAGAACCCCCGGCAGAATGACCCGCCCGCAGCACCGGAGCTGGAGAGGAGGGAGGGCCCCTCCCCTGGAGCCCCAGGAGCCGGGCCCCCCGCCCTCCGTCCGGGCTCCAGGACGTGAGGACCCATTTCTGGGCTGTGGGCATTCCTGCGACCTGGGGACGCACCCGCTCAGAGGAGGAGGATGGGGGAATGTGCCAGGCACTCCTGTGGGTCGCCGGCCGGTCCAGTGCGATGCGGACCTCCCTCTCCGTGTCCCGCGCTGAGGCGGGCGGCCCTGTCACTGGCCCATGTGGTGTTTGCCCGATCGCGGGGACCCACGCGCCTCCACGCCATCGCTAGCCGCCTCGGAAAGGTTTGGGGTGCTCAGACTTCCACCCCGTTGTCCATTCTCTCCCGAAGGACGCCCGAGAGTCCAGCTCTGCCACCCACCTGCCCCCCCAAACACAGACGTGGCAGGCTTGCTCTCACTCAGACACCCCTAGAGTGGGCCGTCCAGGGCAGAGGTCACCTGGGCATTTGGGAGGCACCTGCCACCCCTTTACCCGTCACCCAGGCCCGGAAGCTTTACCCCCGCACCGTCTCTGAGGTCACGCCTCCCCCTCCAGGCCTGACCGCACCTCCATCATTCCTGCTGTCCGTGTCCCCGCCTGTCGTTGTCCAAACTGCAGCTACAGGAGGCCACCCCTCTATTCCTCCTCCCCGCAAAGCCCACGGGACCAGACCCGGGCCTGTCAAAGGTCATTGGGGGTCAACGACAGCCCCGGCCGGTGAGCTCAGTGGTTAGAGCGCCGGCCTTCACACCGAAGGGTCACCGGTCTGATTCCCAGTCAAGGGCATGTTCCCCGGGTGGCAGGTTCAATCCCTGGCTCTGGTCGGGGGTGGGGGAGAGTGTGGGTTCATGGCTCTCCCCCTCCCCCAACACCCTACCATCCCTACCCCTACCCTCTGCTTCTATTCTCTCTAAAAATAAACGGGAAAAACATCCTCGGGTGAGGATTAACCAGAAGAAAAAAAAGTGACGGAACGGGAAGTCAGCGGCGTCACGGAAGGGCACCCCGTACCCAGACTCGAACTCGGGAGGGCCAGAGCGTCCGCCTTCTGGCTGGTCTACGGTTTCGGACCGTTCTTGTGGGCTGGGCGGGCAGCCGGCCGGCCTGGGGGACACTGACCTTCAGGTAAGAACGCCGTGACCAGGCACGCCACTCCGGCCAGGACGTTGCTCGCCGCGAAGGGGAGGCGGCGTCCGAACCGCTCGATGGTCAGCAGGATGAGCAGGGCGCCGGGCAGCTCCGCCACCCCGGAGAGGAAGAAGTCCAGGTAGAGGTCGCCGCCCACGAGGCCCAGGCGCATGACCAGCCCCTGGTACACCACGGCGCTGGTGAACCTGCGGCGACAGCGGGAGGAGGGGAGAGGGAGAGGGGGCGGGTCAGGGCGATGCCCGCCGGCGCCGGGAGGGGCGCGTGCAAATGTGACACGGGCGGTGGAATCGGCCCCGAGCGAGACTTACCAAGCAAACATAAGAATAAGGGTGCACTTCCTCATTTGGGGAGTTCTCACCAGATCTAAAAAGGATGGGTTACTAACTTCCTCATCTGTCACAGTGATCTACACAAGAGAAGCAGAGTTCAGTGGCAGTAGACGGCAAGACACCCCTGCACACCCCAGACCTGTCGTCTCACCGGGCGCACCGTGGGGGCCGGCCCGAGCCTCGTCCTGTGCCCTCGTCACACCCGAGGGCCTCCAGGTCCGGGGAAACTCAGAGGGGCGGCTGCTATGGGGAGAATCAATCCAGGCATAGCGGACACCAGCAGGGCCGTGGGCGAAGATGCTTTGAGCAACCAGGAGACCAAAGGGGTGTTGGGAGGTCAAATACAGCGGTGCGTTCAGTGACATTAAATTGGAGAAAATGGCCGAGACCAGTGTGGCTCAGTGGATAGAGCGTCGGCCTGCGGACTGAAGGGTCCCCAGTTCGATTCCGGTCAAGGGCATGGACCTGGGTTGTTGCGGGCTTGATCCCCAGTGGGCAGTGTGCAGGAAGCAGCTGATGGATGTTTCTCTCTCATCAATGTTTCTAGCTCTCTCTCCCTCTCCTTTCCTCTCTGTGAAAAATCAATAAAATATATTAAAAAAATAAGAATTGAAAAAAAATATAAATTGGAGGAATGAGCATCAAAGCAGGTGGGCACCAAACAAGTGTTTCTTCGCCTACTCAAGCCTAGAACTTCCTGTTGACAAATAAGCTGGAGTAATGAGACGTGTAAGGGTGAGCGTGGCGCCAGAGGTGCCCTTGGTATCTGTCTGTCTGGCATCTCTCTGGTTCAGGAAAATTCAGCGCGTCTCTTTTCTGGCCACCCAAGAAGTTGGTCTCTTCTTTGATGCCATGAAACCAAGATGGCTGTCTGCCCCCCAGGCGTCAGGCGGGCGAAAACAAAGCTCACCAGCAGCCCCTCCGGAACCACAGCTGCTTCCGAAGGAGCCAGAACCCACCCCCCTGAGTGACCGGGTTTCACGTTTCCACGAGCTCCCAGATTCTGCAACCTCGGCTCTGAGCTGAGGGCCCTCAGACCTCCCGGTCCCCGTGTCCCCTCCAGGGGGGTCTTTGCCAGCCTCGGGCGGGACTAAGGACTCCAGCTGTGCTCCACTCACCAGACCTCTGACCTTGTCCTGCCACCCCATGCTCTGCACGTCCACTTCTCCTTCCCTCCCTCCCTCCATGAGCACAGCGCCTGCGTTCCATCGATGTCCGGGTGATGACTGAACGTGGAAACAGCAGGACGCGTGCTCTGGCTGTCTGTTCCACTCAAACTCCAGATCCGGCCCAGACGGAGTGGAAATCGGGACAGATGTCCCCCAAGTCTTTGAGCCCAAAGTCCCTCGACCAGCAGCCACCGAGAGTAAGTGGTCTGTTCTAAATCTCACGCTCCATGGACCGTCAACCACAGCTGAACAGCTCCTGCCTCTGCTCGCTCCAGGGAACGGCAAACACATGCAAAAGACCGCAAACGACGCCTTCAGATCGCCTTGCTTTCCTGAGTCTTTCCCAATGTGGTGCTTCTTCTGCGCCAAGACACACACTTCTCACCGGTTACCATCTCTCTCTCTTTTTTAAAAATATATTTTATTGATTTTTCACAGAGAGGAAGGGAGAGGGATAGAAAGTCAGAAACATCGAATAGAGAGAGAGACACCAATCAGCCACCTCCCGCACGCCCCTCACTGGAGTTGTGCCCGTAAGCAAGGCACATGCCCCCGACCGGAATCGATCCTGGGACCTTTCAGTCCGCAGGCCGACGCTCTATCCACTGAGCCAAACCGGTCTCAGCTGTTACCATTCTCTTAAACGGGGGTGTGGCCTACAACTGAGCCGACGAGAAAGCAATGCATCACGTTTCAATACCATGCTTCTCCACATGTGTATGATGGTGACAGGTCTTAAAATCACAGTGTCTTAGAGTCAAGGAAGCAGTAATAGCTTTCATGACTTGTTGGGAAGGACGGCCAGCTGACTCTACCATTCACTCTTCTCCCTTTGAAAAGAGAAGCTTCTGGGTAGTAGGTAGGTGCATGGCTGTCCCTCGGCCAGCCTCTCCTTCACTGGGGAGGAAGCCTGTGACTAGGAATTGAGGCAGAAACCCCAGGAACCAGTTCTGTGTTCCCCACATTCCAAAGGAAAGGGCCCGCCCCTTGCTCTTGGTCTTCCCTCCCTCAGGGAGAGGAGAGGAAGATGCTGGTGGGCCTCCTTCAGCCCTGAGCCCTATCCCAGGTGACGGTGAAGCCAGACAGATGGACCCGGGTCCCGGAAGGTCGCACAGAACTTGGCCGCCCTCCAGAACTGAGCCCCCCGCTCTGGGTGCGCACCTTCGAGAGAAAGACACCTCCTCTCTCTTGTCGCTATGGTTTCTGGGTCTCTGTTTCCGCAGCCAGCTGACCTGTACCTTGCCTAACACGGTGCTAACTAAGAGGCTCAGGGGATGAGTGAGGACGTGGTGGGCTCGGCTGCATCTCAGCAGCCTCCACCAGGAGAGAATCAGGGTGAGGACAGAGCCGCCCGTCAGCAGAGTCCAGAGGAGAACACCACGGCTCGAGGTTGTGAAGACCGTGTGTGGCCGACACAGACCGTCCTGTCCCATGACAGTTCTGGAGGCAGGATCAGGAAAGGAGCTTATTGTCCAAGTCTGGTTCCGCTGGCTCTCTGCCACGGGTTGCCCAAAGCAGACCCACCCGGAGAACTTAGTCCAGATCAATGCTTTCATCACCACATATTTCAAAAAAATAATTAAAAAAATATATATTTTATTGATATTTACAGACAGGAAAGGAGAGGGACAGAGAGTTAGAAACATCGATGAGAGAGAGACATCAATCAGCTGCCTCCTGCACTCCTCCTACTGGGGATGTGCCCACAACCAGGATACATGCCCTTGACCGGAATCGAACCTGGGACTTTCAGTCCACAGACCAACGCTCTATCCACTGAGCCAATCCGGTTTCGGCAGACAAAATAACTTTGTATTAAATAAAATAATTGCTTTGGGCCTCTCATTCATTCTGTAAAAAAATATCTGGGATGGGTCTTCATTCCAAACTTGGGAGATATAAAATATATTTTATTGACATTTTACAGAGAGGAAGGGAGAGGGATAGAGAGTTAGAAACATCGATGAGAGAGAGAGAGACATCGATCAGCCGCCTCCTGCACGCCCCCTACTGGGGATGTGCCTGCCACCAAGGCACATGCCCTTGACCGGATCGAACCTGGGAACCTTCAGTCCGCAGGCTGACGCTCCATCCCCTGAGCCACACCGGTTTTGGCCAAACGTGGGAGATTTAAAAGCACGCAGTCAGGCGATCGCTGCTCTTCCCTGAAGGCCCAGCGCGGATGCCTCAGGAATATCCCCCCCCCCCCCCCCCCACCCCGCCGAGAACGCGAGGAGCCGATAAACGTGAAGGTCAGCGAGGCCGCGGGACCGGGCCGCCTGTCCGCGGAGCGAGGATTAACAGTGCTGCCAGGCCGGGGCAGCCGCCAGCACAGAGCTCACCAGCTGGTCCTCAGCGCACCGGCTTGTCCCCCAGTGACGCACACGCCCCGAAACCCGACCCTCCTCTGGGTGTCCCGGGGCCTGGGAAGCCAAAAGCTGTGTCTCGCGTGGCGTCCGGCCAGGAGCGATTTGGCAGCCACGGTCACCCCTTGCCGCTCCCGCCCGATGGACACGCCGGGAGGAACTGCCTGCTGCTCTCCGCCAGAGCGTCGCCCAAGTCCGCCCGGTCCACATCGGGCACCCACAGCGTGGACACGCCACCTCACGTTACTGTGCGTCCTTTTTTTTCTTTTTTAAAATATATTTTATTGATTTTCCACAGAGAGGAAGGGAGAGAGATAGAAAGTCAGAAACATCGATGAGAGAGACATTGATCAGCTGTCTCCTGCACGCCCCCCACTGGGGACGTGCCCACCACCAAGGTACATGCCCTTGACTGGAATCGAACCCGGGACCTTTCAGTCCACAGGCCGACGCTTTCTCCACTGAGCCACACCGGTTTAGGCTTGTGTGTCCTTTTCAATTCCCTCTGCTGAGGCGCACAGTTACACGCCATCAGACTGCAGCGTGAAGTGTCCACTTGAATGAGTTGGGCACAGGCGTGGAGTTGAGTGACCCCGCCTGCCCCGTGACGGGGACCATTTCCCAGAACCCTGAAACGTCTCCTCCTGGCTCCTGGCGGGCGATGCTCGCCCCTGCACCCCCGGCCCCGGCGACCTCTCCTCGGCTCTCTGCCATTCCAGCGGGGCTTTTCCAGAACGCCACCCAAAGGCACCCACCCGTCCAGTGCGCGCCGTCCCTGGGCCCGAGCATGGCACTGCATCCAGGCGCACATTTACGCCACCGGAGTGGTGCGTGCCCCGGCCCTTTGGAGCACAGGAAGATGGGGACGCTGCTCCGGGCAGTATTTGTGTGGTTGGAGGCTGGTTGCCTAGGAACGGCCCCGTCCAACAAGGCCTCGCTCCGGGCTCCAAGGCACGCGCTGGCTCCCTGTCCCGGTTCACGGAGCCGGTTTCTGCAGGCGCTGCCCGGCTCCCGGCAGCCCTGACGCTGCCAAGACGCTGGTCTTATGTCAACAGCACTGCTCCCCACGCTGAGCGAGCACTCCCCCCCTCTCCCCGCACCAGGGCCGCTCTGCGCACACATCGCCCCGGCGCCTCTCTGGGACATTTCTCCGAGCTGACGTTTTCATTTGCATCGCCAGGGAGAGGACGACGCTGTGCACGGGGTGCTCCTGACCGGGGCAGGGCTCTGGTGACAAAAGATACCCCCTGAGGTGCGGCCAGAGACATGCTGTTTCCCTCAGAACTTTTCTTCTTTTTACTTAAAAAAAAACAAACCCATGTTATTGAATTTAAATCTTTTTTTTTCCTAGTACATTTTTAAAAAAATATATTTTATTGATTTTTTACAGAGAGGAAGGGAGAGAGACAGAAAGTCAGAAACATCGATGAGAGAGAGACACCGATCAGCCGCTTCCTGCATGCCCCACAGTGGAGATGTGCCCGCAAGCAAGGTACATGCCCCCAACCGGAACCGAACCTGGGACCCTTCAGTCCGCAGGCCGACGCTCCATCCACTGAGCCAAACCAGTCTCGGCTCTAGTACATTTTATTGATTTTTTATGGAGAGGAAGGGAGAGGGATAGAGAGCGAGAAACATCGATGAGAGAGAGACATTGATCAGCCGCCTCCTGCACGCTCCCTACTGGGGATGTGCCTGCCACCAAGGTACATGCCCTTGACCGGAATCGAACCTGGGACCTTTCAGTCCGCAGGCCGAGGCTCTATCCACTGAGCCACACCGGTGTCGGCTGTTACTGAATTTTAAAATCATGTTACTGGGGTGGCCCTGGTTAGTAAAGTTATGCAGGGTTAGTGTACAAGGCCACCACACATCATCTGGATGCTGTATTGGGTGCTCACTCCCCAAGCCCGAAGTTCAAGTCTCCCATATTGCTGTTCACCCTCTCCGGATGCTCTCCCATCTGCCCGCCCCCCGTCCTCCGGTAAGCGCCACCTCGCTGTCTGTGTCTTTGAGTTTGAGGGTTCTTTTGGGTAACCCCTTCACCTTTCCCCTGAAGGCTGTCAGTCTGTTCTCGGTACAGCGGTACCTCGAGATACGAGTACCCTAACATACGAGATTTTTGAGATACGAGCCATCAAGCAAGCAATTTTTGCTTTGAAATACGAGCAACAGTTGAGATAGGAGTCATCGCGCGGATCGGCCGGCTACACACGACCTACCCGTTTACCACGACTCTAGTGTCTCATCGTTTCCCACGCCTCAAGGTGACGGAACGAATTAAACTCGTATCTCGAGGTACCACTGTATTTATGAGTCTGTTTCCTAACTCCCTGAGCCTCCGTTCACTCCCTGCCTTGGAATTCTGGCGATTGCCAGACACTGAGAGGGAAGAATCCGGGGGGCCTGCCGGGCAGGGAGAGGCAGGGCGGGGGCTGCACGGCCGGCCCTCGGTCTCCTGGGGTTCTCCCTCCGCTCCATGCTTCACGGGAAAAGGTGAGGGCTGCTGAGGGGGAACGGGTCTGTTCTCGGCCTCCCCGGTAGTTTAGCTCGTTCCTCACTTTCCCCCCAGACTGAAGGGTCCCAGGTTCGATTCCGGTCAAGGGCATGTGCCTGGATTGCAGGCTTGATCCCCAATAGGGGGCGTGCAGGAGGCAGCTGATCAATGATGCTCTCTCATCGTTGATGTTTCTCTCTCTCTCTCCCCCACTCCCTTCCTCTCTGAAATCCATACAAATATATTTAAGAAAAAGAAGTGGCCCTATCAAAATGATCACGAGCATCTGGTGCTTAGTAGGATGTTGAAAGGAAACCCTGTCACCTAGGTGAGTGTTGTCCAAGCAAAATATAACATTAAATTTCCCAGAATTTAAAATATGAGTTAGGAAGCGTGCTGAGTTAATGTTAATGTGTTCTATTCAATCCAATCTACCCAAAATATCATCAAGTCAACATGGGATCCACATGGCATCATTGCTACGAGAGGCTCCAGGCTTACGTTACACGGAGCCTTTGCAACCTCCGAGGTGGTTGGCACAGCACAGCTCCCAGGAGCCACGGCTCAGGGCTGCAGGGTGGCACTCGGCTGCTGCACTGGGACCTTGGGCCAGCCAGCTCCTTCGTTAGGAGAGACCTCTGCAGAGAGGACTCTTACTCCATCCCTGGGCCCCGGCCTGCAGGCACCCCGCCCTGCCCCCTCCCCCCGGGCACGCTGCCCAGAGCCGCACATGGGCCTCCATCGGGGTCCCAGAAGGGAACGGCAGGGAAGCCTCAATGCTAGCAAAGGTCAGCGGTGGCAGCTGGGTGGTCACGTGCTGGAACAGTTATTTCTTAAAAACGAACCTGAAAGCGTTTGGGGAGAGGTGAACATGGAAGAAAAATAACACGAGCTCCGAGTTCTAAAGCTCTCAGCCTAGCCCGCCTGGCATGGCTCCGAGGTTGAGCTTCAACTTATGAACCAGGAGGTCAAGGGCACAGGCCCGGGTTGCAGGCTCAATCCGGAGTAGGGGGCGTGCAGGAGGCAGCCGGTCCATGATTCTCTCTTTGTTGATGTTTCTATCTCTTTCTCTCTCTCTCCCTTTCTCTCTCAAATCAATAAAAATGTATTTAAAAAAATAAAATAAAATAAAACAGCCTACACACTCGGACACTGGGGGTTTGATGGTGGAGGACAGGTTCCCCACCATCTGAAAGTGACAGGGACCATTTCCCAGAACCCTAAAACGTGAAAATGTGCTGCAAATGGACTGGAGTCAACGCAGCCCGAACTCCCGAGAGCGCCGAGCGGTGTCCGTGCCCATGGGCGACACAGAGCAGCTCTGGCCGTCCCATCTGAGGGGGCGCCCAGGCCCCAAACCACCGAGCCATGGTCAGTCCCAGCCTGGGGTCTGTGGGTGGCGCGCAGACCGCACTGGTGAGAAGGGGTGTTCTGAAAGGGGAGCAAAAGCGAGAGTAAGTGAGTGACAGCCAGAAGCCCGGCCCCACACAAACACACAGAGTGGCCAGATTGTGATGATCGCTGAACGCATAATAATCGGGCCACTCAGTGTCTATCCTATTTAATAAAAGGCTAATATGCAAATTGTCCCCTCGACCAGGAGTTCGACCAGCAGGCAGGCCAGCCAACCGCCCATGTCCTCTGCCCCTGGCCAGACTGGCCGGACCCCAACCATGCACAAATTCATGCACCGGGCCTCTAACACACACACACACACACACACACAAACACACAAACACACACACTGAGTGGCCAGATTATTATAATCTCTGAACGCATAATAATC